>VWPW01032548.1:110407-231490 GCA_013389825.1 Crypturellus undulatus
AGTGAGCGGAGCGCGCGGCGGCCGCGGGCGCTGAGGCCGCAGCTCGGGGAGCCCCGGCGCCGCCGGCCCGCTGCTCCGGGCTCCCCTCGCCGCCCCTCGGAGCCCTGCACGTTACCCCTTCAGCGCTGCTTCCCTCGGAGCCCTTAGAGCGCGGCTGTAGAGACCGCGCTTTTAAACGCGGGTTTTAAAGCAGAATTAAAAGCCTGGGTTGCCAAACAGCCAAGCAGGCGTCGTTGCTTTTTTCCTCTCTTGTTGTACATAAACACTTCTTTTATTTCAAGACTCTGCATATGTTGGTTTCTTTTTCCTGGTTGCTGCCCAGCTTGTGGATCAGCATGAGAACCTTCTGCAGTTACGTGTTCTTTTTTTTTAATATTTCTCTGATGCACTAACTTTACAAATCAAGTGTTTATCCTGCAAGGCCTTACTGGACCCTTGACTAGTCATGGGTCACCTCATCGCTCAATGCTTTTAGAACATCCTAAACTGCATAAAAAGGTAGGAAGGTCTTTTTTTTTTTTCCCCCTTAATAAATATACACCTGTTGTCCAGTATTGTTGCTTTCTCTACTGGAAGCGAGCATCCTGGGTGATTTTTAGTGAGGCTCAGCTTTAGGGTGGCTGTCTTTTTAAGAGCTGACGTGTTTCACTTCACCAGTGAACAAGTGGTAAACGTGCACAGAGTGTGTATTAGCACGGTTTCATCGTGTTGCTGCTAAGCCTTAACCAAGCAAACTGCCTCACTTGAAGCAATATTGAGTATCTTATTAAAATAATATTTAAATCAGCGATGGGCAGTGCTGTGTTAGTGGTGACTGACTAGAAATCATACGATTAGCATTGCAGGTAAAGGAAACATGGAAGCCACTAGTGTTAAAAAGAAAGAAGTCCCCAGAGATCCAGATCACTGTGATATCCCGTACTACGTTTCTGAATTTGTGGAAAGGGAAGTTGGGACTGACTATGATTCTCTGAGGAAACTGGATGGCCTTATCGACAAGCTATCTGAAAATAAAAGGCAGTTGGAAGAACAGGTAAGTGTGTCCTCAGATATTTTCACGAAAATGCTAGATATGTTGAATGATGTATTAAGTGTATTTAACTAAATTGGTACAATATATTAATATTTCATGTGATACTTCCCTGTAATTCACTGTAATTTTATGCTAACTACTTCTTTGTAAATGTAGGTACTTACGGTTTCATCAGAAGTCCCTAAAAGAATCCAGAATGCTTTACAGAATGCAGAAGATTCCAAGACGTCTCTTGCTCAGCTTTTGGAGGAAGAAACTCTTCTGTCCACGTTAATCAATGACCACTTAGAGAAAGCTCAGCCTTGGATGGAGGATCTTGATCTACTGATTAGTCAAGTAGAAGAGATTGAGCGACACCTTTCTTACCTGAAATGGATTTCACGAATAGAAGAATTAAGGTAAAATTGTAAGATCTTTAAGAAATTCTTAATAGTATTATTGGAGAGTTGTTTTCAAGGTTTCATTGTTCTGATACATGCATAGGAACTGTGGCTCATCTTTATTACAATTGATTAATTCATTTAGTCGGGAGTCTTAGAGACTATTGCTCTGTTTTCTGTCAAGTTTAAGAAGGGTGACCACTTCTTATGTGAGAAAGATGAAAAAAAAAAAACATTTTTGGTTATTTTTTTTTCCAGTTGCAATTGCAAATTACAATGTGTTAACTAAAGCAATATCTGAACATTTTGAGAAGAGACATGAAGTTTCAGACTTTACACTTATAATTCCTTGTTTTAGTGTGCAGATCTTTTCATAGTGTAAATGAGCTGTGTCATGTTAATTCACCTATAGCTTCTTCCAGTGGGGAATTTTTTGTGGTGTATGCAGAGTTTCAAAAGTGAAAAAGCATTGTTGGATAAAATTTTATAGAGACAAACTTCAGGTGAGAAGTGTTATCCACAAAACTATGAATATGCCTTAGGCAGATCTGTTGCTTTGTGAAATTTGTTTTCAGCATTGTTCTTGGAAGTGAGTAGAAAAACTGTTATTTAAAATGACTATTTCAAGAAGCTTTGCTTAAGAGTTTGAGGCCTTACTCCTTTTAGAATCATAGAATCATAGAATTATTAAGGTTGGGAAAGGCCTTCAAGATCGAGTCCCTCTTCTATTCCTTTTCTTCAGCAGTTTAATTCTCTGTGTCAGACTTAATTTTTGAGAGAGTTTCAGATAAGGAGTTGGGTCCATTAATCATGTCTGGGTGTTGTGTATATTTGGTCAAAGCAGTAACATAATTTATGTCATTAAAATATTGTAGATTAAGCTTTTTTGTCTGCATTTATGAATATATAGATGATTTGTTTGCACTTGTGACCTTTAAGCCTCAATTGTATTTTATAGTGATAACATTCAGCAATACCTGATGACGAACAACGTTCCTGAGGCAGCCAGTACTTTAGCATTCATGGCGGAACTGGATATTAAACTTCAGGAGTCAACTTGTTCTCATCTTCTTTCTTTTGTGAGATCCACTGTTAAATTCTGGCATAAAATTCTTAAGGATAAATTGTCAAGGTAAGAGATGCACCATTACTCTGTGAGCTTTGCACTGCACCACAAGCTCATGTTAAAGTGCACGTTTTGTGTTGCAGTGACTTTGAGGAGGTGCTAACCCAGCTTCGTTGGCCCTTTGTGGGGCCACCACAGACTCAGGCATTTGGCCATTCTGCACCTGCCAGTGCTCCTGATGTATACAATAATTTGGAGACATTGTTTTGTCAGCTCTTGAAATTGCAAACCTCGTATCCTTTTGAACAGTTGGTTATTTTAGTAGGATAATAACTGTCAGGAATGCACATTCTGAAGGAAATGGCTGTATGTTCTCTATAAGGCACGGCTGGCTGCTTTTCCTTTTGCAGGTGTTAAGCAGCGTGTAGCAGGACGCGAGGCCCCTGCATAGAGCTGGCATGCGTGTCCAGTGTTCATATTGGGAATCAGCCCTAAGCCCTTTGCGATGCTCCATCTGAGAAGGCATAGAGAAGGGTCTAGGGATACTTCTCTTGGAGACCTTACAAAAAGGGGAGGCCACAAAAGGAATTTTCAGAAATTCGAAATGTGCTGTTGCTCATCCTGTTCCTTTTGTTTGTAAATGAGTAAAGCACAATTAAACAATTTTCATTAGAGAGATTGTACCTTTTTAATGCTTTATCCTTAACTGCAGTTTTGGTCTGTCAGTTTGGGTCACTTAAATCAGTTTTTTGTAACCTAAATCAGATGTTGTCACCTAAATCAGTTCTTGAAAACAAAAAATCACATGTTGCATTTCTTAATTGCATGGATTTTGGTCCTCCCATAAGAAATATGAGTATGCGTGTGTCGTGTACAGCCATGTTGTTGCTACCTCTACTCCCCCAATGATAACTGGTTTTTATAAATCCAATTCAGTAACTGTTGACTGCTGAATAATTACTCCTTAGCAGACAGAATTATATTTAAGTAATAATTTAAACTGAAATATTGAGGAAGTTTTTTTTCATATTCTGAGACTATCATAGCTTGTATAAAGGGCCTTAAGTCAACTGGTTAAAACTAAGAAATGTTCATTTTTATAAATTATGAAATTATGATGTTTGGAGAAGTCAACACTTGCATAGTCTGTTAATAAAATGCTTTATCCTTGACCTTCAAACTTAGAGATGAACTATTAACCAAACCTAAGCAGTTGCCAGAAAAGTACTCTCTACCTCCATCACCACCCATTATCCTTCCAATGCAGATCATGCTGAATCCTCTTCAGAAAAGATTCAAGTATCACTTCACTGGAAATAAACAAACCAATGTTTTAAATAAGGTATAGGAGACTTAATTTATTGATTTTAATTTTGGTTTAGTAGCACATATATTGCTGCATTTAAATTAGATAGTTAACACTGTTTTTCCCCCTGAAATGAAGATTCTTAAAAACTGTGAGTATGGATAGACATAAAACAGAACTTTTTCATTTTATATGAAACAAGAGATGTCCAGTTTACAGGGACTAGATTTGTGTCTGTGTGAATTATGATCAAAGATTTAAGTATTCACATGAGAGTTATCATTCAGGCAGGCTCCCTACATGTAAAACACCTTGCTGTACTGCATTTGCAGCTGAGTTTGAGAGACATTTTAGAAGAGTTTAGTAACAAGTTTTTTGCTTGGATTGACCACCTTTGTAAGTAAAATTACTTGCAGTCAGAGATTTGTTACTGCAATGCACTCTTAGTGATGTTATGCACATTTGTGGGGAAGCAATCACTGTGTTTAGTTCATAAGGTTTTATAGACATTTGAGCAAAGTGTTCTTACAAGCCAACTGGGAAAATTCCAGAGGTTTGTCCATAAGTGAGATGTGTAACTATTCTTTAAAAGGCTTATGAAGAAAAAATACAGGTTTTTCTAAGGAACATGTCCTTGTTGCTCTATGACAAAAAACTTGCATAACAGAATGGGCGCAAATGTACAAGAAAATAAAGAAGACCTCATGAGTGAGAAAACAAAATGGAAGAGATGAAAACTCAGTGTTTTTAATTGAAGAAATGAAGTAATGAGTTAGTTCAAGATGGTTCAGTTGCACAAGTGCTTCTCTGATGTTGCTTTTTTCTTGAAAATACCATGCAGGTGTCATATGATCAGAGATCAGGAGAAAGCAGAGAAGGGATGTTTGTCTTTTAAATATTAAGATAATCTATTAGGACAAAACAAAAAGCTTCTCTATGTGTGTATGCAGTTTTATTCATTTTTACTTTGCCCCACCCCACCAAAAAAAAATGCTCAGGGGAAAACGTACCAAGCCTACCCTTTAATGTCACTACTGTGTGGAGGGGAAAAAAAGCCAAGAAAAGTCAAAATTAAAGCTAGTGTTCCCTGGCTTCCTCTGGCCTAAGCGTTTATATTCTAAATACTTCTTTAAAACTCTTAAATGCTGGTTTGGAAACTCTTCGTGTCTGTGACATTTATAGCATATTAGAACCCCTTAGCAGTGGATAACTTCCAGTTTAGTAAGTCTTGCATGAGCAATAAGCAATGTTTAAACTCTCAATTTAAAATATTTTGCGATATGTAACATATTAAATGAATGCATAGATATATCACTTGGATAAATGTTGTTTGGATTGGATTTAATACTTACTATTTTTTCTTTTACTAGCCTGAGTGGTACTTAACACAAGTGCTTATGTGGATTGGAAATCATGCACAGTTCCTTGATGACAAAATCCAACCCATCTTGGACAAGGCTGGATCTTCAGTGAATGCTGGGGTGAGCAGTTCTGTGGCTTAAGCTGTGTCATAGATTTGTCACCTTCCAGGAGATACTTGTGCCAAGCTCCCTTTTACTGATTTCCCTCAATAAGTGGTTACACTTACTGAGTCTAGCAGCGGTTTTAAGGCTATCTCCATGATAATACTTACTTATCTTTTTGTTGTTGTTGTTTTCTTTTTGCTTTTAAAAGCTTGAATTCTCTCGTGGCTTAGTAATGCTGATTTTGGAGAAGTTGGCTGCTGATATTCCATGCCTTTTGTATGATGATACTCTCTTCTGTCACCTCGTGGATGAGGTGCTTCTATTTGAGAGAGAGCTCTACAGTGTTCACGGTTATCTCAGCAGCTTTCCCAGTTGCATGCATATTCTCTCAGAAGAATCCTGCTTCCAAAGGTGGCTAACAGTGGAAAAAAAATGTAAGTGGATTTTGTTGGCATTTATTTATATGTATTTTATTTCCAATTAAGTAATGTTTACTTTAAAAAATAATC
Source organism: Crypturellus undulatus (assembly GCA_013389825.1). NCBI lineage: Eukaryota > Metazoa > Chordata > Aves > Tinamiformes > Tinamidae > Crypturellus > Crypturellus undulatus. The sequence goes on from VWPW01032548.1 coordinate 116,168, forward strand.
CCTTTAATTAGGGGAGTAAGGATACTATGTAAAGCTCTTTCTTTTTATATTCTAAAACGATTTTGTCTAAAAATTGTTTGGATTCTGATGTATGCGATTTAGTAGATTTTCTTTTAGATCTTGATATGTTCGTGTTTGCAGAAAAATGATGGGCATTTCAATTTAATTAGGGAGGATACTACATTTCCTCTTCACTTCTCACAAGTTATTGGATATAGCTGACAATTTTTGTGCATCTCAGTTGCTCTTCAGAAAATGGACTCTATGCTTTCATCTGATGCTGCATGGATATCTCAGTATAAAGATATCACTGATGTAGATGAAATGAAAGTCCCAGACTGCGCTGAAACTTTTATGACTCTGCTGTTGGTTATAACAGGTAATTATTAAGCTGTAGACATTCATCTTCTTTAAAATGAATAATAGAAGAAAAATTGTAACTTAATAATCTTTTTTAAACTAAACAGATACTGTTTCAGCATGTCGCCAAATAAAACAGTACAACTTTGTATATTTTTTTCAATTTTCTGGAAGTTTTCCTATGCATATTGTATTTTGGACTTAAATTCAAGCAAGTATAGTCTTGGGTTAGGTACTGTGCTAACAAAATCCTAATTCTATCTATCATATTTACCATACTCATTAATACTTAAGATGACTTGTTACAGGACACTACTAAAAATGTTACCATTACTTTGGATTCCTTGATACCTTAAAGATAATAAGCAACTTGATTTTTCTGGAACAGAAAAGAAGAGCAACAGGAGATGTTGCCACTGGCATAGGCAGTGCCTTTATCTTACTTGAGGGGGGCCCTGTGATATTGCTCTGGACTGAGATGGTATAGTAGCATATTACACACACACACACACACACACACACACACACACACACACACGTGTGTGTGTATTTCCATATGCTAGAATACAAAATGTTAGTTGAATATATGCTTAAAATATGCTTAAAAAGGCATTTTTTTTCCTTTGCATCAAGTGGTTTCCTTAACTACTTCAAAGCTTAGTAGCTTAAAGCTTGTGTTGTGACGTTCACAAGAGCAAGGTTTGTGCAGTAAGGCAGCCATAACATTTCTTCACTACAACTCAGTTTTTCATGTTGGAAAACATAAAGCATTTCATTGATGTGTCTCCAGACAGGTATAAGAATCTGCCAACAGCTTCCAGAAAACTGCAGTTTCTGGGGTTACAGAAGGAATTAGTTGATGACTTCAGGATACGGCTAACTCAAGTAATGAAGGAGGAAACGAGAGCTTCTTTGGGCTTTCGATACTGTGCAATCCTTAATGCCGTTAATTACATAGCAACGGTGTTGGCAGACTGGGCTGACAATGTTGTAAGTAATTATTTTGCTTTAAAATAGAGTAATAGTGTTTTATGTTTCATAATCAATGAAACTTTACTTTTAGCAGTGTTCCTCTTGAAAATTAATCATGGAAAAAATAGAACTAGTTCTAAATTCAGTTTTAATTTTTTTAAAAAACAACTCTCTTTTCCCCAGAAAAGCCACCCACTGATAATTGGGAATTAAGAATCAGTTACTTTTCTATATAGCAGCCTGGTGACAGCATGGCTGTTCTGCAGGATTTAAGCTTTTTCATGGATGTTGCTACAGAAGACCGTGAAACTGTTGGGTGTGATGGGTATAGAAATAGATATTGGGTATGAAATAGACTGCCTCTCAATTCTTCACAGAAATTGTGGATCGGGCACAGGACAATCTTGATTTGCTAAGACAACAGCCTTCATGTTGTGTAGCTGCATCTACACTCACATTGATGTTCTTGAAACCTCAACCAGCAATTTCCTACTGTTGCCAGAGGGCCACATTACACTTGATCCATTTTCTTGTCTTTGCCCAGCAAATCTGTTATTTAATTAAATGTTATTTCTAAAAAAGAGCCCAAAGCATAGAGATTCTAGTTTATATTTGCAGATAAACACAGAAAGAGAAACACACGTTGACCTTTTCAGAGCATTTTACTGTAAATCTTACATTTTTCAGTATATCTCTGAATCTGTTCCTGTTACCTCTCTGCTGCTGTATTTGAAACCCATACCCATCCAACCTCTATGAAAACACCATGCTTTATTTTTACTATACTAGAACTACAGGAAAAAATTACACGTTTGTTTTATTCTAAAAGTGTAAGTGTATAAGTGTGCCAGGAGAATGTCTTCTATACCTGATGAAGTGCAAATAAGAAATTCAAATAATGTAATGGGTTTTGGCCGTACTAACATCTGCTTTTGTGCTGTAGTTNTGTAAGTGTGTAAGTGTGCCAGGAGAACGTCTTCTGTAACTGATAAAGGTACAAATAAGAAATTCAAATAATGTAATGGGTTTTGGCCGTACTAACATCTGCTTTTGTGCTGTAGTTCTTCTTGCAGCTGCAGCAAGCAGAGCTGGAGGCTCGTGCCGAGAGCAGCACTGTGAGCAAAGTGGAGCTGGGACAGCTGGCGTCCATGGAGAGCTCCGTGTTCGATGAGATGATCACCCTCCTGGAGCGCCTCAAGCACGACATGTTGGCTCGCCAGGTCGATCATGTCTTCAGAGAGGTCAAAGATGCTGCAAAGCTCTACAAAAAAGAGAGGTCATTCTTTCTCCCTACCCTCCTCTTACAGTAGTATTTTCTGTTAAAAACACCATGCAAATAAGGGCAAAAATAGTTAATAGGAAAAATTTGTTTCCTGAATTGGAGTGGCTAATGGTAGTAAACTTCAGAAAAATTATCTTTGTTTCTTTCAACAACCTTTTTAATTTTGATTTACGTTTCAAAACTAGTCCTGCAATAGGTAGGCACTTCTGTTTTTTTGTAAATACTTGGAAGAATCTGACCTTACTTTGGTTGGAGAAGAATTATATTCTTGGAAGTAGCATGAAAAAGTAAATATGAAGGGGCCTGTAATGGCTGCTTCTGTCTTCATGGACATAGTAGGCTTCTGGAGCATTTGCTCCTTGGTAGCATTTGTAAATTTGTCGTAAAATGAAGACAGTGACTTCATAGATCAGCAGATTTATGGATTTCTTGGTTTTGTATGGTATATGCAGACAATATTAACAAAACAGTGAGCTTAACACTTTAAATAGAGCTTTAGACTGGTTATTTTTCTAGGCATTTGAAATGTGATTTCTCTCTCCAATAAAAGATTTTTTTTTAATTTATATTTCAATTTCAGTTGTTTCCATATGCCTGCCTTCATTCTCACGGCTCGCTGTGTCCCCTTGCAGGTGGCTGTCGCTGCCATCGCAGGCGGAGCAGGCCGTGATGTCCCTGTCGAGCTCGGCCTGCCCGCTGCTGCTCACCCTGCGCGACCGCCTGCTGCAGCTCGAGCAGCAGCTCTGCCACGCGCTCTTCAAAACCTTCTGGCAAATACTTGCAGAGAAGGTGGACTTATTCATATATCAGGAGGTAGGTATCTACAAATGGCCCATCTGCAGCATGGGTGTTAGTGCCTGAACTCAAGGTGTACCTTTCTGTGCCCAGATAATTCTGGCAAATCATTTCAATGAAGGAGGAGCAGCACAACTCCAGTTTGACATGAATAGGAATTTGTTCCCGTTGTTTTCTCACTACTGCAAGAGGCCAGAAAACTATTTCAAACAGTAAGTAGACAAACTTCTGACATATATTAATATTTCAAAAGTGAATGTGTAGTGGATAGCAGCCTATTGTTTTCACTGTAGAGAACAGAAGCTCTCATTTTTGTGGTCAGTCTTTTTAAGTAGCCCAGAATCCTTCAGAGAGTGCAGTGCTGACTCCTAGGGCTGATTGGGGTAAGATTCCTGCCTAAGGGTGCTTCCAGCTTTGAAAACCTGAAGATACAGGTGATATATTGGCATTTTTAATTGGAATATTTCCATAGCACCTTCTGGTTTAAGATTATTTGAGCTTTTTCATTCACAGCAGAAAGAAACAATAAGAAATAATGTTTAACTGGGTATGGGACTGTCATTTAGAGACTAGAAACAATGTGACAAAAAGCAGGGTATCAGTCTCTTTGCTCCTTAATGAGACTAAGGGAATATATTCAGACTTTAGCAATTGTCTGTTCAAATGTGCTCTTAAAATATATCGAATAAGGAGCAATTTCTATTAAACTTACAGAAAATTATAGTTAGGGAAGGCTGGTTGGATTATTAAGTGGTAAATTCTGTTCTGTATTTTTAGTATTGGTGGAAAAAAACGGGAAGCAAAAGCCCTGCTAAGCCCTAGGAGGAAAAATACTGATGCTTTTGAAATACATATTTCTAACAGAAAACACCTAACTAGTAAGAATGACTATAGTATTTATCTTAATCTGACCAGTACTTTCCAGTTCAGCAGTTCTGATCTTTTCCAGGAGTCTATGGAGGCACTTCTGTTAATCATTGTGCACACAAATTTGTTTAATGCATCTCATAGGGATGAGATTGGGTCTCTGATTAATGCTTTTTCTCCCTCCCCCCCGCCCCACTCTCTGGCAGCATAAAAGAAGCCTGCATTATCCTGAACTTAAACATAGGCTCTGCCCTGCTTCTGAAGGACGTGCTACAAACAGCATCAGAAAATGAAGAAACATTAGAACCAAACCAGCCATCTGCAACAGCAGCATTAAATGAACTTGGGGTTTACAAATTAGCTCAAAAGGATGTTGAGATTCTGCTGAATTTGAGAGCTAATTGGCCAAATACAGGAAAATAATTTTTTTGTGGGGAAAAAAATGGTAAAGTTGGTCTAGATTACTTCAAATAAAAGCCAAGCAAATAGACTATATTACTATACTTCCTGATTTTTTTTCCACTGCTATGTGCCTAGAGCCTGATTATGCCTAGAGCTTGATTTTATTTAATTTAGTTTTGTGCCTTCCTCTATACACAGTTAGAACATATTCATGTTTTGAAAGTTCTACTGCCTTGGCTTCTAACCCCACAGAAGTGGAGTATTTTCTACAGTCTTGTAATTAAGACCAGAACTTAACCTCCTAATTACTAGAAAGCTGCAGGCGTTGGCCAGAGCAGAACCCTGAGCTCTGCTGATCTACGTGCGGTTGCAGAGACCAGGATGTGTTTGTGAACGCGCCCACATGCAGCAGGGACGACTCTCTCATCGGAAGTGGTGCATTTTCAATTAAAAATACATGATTTTACATCCATAAGTTCCAGTTAATGGACATTTTGTATTCAAATACAGAACAAGATGAAGGTATGTATCATTTTATCCATCCTATTTTGATTATTTTTTCTTTTGCTGTCCAAAAGTCTGTATTTGTTTTTAAGCAGGACCCACCTATTTACTATACCTATTATTTTATTGAGTCTATTTAAAAATTGCATAAATACTACATTGTAAATATGTTGCTTGTCTTTCAACAAAAGAAAAGCATAAAAAACAACTTCTCTGATAAATATAACTTTATTGAGTAGTTTTATTGATGGATGAGCAAACAAGTAACAGAGGAAAGCTGCAGCCCATGCTCTGAATCCATCCCTCCTGTTGCAGAAGCTCTGAAATGCTGCTTTGGCTGGTAAAACCCATCATTTCTAATCATGTAACAGAAAAGTGACAATTCTGACCAGATACCCAGCCAAGGGCTTATAAAGGTGAATGATTCTTTGTCATTTCTTTATTATAGCTGTTTACTGAATTTGGGAGAAATTAGAGAAAAAGGAGAGCTTTGCTTGAAAATAAGAGAGCAGAGGGCCAGAGATGAAACCAAACAAACAAAAACAGGAACAAACAAACCAAATGTAATCCTACTTGGCATGTGTGTGTGTAAATATATAGGTGAGGATAGAAATATATATATGCACATATGTCCACAGCTGAAACTAATATACAGCCCACATCTCCAGCATCCTTTTATTCCTAGGACAGAAACAAAAAGAAGTCTGGTTAATACTAGTCGGCGTTACAGGGGCCAGGTCTCTCTCAGTGACTACTTTTTACTGAAATAAAAATTACTGAACTTGGCCTTTGAAACATACTTGGACTATGAGCCGCTCTGAACCCCCTGAGCCTGTTTCAGCTGGAAGACGCGCTGCTGCTCCAGGTGGAGCTCAGGGTAACGTGAACATGTGCCCTGCACACTAGGGCTGGCTGCAGCCCTGTGGGGAGGGAATTGCACAGAGGGGCTTCACTGGGATCACGAAAGGGAGACGGGAGAGGAAAAGGCCGAGGTGGAGAGCCTGGGACTATTCAGCTTCCTGTAGGCCGGTCAAGTGAGAGCAATCACTGAGCATTTTGGGTTGTCCAATACACACTAAGGCAGCTAAGCTAAAACTAGTTAGTCCTTTTATACACTTTTGTGAAGCGTATAAACAACAGTTAACAACACAATCCTTTCAGTTCAACTTACACTTCTTGCTTGAATGTGTCCAGGGTGATAGTCGCATCCTCAGGGGGCAGCCGTTCTGTGCTCAGTCCCAGGGTTTTAAGAGCTAAAGTTCAAAGTTAGAACAACTCTCTAGATCTTCCAATGGTAGCAGTAACCACATGTCACTTCTTTTAACTTCTAAACTTGTAGAATATGTAATCAAACTGATATTTTTTTAAAGCAAGCATGCATCCCTCTAAAACAGTTTTAATAAAGCTCTTGCTGCACGATCCCCAAGCGTGACTGACCTTCTCGGTACTGCACAACCGTGATGTAGCCCTGGCCCACGACGTCCAGCATCTGGAACATGGCCGTGAGGTTGGAGTCGTCCATGAGGCAGGGGTACTGGCCATCGCCGCGCTTCCCTGCCGCCACCTTCTCCAGCGCCTCAATCAGGAACTCACGCGGTCGCTCTGCAACGGAGGGAACACGAACACGCTGCCGCCGGCTCCTGCAGGGCGGCCAAACCGGCTTCGCGGGCCCCGGCAGTGCTGCCACGAACTGGCCTGACAGGAAAATAATAAAAACACGAATCTGCTGCCTCAGGAGAGGGCTGCCGAGGCCTCAGGGACGCAGCTCCTGCCCACAGTTTTTCCAAGCAGGCAGCCCTGCGGGCTAGAGAAAAGCCCACCCTCCCTCCGCCATTGCTGCGCAGTGCCGGCCGGGCCGCGGTACCGGGGCGGTGGTAGAGCAGCAGCGCGCTGAGGTGCTCGAGCAGCTCGGGGAGCCGGTGCCGCTCCAGGTAGTCGCGGCCCTGCTGCTCGGCTGAGCGCAAGTGCGGCGCCGCCATCGCGCGTTGCCGGGAGACGGGCACGCCGGGAGGCGAGGCCGGAGCCGGCGCCCAGAGCAGGCCAGGAGCTGGGTCCACCCAGCGCGCTCAGAACCGGCACGTGAAACAGTCGGGTTCACCCAGCGCACTCAGAACCAGCACCCAGAGTGGCCGGGTTCACCCAGTGTGCTCAGAACCGGTGCCTGTAGTGACCGGGTTCACCCAGTGTGCTCAGAACTGGCGCTTGGAGCCGCCGGGTTCACCCAGCGCCCTCAGAACCGTCACCCAGAGCGGCTGGGTTCACCCAGTGTGTGTGGAACCAGCAGCCGAAGCCGCTGGGTTCACCCAGTGTCCTCGGAACCACAGCGAGGAGGACAACGTGGTACAACTCGGGGCAGGAACAACCTCTCACGTTAGGAAAGCAGCACGCAGAGACGTCACTGTCGGTGTGGCGCCCGCTTTAAGCCATTAGGTGACAGTAAACAAAAAAGCGAATGTGCCTGGAGCTCCTCGTAGCTGCACTGCAGCAGGAACCAGCGCTTCCAGCAAGGTGCCTGTTTGTACCATCCAGCATTAATTCAGAGGAAGGGCAAGATAAACAATATCCATCTGCCATTATTCATAACTTAAATTCTCACTTTTTTTCTTTTTTTTTTTCCACATGAAGTAACACACTCTACCCCTTTCCCTTATCCTTCCTTCACCTGGACTCGCTTAATCCCAGTAAATGTGGGCGCACAGCAAAGTGAGGGGGTGATGCCACCTCTCGGAAGCCAGCCCTGCCCGTGAACCCTGCAGTAGTGCTAGGGCCACACTGCCATTTTATTAAGCTTATTGTATATCCTCGTGCTATAAAGCAAAGCTACTGCTGCAGGAATCCGACGTCTGCCCTCTCCTAAGGAATACTCCTTACAGTGACTGACTCCAGCCCTGTATTTTACTTCTCTGTCCTTTTTAGTAGAATTTGCAAAGAAAAAAACAAAGGCTTTTTCCTTCAGGAAGCAAGATGGGAGAAGGTGCAGAAAAACACAGACAAGAGACTGAACTGGCCAGGAGAAAGAGAAGGACCAGCAGATTTTTGTGGAAAGGAGAGGCTAAGGATAGGAAGCCTGAGAAAGGAAGGAGCAAATGAAAAGGCTGGAGGGAGAGAAAGGTCAATCAGTTGTTTGTGGGGAGGGGAGCACTTAGCCAAGAAAGCTCCCCCTCTAGTGGTCAACAAGGATAACTGTCTAGGGCTATCACGAACAGGGGTGCCGAGGGCTGAAATTGGAGCGTGAACACCAGCACTGGAATTATGGGTTAAAGCCTATTTCCATGGCAAGCGGTTTGATCTGCCCAATTTGATCTACTACAAGTTTTGTCCTTCTCCAGGATGGAAGAGATTCCACAACCTTGCTGAGTGGTCCAGTGTCTGTCTGCAACACAAAGAAATCATACAGAACTCGCCTTTTTTTAACTTTTCTTTATTCCTTTACCATTTTACTGTGTGCCACAAGAAAGAAGCCGTCTCCCTCTTTCCTACAGACACTCATGAGGCAGCTCAAGCAGTAATTCTACCTTAATCTCTTCTAACAAGTGACCGTTTTCAGCTGCTCCCCCTACACAAGATGCTCCAGCTCCTACACATTTTGATGTCCCTCCGTTGAGCTCTGCTGGCCCTGACCGTTTCTTGCATCGTGGAGCCCAAACCTGAGCACAGTTTTCCGAATAAAGTCTCTGAAGTGCCGAAACAGAGGGACCTAATCCCGTCCCTCAGATTGTGCCTGCATTTGAGGCCAGGTGTGTGGTCAGCTTCCCTCGCCACAGGGGCCCTAGACCACTGCTAGGAGCTCACCCTGAGCTGAACCTCTACGTCTGTGCTGGCTATCCCGGTCGCATTCCTGTGCTCGAATACGGCATCCAAGAGGATTTGTTCTATAACATGCCTGGGACTGAGGTTTGGACAGAGTTGCCTATATTTCCCTTGAAAATAGGCAAATTTTTCTTTGGTTCTCAGAAGCTTCTCACCTGCCCTCTCCCACCTTGTTAGTCTCTTATGAAGGTGACGGGAGCCAAATCCCTTGGATCCAGCCCAGCTGGCCCCATGGCCTTGCGTGTGCCCGGGTCAAGCCCTCCCTAACTAACTCAGCCTTCCTCGCGCCTGGTAGTTCCTCAGCTCGGGCTCTGCTCAGAGCCCTGAGCACAGACCTCTCCAGCAGCAACTAGAGCAAAGACGACACTGAGCACCTTGGTGTGTCCTTTGTCACTAGGGTACCCCATATACAGCCCCCATTTTCTCAGCCCTCCTTCTGCTCTTGAGATACCTACAGAAAATCATTTGGTCCTTCACAGCCCTCAATAGTTCCAGCTCCAGCTGAGCTTTGTTTTCCCTACTCCTGTTCCAGCACGCCCAGGCACTGTTTCTCTATTCCTGCAGGGTAAGCCCATCCCTACCTTTGCCCTCCATATTCTTGCCTTTTGCAATTGATTTCTGGCAGGAGTTCCTCATTCAGCCAAGCTGGCCTTTTCCCAGGCCTGCTTAGCTCTCTGCGTGGAGGAACGGACTGTTCTGCTGCTTCAGGTAGTTCCCCTTTGCCCTTCAGGGCAGCCCTCTATGGGAGTCTGCCAAAAAGGGCCCAACTGAGAAAAAAAAACCCTACACTCCTGAATTCTTGCTTTGCAACTTTTTCAGGATCTTAAAACTTTACTATTTCAAAAGCCTCTGCTGTCAAAGCTGCCACCCAATATAAAATCCCTACCTGTCCTTCCTTGCTTATGAGTTGCACGCTTAGCACCACAATGCTGTGAATAAATCGCCCTTGGCGCACTGCAGGTATGCAGGTGTGAGCACAGCATTTATGTGGCCCGACGTGCCTGTGCCACCGCGCTGCCACTCCAGCCCTCTCCAAGAGAGCCAGAGCCGCGGTGCGAGGGCAGCCAGGAAGCTTCCTCCGCTCCACTGCAAGGAGAGGCGCCTGCGGACACAAAGGTAATTAATAAACCAATTCAACATTGGGAATTAGAAAAGTACTTCCAACTACTGTTTCTGAGTCAAAGAGAAGTAAAAACATGACCTATGTTGTGTAACTTAATATCTAGAAACTCATCTGTCTTATAGAACTGGCCACTTCCCAGCTGAATAAAACCCAAGAAACTGATGCCCTAGTATTTGGGCGAGACCTTTGCTGAAGGCAAGGGGAAAAACAAAATTACTCAGCAGGAATCTGCATTCTCTGGGATACACAGCACTTGTGGCTCTGTGCCCCAAGCTTGTAAGACTAGAGATTTTTTTTTTGTAATCCTACTTGACCTCCATTGCTTTGGCTATTCTGATCCTTCCCAGTACACAAAAAAAATATATATATATACATACATATATATGGGGGGGGGGGAGAGAGAGAGAGAGAAAAGGAAGAGGGGAGGCAGTTAGGGAGCAAATGTGGAATTTGTGTGGAATATCCATCTCCAAAGACTCATTTTTTTCTGTATTTGACTGTTATTCCACATGCTTATTCCAACAGCAGTCACTTAAGTCAGCCCCATATACAAGTACAGTTACCAGGGCGGGCGGTCTGGGAGCACCTCCTGATGCCAGTGTTGCTCTCCCAGATTCAGGACTGCGGATGCATCCAGATGCACTGGGTGAGTCTCAGTGTAGAGGTGTCCAGAATGGAGATGTTCTTCACCTGGGCTGCAACGGGGGCACGTGCTAAAAAGGAGTATGTTCTGATGCCTGGGGGTAATGGATTTGTAACATAACATTTGTAACATAATTTCATGGGCTCGGTTACCCAGTTAGCCACCCTTGCTGTAAATGCATTTGTGATTCCTCAAAAACAAATGTTAAAATGCTTGGAGGGCTTGGTTCTGAGGATGCAAAAAGGAAAGTCTCAGAGTGGAGAGCAGTTTCTCAGGTGCACTCTGTGATGCCTCAGAAACAAAACAGGTACCTGATTCAAATAAAAGTCCTGTCTGGGAATAGTAGAGTGCCAGTGATAAGGCCTTGGATATCAGCGACTCCAAATGGGAATTACCAATAATAATAATAGCTATCAAATTACTTAGTGAATAATGTTCAGACCAAGCAATGAAGAAGGCTCAATATCATAAAAACAGGTACCTAAGGCGGCTCTCACAGGCATTTCTGATTTCCCTTGCAGACAAGTGTTAATTTCTGTTTCCTCAACGTTTGGATCATACAATAAAGACATGTTGGAGGGGACCTCTAGACCACTCACCTGCTAAAAGGGAGGCCAACTTTCAAGTCAGACCAGGTGACTCACGGCTTTATCCAGCTGGATCCTGAAAACATCCAAGGTCTCTCAGGCCCTGAAGGCTTCGTCACCATTCCCTCTGGAGCTGAGCCTGGAAACCACCTGGCATGGACACCCGGGATCCACAGGACTGCATCTGGCACTTGGGCACATCATGAACCTTTTACACTTGCAGTATTCTGTAAAAACGCTTTGATCTTTCTAAACAACTTTCCTGAACTTCCTTTTCTTCAGCCTGGAAGGCATGTTCTAAGAGAGGCCTCCATGTGTTTGAGCAGCAGCTTTCAAGACTTACTCCAGGAGTGAAACAGCACAAACACCTGCATGAAATCAACATTATGGAACTCAAAACTCCAAATCTGTTGTATGAATCTCCTCCAGATACCGCTGCAATCGCTGTTTGGCATTTCCTTCTGTTGTGGATCCTCACAGTTTTGGATGAACAAAACAGCTACCGGTTACAGAGAGCCAAGTTTTCTGTTAAAAGAAATACTTACCTGGTTAAAAAAAAATAAAAACAAGACCAGAAGCATAAAAACTATAATGCCATGAACAAAAAAGTTGCAATTTAATCTGCTTGCCTAGGAAATAGGAGGTATATAGAGTATGTTAGATAATACAAGTAAAATTATTGCTACATGCAAAATACTTGTTGCATAACAAAACAGAACAGCAGGGGGAGTGGAAACCAGTTCCAGATAGAGAAGGGCTTGGAAACCATTAAATCTGCAAGTGCTGACGAATGACTCACTCGGGCATACTTAGAAATACTTCACTTTAGAGGTCCTTGATCCTTGCTAGCTATGGTAGCAAGCAAACAAAAATCCGTGGGAAGAATTCTCTATTTTCTTGCTTGTAGTTTTGATTTCTACTGTTTGCAAGTGGCACCAAAGCATCTAGTAAACAAACATTAACTTTTCAGCCATAGTTTGGGACCACTCTCTATCAGATGAAAGATCAAGATCTCCTGACTATTCCAAACTGACTGAAATATCAGGGCCTGTTCCATGATGGTCAGTGTACTACAGTGTACTGGAAAAGATAACTTCAGGATTAAAGAAAAAGAAAAATGAGCACAAACAAGCAAACAACAGCAAACAGGGTTTTCCAAATGGAAGCAGCTCAGACTAAGACAGAAGTTGGGCAGTAAGAGGGAGCTCTGGATTAGCTTTTACCACATGTATCAGAACATGCAAGACTACATAAAAAGCTGCTCACCTGGAAGGCAGTTTCCCCACTTTGAGTAGTGTTTTCTCCAATACAACTACCCATCTTTGCCTCCGGTTCAGAGTGGCTGCATAAGCCTCCACTTTGCAGCTCAACTTCCTGCCTCCAGAAGGCCGCACACGAAGTGGGAGCTTCTTGCCCACCCTCCGGGTGGCTCCCGAGGGAGCACAGCCCATCCCTGTTCCCCAGGGAGCAGGGCTGCCCCCAGGGGAGGAACCGCTGCCCTCTGCAGAGCTCACGAGAACAGCCCGCTCCCAGGTCACCTCTACCCGCGACGGGCTCTACACACATACTGGGATCTTCATGCCTAGGTAAGAACTGCATTTTTAACAGCTATAAAAAAGCGTGTTCTCTATTTGCAATGGCAATTAAAGTTACAATTCCTATGTCTAGCAGCCCCGGGAAGCTAATTCTCACACCAATAACGCATGTAGAAACGCACACAGCTAAGCAAGGGAATTTAAAAATGTTTTCATCAGGCCAGAACTCCACAGCCAGCCAGGACACACGTCCTGACACGTGAATACAGCCCCAGGCAGAGAGCCCTGACTGCTCCACCAACCCTCAGCACAGGCTATCCTCGCAAGGCATTTTGGCCTCCAGAAGGAAATACATATTAGAAAATTCTAATCCGTACCACTTCTGATTGGTAAAGATAAATAATGGCAAAACACCTGTTTCTTACAAACATATAAATTATTTTATTTACAAAGCCATGTTACAAAAAAAAATAATAATAATAAAGCAAAAAACAAAAATACAATCGCTCACTAGAGAATATCTCCAGGCCCGGTGTTGAACCATGGCAGTATCAATCAGATACGTTTGTTCTGTTTTTCCTTTTTGTTTTTAAACTGTAAGCCATAGAATTTACTATTTACACCTACTTTAGACATTTATTCTGCTTACAATTATCACAAGCATGGAATGAATTCTATTTGATACTGCTAATACATAAAGGTGCAGGACAAAGGATGAAAATACTTAGTGTTACAAAATATGGATTGTAGAAAAGAAATTGGCTGTACAAGTATGGCATTTTTTTTTTTTAGAATGATTGGACATGCTTTCTTCAAAAGTCTTCTGGAAAAGGTTCTAAAATCTGTAGTAGGAAAGCACAATATAGCAGGTGCAAATTCATTTCTGTGCAACAACAGTTATTTAATATATCCCATGACTGACCAGCTATGCAAAACCCACAGAGTTTTGTTAAAGTGCCATGGGTCAACAGCATAACAAAATATAAGGTGTAAATAGAAAAATTTCTTTTTTTCTCCTTTTTCTTTAAAACAATAGTTCACTGAGAATCAGCAATAATAGAATATGCTGTATAAACTATTCTCTACAAAGGTTGATCAGCACTATGTACAACTGTTACATCGATACAAAAGAAGGCATACAAGTTATCCAGGTCGCTTTTTATGGCTGACGGGCCTATGCATTGCGGGTGGAACAACCAAAGCTTCGAGCCTCTATTGCTGGAAACGAATCACAAGATTTTCAGGCAAATGGGGAAGAAAAATAACTACCAACTGAATGCTACGCTAATAATGCATTATAGGCTGGTCCAGTTCATATCCATTTTTTTCCTCAAATATTTATTTCCACTTTGCTTTTCAGGTTGAAATTTTATATATATATATAAAATTAAATAGCAGTTCTTTGATGATGAAAGAATACTGTGGGATTTTACTTGGTGCTTAGCTTTCCTGAAATGCTGTAGGTGTAAGCCATTGGAAAAAAAAAAATCAAGCAGCATTCAAAGGACAGGCTTCATATTCCAGCTTTCCAATTAAAAGATGCATGGAAAGAGCTAAAACTTCCTAAAACTACAAAATTGCTCCTTCAGTAATGGACTAGTTTTATTTCTCAGAAGCAACCACTGAATCTCACAACCACTGTTTTCCCTCCATAACTAGCAATAGCAGTTCATTGATTACAGAGGATGACTTTTGATACTGAGATTTTTCAACTCCTGCAGTTTTGTAACTCAAAATAAATTAAAAAAAAAAGATCAACATAGTACTGCTCCTAAAACTGAACAAGACAAAATTGTGCAAAAATAACAAAGATATGTACACATTTTTTCAGTCTGAAGAAATGTACAATAAAAACATAATTCAAAGAACATTTTAAAAATATAAACATTGCTTAAACTTTCCTAAGTTTCATACTGTTTCTGAAACTATTCCGGTCAGTTAGCTCTGAAGTATAGCAAAACATAAATTATTACAAAATTAACACTATAAAATTTATTTTAAGAATATTTCTAAACTTTTTTCAAAGGGTCTAGCCTTGTTTATAATTGCTTAAACATTTTAAGTCTTAAAATTTGCCTTAAGCCTTCTTTTTTTAAAAAAGAAAGTAGTAATAATCTCCCTATTTGCAGTCTCTCGCCTTTCCCGAAGATGTAAATAAACCAGCATATAAGTGCACTTTTAACACTGTAGAAATAAAAATTAACTCCTCTGTACTATTGTTCCAGTACCTAGTATTGGTTTCCTGATTATAAAATCTATATTTTATTAAAAAATTATTCAGTAATCCTATAAGAAACACTGTCAGTGCAATTCTATTAACGCAAGCCAATCTGCTCACCTCCTGTCCTTGCAAACCCAAACTGTTTACTTAAGATATCAAGTACTAGGATCTTAAGGGTCTAGAACTCCATCAAGATACAGGGATTTTCTGCGTTGAGTCTCCGCTAACATTAATCGCCATTTGGCGCAAAAATCCTCCATGCGTTGATTGAAGTATAGATTCCTTAAGCACCTGATCCTGGAAGAGGCCGAACACTCAGAATTCCCACTGGAATTAATAAATGCCGTGGGTACAGAGCACCAGTCAGGAGTAGTCCCTAAAGTTGCAGTGCTCCAGCTGTTTGCAAAATGCTGAGAAATGCACCCAATTCTTATCCATAGGACAAGCTTAAATACAGAATTACTGTAGTTCTTATTAGTGAAAAAAAAAATTGGAGATCGTTTAAAATAAATTTCAATCATTATGTGATCTTATTTTTTTGGAATGCCCAATGCGTCGTGAGAAGGAACCTAAGGGAGCATTGCAACGCCAACAGCTTCAAAAGGCAGGAAACATAATTAAGCAGAACGCACAGATCAGTGGCAAGTACAAGTGAAAAACTAAACAAATCACTATTACGGTTTTCTGTAAATTTAATTCTCTTTAAAACCACAAATTCATAAAAGGTTAAATCCACTTGCAGGACATAGAAAAGAAAAACCCTGTGGAGTAGGGCTGCTGAGAGCTGGAGATTATAGGCTGGTTCCTTTTCCTCGTCATGGAAGAGTCCTTATCCGACCGGTCCGGTTAGACGTCTTCTGAAAGAGAAACCAGAGCCACATTTAAAATCCCATAATGTCTTTCAGGACATTAATAATATCTCTATCTCCTAGCACAGGCCTAAATGCAGGAATTTAAGTTACACAGTTAAATTCCATGCCTATTAAAGAAAAAAAAGCAAAGACAACCCCAAGCCCAGCACTCTAATTACATGAGATCTTTATGAAAAGGAGCTGCTTTGAGTATATGAGGCACTTCCTTTTGGAGTTGGGTTTGGAGGTGGACTTGGTGTTAGTTGGCAGAGTGCATCAGGACATGCAGAGCACAACAGTTGGACAACTGCTCTGAAGGGCCTTCCGCTCTACAGCTCCTGTACCCGGCACCTCAGGCGCATGAAACACCCTCGGGCATGAGTGTCCTCACCTTCCTTTAAAATAACCACCATGTTCCTCAATATTTAAAACCCAGAGCACACTGAGGTCTTGAAGTAGTAACACATTCAGGCACCTGAAAGCACTATGAGGACAAAAGCACGTGATTATAAACCTACAGTAAGGATAAAGTCCAGAGGAAACAACCTTTCAACACACAGTGGCAACAGGCACTATGAATCAGACTGCAAAGCAAGCTTGTATTTGTGCCACTGTAAAAAATATCAACGTTAATGTTCATTACAAAACTTGTAGGATTTGTAGGGGAAAAAAAAAAGTACTTTATTAAACCACCAATAATTGGAAAATCAGGCACGCTTTTACATAAATGAACCGTTCTTCACGTCTCAAACAGATGCAGCACCATGCGAGGCCCGTATGAAGTGACAACAACGGCCTGTGCACACGAAGGACCCTGCTCCTGTTTCTTAAGGAACAGGAATCTCCTCGAGCTTCCCACTGCCCCTTTGCTCCACACAGGGAGCAGCTGCCTCTCCGGGGAGGAACGTGCGTGCGGGTCCCGAGGGGCCAGGGACTCGTGCAGCTCAGGCTCCGGCTGGGCAGTTTCAAACCAAGGGTTTATTCCCAGACTACACAGTGGCCAAATTGGAGATGAGAGCTGTCAAAAAGCCACTCAGGTTTATTTTGGTAGTGACAAGCATTCATTAGTAGGTTATCATGATTTATGGTTCTAAATACTAAAACTCAGTGTTAGGGTTTAAAAAAGGTAACCATTTAATACCACTTAATACACCTCATTTAACTTCTTATTCTGAGCTCTAGTTTCAACTACCAAATTGAGAGAAATACTAAAGACTCTCTGGGGCCAAGAACAAGCAAACACTCCTGTTTTTCATAAAGTTACAGAAATGGGCAGCTGAAAAGTTCAGCAATAGCCTCTGTTTACATAAGGCTGCCACAAAATTAATGTTTTGTGCGCTTAGGTTTTCCCATGGGATCCAGGCAACAGTTACCCAACAAACTCTGCTCTTTGGGTAGGGAGTATTTTATACAAGTACAGGCCTAGGTTAAAGCAAAAAGGGTTGTACTTCAAAATAGATTCATCGTGTCTGCTACCTACAACTGGTAACACTCAAAAAAATGCCAGTCTAGACTTTTGGTGTGAATGGATTTTCCATACATTTTTTTTCTCTTTTTTTAAAGTATTCCTTTGCACTGGGAAACAAGAGAAAAAAATATTATTTAGCAGTTCATCACAAGATGGGAGTGACTCAATATTTTTAGTGGGGACGATCTAACCCAAATCCAACGCGAGCTAAAGAGGCACAGCGGGAGCCACGAGGACTTCTCACAGGTTATGAACAATTCAGACTGATCCTGAGTTTAGTTTTGCTGAGCAACAAAATCCCATCTTCTCTACGTCCTGTTTCCCTCTCTGCCTGTTTCTGAGGGCTCCCCGCTCCGTGCCAGTCTGGGGACAGAAGCTGGGCAGGAGCCGTGCGGCTCGGCCAGCCCCTGAGGGGCAGCAGCTTCTGCTGCCGCTGCCGGCTGATTTTTTAACGCCCAAAGGAAGAGCCACAGGCAGCACTAAGATAACCCGAGGCCTTTTGCAGGTGGTGGAAAACAAGCAAAAGACAACATGCTCATAAGCCTCAGAGGGGAAAACAGCTGCAAAAATATTAAATGAGAAGGAAAAAAAAATGTATTAGTTCACTGAAAAAAGAGGTTCAATTTATAAAGAAATGTATTTAGAGATTGTATTTTAGGACTTTACAGTATAAAATATTTCAAAACCACTTGAAAGACTATTTAAGTACATCTGTTTTTTAAAGCTACTTACTTGTCTGTTGTGTACCGGGTTTGATGTACTCGAAGGACTGGATTGTGACAAAGCTACACTGCTGTTTTTTCCAATCTGAAAGACATTAATTGAGCAGCATTGAGAGGAATATTTGTCACTCGACAGGCAGGTGTTAGTCAAGGCCTTCTCTTCCCTGGGTAAAGTGGCACTAATTGCTCGGCATAGGAACATGGGCATTTTCACTGTGGCGCATTTTAAGACATTCTTCTTCACAGAGAATCATAGTTATCTCCTGGAGCCTGCAGATGTTAAATAGACTTTTAAAGACGGACAAACACGTTTACAGGGCGGACACAAATGCTAACGGCGAGAGTGCAGGCTGCCCAGCGCACTGCAGGCGCGCGGCTGGGCCGTGCCCCTCGCACGGGGCACACGCGGGCGGCAGCGGCCGCTCCGTGCGTCACCATCGCAGCTCAGCGGCCGCAGGGCTGCCCGGCTGCTCCTGCGCCCTCCTCCCGCCCCGTGTCGCGGGGCTGAACAAGTGGCCACGCACCAAGGACAGGCCCTAAGTTGCTCCATTTTATTGCGCAGAGAGAGCCTGAATATTTGCTCAGTCGAGCTGCAGGAAAGCAGAAGAGTCAAGCCCCAGAGGTTTAAATTTGCAGTTATATCAATTTACTGGATCGGAGATTTTCTTTGGGAACGAGTGCATGTATATACACATTTATAGAGTACCCAGTTAAAATATTCTAATAAATCTCTCCCACCTGTATACTTCAGTCCTTAGGGATTATAACACACTGCAAAGACACTTTCTCTTTTTGTTTCCTCTCCTACAGTGACCCATAAATAGCTGCAGCTATTTCTACTGCTGCACAAAAAGGGGAGAGGGCTATGATCCCTGGGAAAAGTTTCCCAGGGATCAAAGGACTCACACACGACTAACTAGGGACACCTGCCTATGGACATGGCTGCATTTTGAATAATTACTGGCATGATCAATGCATTTCAGGTGATTTCAAATTTTATCAGTTGATGGAGAGAATTTGCTGGAGACGGGTAAGAACCTGTCTTTTAACGTGGTGAGAAATGCATGGGAGAGTTTCCTCCCGAGTACATGGGATGTGGACGCTCGTTTGAGGGTTTGGACCAACACTGTTTTTCTCCTTTTCAAACAACATGTTATTTTGTTATTTGATTCATACCGCACAAGGCAGCTTCTGCAGCCATACCCACGGTACTGCCCTCTCTCATGAGGCTGCTCAGAACAGGCCTCTGTTCACAGTCTGTCCCTGGGAAATGCAGCCAGTTTCATGCGTGGTCAGTTTTGAGGTGTAAGAGGCAGTTCCTGTGGTGCACAAGGACTGAAGGGCAGGGCCTTTGCGTGCCACAACTGCTCTTTGCTAGGGACTAACGTCCTGCGAGAAGATTTCTCCATGTGCAAATCCTGACAAACAGCCTCGCAACCTTGTCAAGCCCTTCCTGATCACCGAGAACACTGTGACAAACCTGCACCTAAGTAATATCATCAGGTAAAACACCCAAAGGCCACTGTTTTTCAGCATTTCCAATATTCCTTCTTTACACCCACCACCAGGGTGCTCTGGGGACACCCAGAGCTGCAGGAGCTGCACCTGAAGCAGGAGGCAGAGCTGGGCCAACACTGAGCAGTTGTGACACTCCATAAAAACTGGGATCAATTCCCGGACGTTTTGGGTGTTTAACAATGGGAACCCCTTTGCAAAAGGATTAGGATGATGCCAGGAGTCAAGCTGTTTTCTTTTAAAGCAAAGTCTACTTCAAAACCAAGCAATGAAGTCTTCCACTTACCATCTACCTGGGTCAAGCTCGAGTTAGACTAGAAAAGTTCCAGGGCCTATTGCCCATCACTGGAGCTCCTTCCAGTGCTCTCACTCTCCTCATTACATTTATCACATTGGAGAAGAGGAGCAAGATTCCAAGTGGTACCTTTCTTTTTTTTATTTCCTGAGTTTTAATTCTTATATGTAGAGTATATATAACATCATTTGACTCATACATTTAGGTAGGTACAAATATAATTTGTTTATAGCACAAAGTGAAAAAAACAGAAAATGCCTATTTTGTGTAGCATATCAGTCATCATCCTTGTCACAGGGACAATTAGCTACCAAACAGAAATCTGAAACACAACAAACTGCCTCCACTCTACCTTCTATTCTTGCTTGTTAGTGTCGCTATTAGGGTAGTTATTAGTTTAGCTCCAATGGCAGCACTGAGAGGGAAGTGACACACACGCATGTGCAGCACACACACATATATAATGTGTATACATATGTAAATTCAATATGCTTAAATATCCTTATATCCTAACAGCATATCTGGCCTTTCACTTAAGAGCAGATTATTAGTTTAAACTACATATTCATAGATATTAAGAAATGACCTCTGGTGGATTCTTGATGGTGTCTTGGTTTTAGTTATTATGCAACAGGCTGAACGCACAGACTGGAAAAGGAGTATCCGAGTATCCCAGAGCAAATGCCGAGTCACCAGGAGAGCTGGATTTTTAACTGGGGGCCTCTGGAATAATCTGAATGATCTGTAAAACTTTTGCAGACTGCACAACCTACAGATACCCTCCGTGTACCTGAGCAAAGAGGATGCAGGTTCTTTCTTACAATCAGGTATTTACCCAAGTAACAACCTGCAGTTACTGTTTTCCTGCCTCTTGAGACACTGCCTCTCAGGGCAATGTAATCTGGGATACACTTACATATCAAGTATCAGGTGTGGGACAGAAAGATGAATTTGCAGCAGGATGCANCCTCTTGAGGCACTGCCTCTCAGGGCAATGTAATCTTCTGGGATACACTTACATATCAAGTATCAGGTGTGGGACAGAAAGATGAATTTGCAGCAGGATGCACCGAGTTTGGTGACTTAAACATCAGTTCTGATTGCAGAACATGGTTTTAAAAAGTTCAGAAGAGAAAGCCAACATCATTTGCCTTTTAAAAGCCAAATCATCTCAGCTGCATCTCTACAGAAAGCCGGGAAGACAAAAGGTGCTTGTTAATCCCCTCCAAGACCATCACGCTCTGTTGCAGAGGGGTCAGAACACTTCTTCCACTCCTGTCTCCTACTGACATCTATGGATTGCCTTGCTCAAGATACAACACTATTTCCAAATCTCACTTTACCACCTGTGACTACAGGAACTGAATTTCATGATGTTCAGAAACAAAACATGCAAAAAAAAAGTCTTAAACTACCTAATCTGGGTTTTCTAACACACCCCATTTTCTCTGATTCTCACTGCCTTCTCGAGGTCACGGTCAAGTTTTGTTTTCTCTGCATTGGAGAGTACTGGACACATTAGCAGAATTACACAGATAATACTGGCAGTGTTTCACCAAAATTTTACATATCTTATACTTTTGTCCTTACACAGTATCATGGCTTGACGAGAAAAAATAGCTGATGACCATGACATAAGAGATCACAATTTATTCTGTTGCACTCACTTCAATATTCTGAACAACTGCACACTTTAACAAACAAACAAAAATCCTGTGTATTAAAGGCCATCTGATTAGGATTTTAACTTCCTATTTTTTTCTTCTTTTCACTGGCAAACAGGAAACAGCATCTGAGTCCTGTAGGGAGTCTCAGATTCCCCCACAGGAAAAGGTGGAAGTAAGTGTTTTACACAGGAGAGAAACAAGTTGATTTGCCTAACATTACAAAATAAACCCGCCACAAGTTTGGGAAAGTAAATGAACAGAAAAAGCTGATCCTCATCTTCCTGTTTTAGCAACAGATAATTTATTTCAGAGAGAGCAGGTTTGAGATAAGAAATTAATTTTTGCAAGTTCTTTAACCATTCAGGATATTCACTTTTACGTTAAAAGATGCAGATGTCTACTTTATTAATTGAATGAAATTTGCAGTAAAAATATTAAAATAGAGTATAAATGCTTTTTGTACACTCAAAGCATCTTCCCATAATGGGTACAAAATAAATACAAATATGTTTCTGTATTAACCTATGGAATACTAAAAACAACCGGAGGCAAATATTATCATGTCTTTTTCATAATGCAAGAACTCTTTGAAATAAGTCACACAGGACCTGCAAGAAAACAACTGGAAGAGTTTCTTACCTGCCGAGAGATGGAGCTGCTTGTAGGATCTGGCACCGCAGAGATAAGGTTGGCAGTGCTCTTTCTATGAACACTATTCATACCAGGCATTTTAGTGATTTTACAGGCTTTGCTACTAGAACTAGAGTTTTTACGTTTTTTTCCTTCTGATTTGTCGAAAGAAAGGGGTAGAGAAGACACTGCGTTATGTGCTCCCAGGGAGTGGTCCCCCGAGTGATGCACAAGAGAAGATACAGACAGAGCAGAGGAGTCAATACTGCTTACTACCATGCTCATGTGTTTTACTGAGTCCGTGGAACTACTCGATAAGGAAGTCCGTCCTGAGGGCTCCGATTTGGCACTGAGTGGGCTCGTTCCATTGTTCGTGTTGTGCACAGACATGCTGTTGTAGGAAGATGCAGCCTGATAGGAGTTCAAAGTTGAATTCGGGTTCAGGACACAGTTCTTTTTGTGGGACCCTGAAAACGACGACGAGGAAGATGTCTGCAGAGATAACGAAGACGACGACGACGACTGCGGCTTTTTCTTTTTGTTGCTTGAAGAGTAGTCGCTACGAGACGACAGGTCTTTGACTTTGGAGGATTTGCTGGTTTTTGTTTTGGATGGCTTGTGGGAGGGGGAAGGGATGACTGCTGGCACTGGTGACACAGCTGACGGTGCCTTAAAAGTAGAGTCCATGATACTTAAACCGGCAGCGACGTGAGGAAAAGCTGTAGTGTGCGACATGATGGAATTGGTGTCCGACGTCGTCACGAAGGCTGCGTTGGGTAACATGGCTGACGTCATTATGTACGAGGAGGAGATTCGGGAGCTGATGGGCGTCGAGGGAATGTACACGGCGCTGGCGTTGCTGAAAGGCTGCAGGACTGAGGCTGGGAACGGAGTGGAGGCGTGTGCTGCTGGGGAAGGCATGGGGCTGTCGGCCGCAGGAGGGATCTTCCTGCAGGTGTCCAAGAGAGAAGGAAAAAGCAACAACACAAGTGGTTTCAATGTGTGACTAAAACTGACACCTAAGCTGTGCAGATGGGAAATAACTTCCTGCAAGGAGCAAATTCTTTAAAAAATCAAACCTAGGTCATTCTGAATCTTTAATATTCACAGTGCAAAACTGGTAAATATGTTCTGTAGTCTGCAACAGCTCAGAATGTTTCCCTTCTGATTTTTGTTCGTCTTAAATGTGCCAAACAAATATTCTTAGGGATTTAATGCAAAAACAAACAAACAAAAAGATCGATCCATGTGTTTTAATATTGTAAGGATTCAGTAAGACTGGATCTTGAAGGGCATTTTTCTAAAATTGTCCTTGAAGGCACACTAATGCTATAAAGGTTGGGGAGATAGTGGAGACTTGGTAAAGAACTACGGAGCATCATTTTCCCTACACAATTCTATAACGGCACCTGACTCTGTGCTCTGCAGTTACCTACACTACTTTATCCTCCACTTCAGCACAAGGGTTCCACCTGGCTCTTAGATGTATGAAGTTGCCATTTAATCACTTTCTTACAGACTTAGCTTCCATTTTTTTCACTCATTTTACAAAACAATTCCAAAATGCAAATAAAATGCCTGATGGCAGACCTATAAGCACTGTGTTTCACTATGTTTCATTCACTGTACGTGCTTGGCTTGCAAGTGCACCTTGTGGAACAGCTTAAATATTAACCTCAACTTGGAAGTTAGACTGCCCAGGGTCACAACTGTGTCAGTTTGGGGGTTGTGAATCACTTTAGCACTGAGGTTAAAGAGGAATCAGGTAAATTTGTTCACCCTTTTCCCAGTGCACTATTCCCAAGTGCTCATCTTAGGGATGGTTAGTCAAGAGTAGCTAGGGAAGCTGCCAAAGTATTGAACAATGTTTGGTAAGCTCTGTAACTAGTTGCAGACTATTCAGAGAATAAAACATAGTAATATCGTCTGTGAAATTAGTAAGATATAATAATAATTTTCCTTTCTACTCAGCCACTAACACTATGTCTTTCACTGCTTTATACAGCCTAATGTTAGCAAAGAACCAGACTTCCATAACATCTCTTGCAAAATTATGTCATCTTTCCTCATCATTTAGACAAAGATTTAATTCTCAGTTTGGTTTTATTTCCTTTTGCTAATATCCTACACATTACCATTACTCAGCACTTGTTATCCTTAACCTGTGCCCTAAGAGACATATTCCTGGTCACTCTATTCTGCGGTGTTAGTGTTTTATCAGAAGCCAAATCCCAAACACGGGTGCTCGGCTGGATGAGCAACCACTGCAGACCGGAGCTATGGAAGCAGCTGTTATAAAACGGCAGCTTCACAGATGGCCCTGCCTGGGGAAGGTGTGAAAACGTCGGTGCAGAAGAGGGCAGAACACAGCAGCAGTCAAGCACTGAGAGCGGCTTGTGTCCTGTGAGCATACAGGCACTCGCATAACTCACCGTAATGCCTGAGACTTCAGACAGAGCTAGAGGTGGAAAAAACATTCAGAACTGGATTCAGTTGGAGCAGGACGAGGCCTGTTTATTTCTTCTATCACAGAACTAATACAGATAAAACGTTTTCATCTTTCTCTTTGGAGATATCAAATGAATTTTATTTGTGGAAGGCAAAATACGGAGCGTCAGACTCTAGTAAACCGCCCAACTGACAAGATTAGAAGAAAGGACCCCCATGCAGATCATGCACTAGCTCAACAAACTAACACGAAACTGGCCATTTTTTGGCAAATCCACCTATTTCCAATATAGGAAATATACTTCCAGGATAGTAGCAGTTATTATCAAGTTACCAGGTTAGTCCAACAAGGAAGAAAAAAAATAAAGAAAAAAAAAATTAAACCGTGTTTATCTTTGGCTGCCATCTAAAGAATATAACACAGTCCCGATAAGCAGTAACATAAAACACTGCACTGGTGTCACTGTACTGGAAGGCACATGCATGTCCCATAGCAGAATAACAACAGCAACAAAAAATGACCTACAGATCCCACAAAGCTTTAAAATAGTTGTTTTTTCCTTCAGTCTTCTTATGTTTTCATTTATATTTATTATATTAATTTATTATTCATTTATTGAAGTAGTACTGTCTATTTTAATGCATGCAGGTACCCAGGGCTTGGGAACTGGGTATATGACACAGAAGTGCTGTGTGCTCAATATGCAGCCATCATTAGAGTGTATGTTACCTTACACACTCTGGCTAAGATCTAGTGAATTCCTTCTCATACAGCCCAAGAATCTTATGGAGCAAATGCTGAAGAGGAAATTGGATTTCATGATACAAGTATAAAGAAATTTCCCACCCAATTTTGAGGGAAAGAGTAGCGTGCAAAGGTCTATGCTCTGCATAGGCTGCTGACTGGTCTCTAGAGCTGTTTTAGCAGCACAGAAAATACTTGTTTGACATGCAGGATATGTACGGTAAGTAGAGAAACTTCTGTCCAGTTAGTAAGATGGGATGTCTCTACTATTG
The DNA here is from genome assembly GCA_013389825.1 of Crypturellus undulatus. Classification (NCBI taxonomy): domain Eukaryota; kingdom Metazoa; phylum Chordata; class Aves; order Tinamiformes; family Tinamidae; genus Crypturellus; species Crypturellus undulatus. The sequence goes on from VWPW01032548.1 coordinate 141,882, forward strand.
AGTGGTGTCTATTAGGTCCCTGGTGTTGAGAATAACTTGGGAGCCTCTCGCTTAATCTCAGCCTGTGTGTAGTACAGCTCTGTAGTACCAAAACATATCTCCAAAACTAGAGAGCATTGAAATTCAGTGCACCTAAATGTTAACAGAACTAGTCCCTTGACACATAGGGACTAAAAATCTCTTAAATCTGACAGAAATTTATTTCAGAATACAAGCTTGGTTTGCTGTTGTGCTGCATATTCTGAGTACAAGTGAGAACTTGTACTCAGATTACTGTCATAATTTAATGCAAAGGTCACTTTAAAAATGCTTCTCATAGAGTGTCCCATTTAAAAGTTTTACAAAATTAGAAATATTAAACTGCCCACCAAGTATAAAACTCTCACTTACTTCCACATCTGTGAATTCAAGTGTTTTTCTACCATGGAGTTTAGTGCGAATCGAAAATGGTCCCATCTTCTATCAAAGACATAGTACCCTCTTCCCATTAAGCGACTGCCATATGAACAAAACTGAAAGAAAAAAACATTTTGGTGTGGTTTATAAATATATTTTTAAAATATGTTATAAAGTAATTCTTATTTATAGATCAAGAAACATATATGCCATATCCTCTATAAATGATTGCTTCCACCATCTACAGCACAACTACTTTTTGAATGACATGAAATACATGACTAATGGTTGAGGCCAGTGTAAAGCATACTGCCCACTTCACTAACAATTCAGTTTACTATCAGGTAGCACATGTAGCAGGGGAAGTATACAAGTCCATAGGTGCTGTTGGGAGGGCAGTTCTGTGCTTTGGTACTGCCTCAAAGCAGAGTTATGTTATTCTGCACACAAATAAACCTCAAAACTCTAACAGGAATAAAAAATACAACTGAAGAGGAAAGATCCAAAGGGATTATTCATAAATAAACAAACTAGTGATATTTCAGTGAAGGAAACAGGCATCACCCCTACAAAACGGCACCTGGTACTTCACGATGTATGAAAAGTCAACCAGAGGACAAACACTTTGAAAACTCTGCAAAGCTCCAGAGTATCCGCGCCATTTCCTCTGCAGAACTTTACGAATTAATTGCAAACCACAATGAAAAGGTATCTGGGGGGGGAATCTACCCTTTCTTTCAGGTCCTCCTTGCTGCCTGCACATTAGGCAGGGCACTGCTGCAGCACCTGTGTGGGCAGGGACAGATCCTGCTAGAAACCGTCACTTTCTCAGGACAGCTCCGCAACTTGCAGGGCAAAGCCAAGCAAACCCCAGCTGAGAGGGGTAGCCACTGGGGCAGGAAAAGCAGCGGCAGCTTTTGCTGCTCTCCACCTCAAGGTTAAACAAGGCTCATTTAAACCAGCACCTAGTCGAAAAACTAACCTCGCTCCGCAGTCAAATGGGCCAGTTGCCACCGAGAGGGATTCTAAGAAGCTCCGACTGTTTCACTGTGCACTGTCCCACCACCTCGCTGGGAGACTGAGTAACTAAGAAAAACCCTTAGGCCACTTTAAACTGACTTGCTAGATTTCATACTAAACTAGGCTGGAGTCTTTTCTAACTGCACATGAACATGATCACGGACTAGAAGCACTTGCACTGTCCATCACTGCTTCGGTGTAGAAATGCTAACTGAGATTTCAAGGAACAGATGAAGCTGTGAGATGGCCTTGCAAGAGCACTAGGATCCTAAAAGAAAACGGCAAGTGGGAGTGACAGCCAAACCTGACCGGCCTATGCAAGAACTGGCTGCATTTGGATCATCCTTTAAACTGGGTGGGCACATGTGTACTGAGCCTTGAGTATTTAATTCATGAAGAAGGAGTAGGCCAAAAAGCTCCCCAGGCCAATCATGCACTGTAGACACGAGCAAAAACCAACAAAGATGAAAAATAAAGGGAATACCAAACTAGCAGGGAAGCAACAGGCTACTGGGTATCATCTTATTATATGGATTAACAAGAATTATCATCTTCTGCATAAAAGCCCTATATGCAATTTCATCTCATAGTCATTTCTGTTAATCTCTCACTTTTTTTGTAGCGTCCTACCTTTACACCTTCTCCTTCATTCCAGCATAGGCAGATCAAGCTACAGGTATCACAGCACTTAATTTTACCGTACACAACTCAATGAGCACAGCTGAAGCGCTCACTAACCAGACTCCTTGATCCGCCTGAGAACCAAATGCCCAAAAGTTCAATAGTTCTCCCATTACTTCTTGGATTGCACTATGTAAACAAATACACGCTGCAGATAAAAAGCCATATGGCTGCTTTGCTTCTTACAATATAATTTGTTACTAACACGGGGAAAGACAAAACAGCTGCCAGAGAAGCAGGCACTGACGGCACTTCCAGAGCAGACGGGCTGAGCTGTGCCCTGCATGCTCCGCTGCTACGTGAATGAAGCAATAGCTTCTGTATTCACGTACACTCACATAAATGACACTTAATCACTGCCTCAAGGCAAACTACAGAAATGAGGAACAAAGCACTGTAGTAACACTTTGCTGCCGTATGATTTTCAGAGTTATAACCAATCACAGCGGTTAATTTTGTAAGAACAGAGACAACAATTACAGATTATCTTTTCATTTATAAAAGCAATGCAATTCTTCTCAGTCTGGCAGGATTATGTTTGACTTACAATTTACTGAGACAAAGGCATAAAACTGCAGCTTCTTTTTATGTTCTGCTTCTCACCATGTCCTGAAACCTGGAAAGGTCGCAGGCACTGACCAACCTAATCCTCCTATCTTACCCAATTGATACCACTGTTTCCTGTCAAACATAGCTGTCCTCTTCAGAGCACATTTTTTTGTGACATAGGGTCCTCATTCCGTACATTTTTACCAAATTACATCTTTTTTCTCCCCTCCCTAATCACACAAGAATAACAGCCAGGCATGCCAGAGATGGACACATACCCCAAGAGGCCTGGGATGGTGTCCAGAAAAATGACAGTCTAATTTCTCAGATTCTTCAGCTCCATCCCCTTCTCCTTCATCACTGGATAATCTGCTCGTTAGATCTCCTCCCACGGAAGGCAGAGGCAGTTCTGGTGCACACCCACTGTGGTTTGAAGAACTGTTGCTGTTTGTGCTATTTGCAGATGATGGTCTAGAAGGAGAAAATAGATTTAAAACATCAGCATTCAAAAGGCTCCATAAAGCTTCAAAGTAAATTATGCAAGAGATGAACAGGCACAGAAGGAAAGTAAAAGACACAGAGTACCTCGTGTTCGGTCTTATCAGAAATATGTCATTATCATCAAGTTAACGTTAATGAAAACATATCTGTACTGTGTGAAATTACATTTGAAATTTGCCATAAAGCTGGGTACAAGCTCTTCACAAAGGTAAAGTATATTAAAAGTACAAACAAAAATTAGACGTGAAAACCTGTTTACAGAGCACCATTGCTATGCTACTTGGTAAAAATCCGAAAGTCCAGCTATGAAAATTTCATCCAAAAGTTCTACTGATATCAGCACGGTAAATACAGCAGGAGTGTTTAGCTTGCTTGCTCTACAGCTAGCTTAATAACTAAAGCAGCTGGGAGCATCTCCTACAGCACATACATTTTCTTTACCTTTGTCTAAAGCTCAGTCTAAATCGTCTTCCTTGCCTACCACTCCACCTCCTTGGGGGAATTCTTCAGCTGGCTTTCACTGAGCCACATGCAAGTTTTGTTTCTTTGACTGTAGCACCTGCTAGAAACATCTGCCAGTGCCTTTGCGCTCTCCTCTACATAAGGGCCACATAAGGTCATTCTTTTAATGAGAATAGACTTCTCTCCAATATAGCTAAATGTATTCTTTTATTGCCCAACATTCCAAGTCTTGTAAGACCCATCTTTGTCATGGTATGACTAAAACTTCACTACGACTTGATGCACACACTGAAAACACTGGAAATGGCTCTATAAGATCCGAGATAGCAAATATAGCAAAAGTCTCCTAGAGACAGGGACTGTATCTTTGCACAAATGCCCCCAAAGAGGCACCTGATCCTGACCAAGCCTTCTGGAAAGAAATCTGAAACAAAATAAATCTGAACACAACCAACTAGCTCAGTTAACCAAAACTAGGACAGAAGAAAACATAGGAAGTTTATCAGAGGATAATTAGAACCAAGCTGGTCCAGTAACCCATACTAGTTCTTCTAAAGGTGAAAGGCTTTCACTGATGTCTTCAGCAGTTTGGACTGTCTTTCTGAAGCCTTCTAAATCTTCTAAATGAAGAAAGATATGCTTCAGGCAGTTTCAGATCAATAGTTTTAAGAACTAGACTCTTGTATCTTCAATTACACCAAATTACACTACACTATACTATACCTTTCTTCACAAGTCTTTCCACTGATACTACTGGTGAAGTATCTGCAGATGAAAGACCTATTTAAATGTGCAGAATTTAGTTCCCTCCCCACAATATTTGCCTTTCTTCATTTAAACAGACCCTTATTCCAAACCATGTCAGAATAATTTGAATACAAATGTTCCTAACTATTACCGAACACTTCATCCAAAACATCCAGCTCGTCTGACATTCAGAAGGGAGGACGGCACCCCTACTTACCCCATCTCCAGCCAGACCTCGGGTTACTGTGGAGAGATTTATGTTATCGTAAGCGTCCTTTATATTTTCTACTGCTGACAGAAACCCCTGTCATTAATATATTAATGACATTAATATATTAATGATATATTTTATCATTCAACAGCACAAAACAAATACATAATGCATACTGCATAAGCTGTAAGAGGACTAAGACACTTGTTACAGCAGTTGCAGAACACAACAGCTCACCCCGAAGAATCACTTACCTTGGGAGTACAGAATTTGGTGGTCTAGACTTTGCAGGAGATGTTACTTTAGATTCTTGCCCAGAGTTCACTGACGATCCTGACAGAGAGTCCTGTGCTGGTGTGGGCTGGCTCTGATAGCTTTCCCTTACAGAGGGTGGATGCTCTTTGTCTTTTGCAACTTCTTTTTCCCTGGATCGAGCTTTGTGTTCAGCTAGAAGGATGTCAAACTGTTTTTTACGGCCTGGAACTGCTCGTCGATGGTTAAGTGAATGAGTCTAAAAATAGGGTGGTTAAAAAGCATTTGTGTGTGCATGATATTGTTTACGAGTCCTCTATACTTCTGATACACCACAACTCTAAAAGATAAAAACCTACTTGAAACAACTTTAGCCACAGTCATGGAAATAAGTCTGTCATTCCACATTATTATTGATAATTTATGAAATAATTCATGAGAAATGCCAACTTCAGTGCTAAAAGTAATCTGCAGCTATTTTCATAATAGACACTACTGACTTACCTTTTCTAAGACAGCAAATGCTATTCCAATCATTTTAAAATAGAATATTTAGAAGTTAAATCATTGTAGCTCTTAGCTTACAATGAAAAACTGATTTGATTACACTGAAAATGTGAATACACATTTAACCAAATGCATCTGATCATCTCTAATGACAGGCAACACATACACATACAAATGTTCATTATAAATGTTTCATTGCTGCTTTTTGACATGACACTCATTATTATCACAAGGGCAGCCTACAAGCAGTTTCTTATGGGAAAATATTGTTCATTTTAACTGAAAATTGACTATATTTCAACACTGCTGTACACATGAACCAAAAAAGCAGCATTTAAAATAACACTTGCGCTTCTACATGAAACATTAATGCCTTTTGCATAACAAATGACAAGAAAGGAAAACATCTTTTTAAAAATATCAGTGGAATAATGCAGATGCTCTGATTCATTCAAAGAAACAGAATTACTCAAAAGAATTACCTGAGGACAGCGTCTGAATACCATACCCATTGTCTGTAAGACAGGAGCAGGTATGACCTCGCAAACTACTGTGGTGGGATTTAAACTATAACAAAGCATCTGATATTTTATCTTCTAAGAAAAATACCTTGCAGGTGAGCGATCTTGTGCAAGGTTTCTTTGTTTCAGGATCCAGTACTCCACAGTGTTTATTTGGGTCAAACTCTCTTTCTGTTTGAGGGAGGGAAAGAAAAGGGGGAGGGAAAAAATTATTTCAGAAGTTTTATCCAGAGCCTAAGTTTGGCCTGATAGTATCTGACTCAACCAGGCCCAACTTGAACCACTATTCCCACCACCAGCACCCTGCAATAGTGCCATGCAAGTCACTAATACAACATATTTTTTTGCCCTTCATGTTTCATATTATTGAGGCAGGATTTCAGGCACAAGCTTCACAGGAATAAGGAGCATTACAGAGTGCTCCAAAGCCAGGCCTAGGAGGGCACCTTTGGGTTCAATTCCCTCCCTCACGCTGGCAGCTCCCTGAGGAGCGTTTGCAAATCTAGCCTCTGAGTCTGGCTGCCTAGCTTAAGATACCCACAGAAAACACGCAACACATGTCTAACATTTTGTCTTTGGAACATTCAAACTCCAAAAAAACAACCCATGGTGTTTGAAAAGGTAAATAAAAGATTACTAGTGATATCAGGAAAAAAACCCTAAATTTCTTTTTTTCAGTTAAGTATAAAAATATGTTTGTTAGTTCATACTGGAGGCTCTGAGTTTGAGGTTTACAAAAGTTTTGAAAAGAAGATATTTAAGTGAGTTCTAACCATTAACGACATTAGAACTGTATTTAATATTTTATGTGGTATATTTGCATATATAAGTCACTAATAAATATTTTAAGAATTTTACTCCACATATAGCACCATCTCCTTTTGATTAGGTTTAATGTAATATTAAGTTTTGTATTACACAACTGAAACAAAAATATGGACTTATACTTTCTAGTTCATCCACACAAAAATCTACCGCTACCTTTATATACTTCAGCATCATGCAAGTGACTGGCAGGACTGATTTGTTTTAATTCTATAGTGGAATAAAAACTATTTGATGATAGACAGCAGCGTTGCATTCAGATAAAATAAACACTTTTATTTATAATAACTGCTTTTACTTAAACTCAATTCTTATCTAAAAACTTCACAAACAAAAAATCAGTGCCAGGATGGAGAGCGCAATTTACAGTAATGCAAACGTGTTGGGACAGCCTCACAGTAAGGAGAATAATTAGAAGAAGAAACAGGACACCAGATAATCTATGTTAGACAACCCCTGTCTTCCAGATACCAACATTGCTAGCAGTTATGCATATTGTGCTATCTGGATGTAAAAATGGTAAAATCAACATTAAATAAATGGTTATGTTACTGGCCTAGCAGTGGAGATGTACCAAAAAGTGATCTTGGAGAAGGAGTTGGCTGTATGTGTTTTGGTTAAATCCAGATGGGACTGAAAGCTGGCACAAGTAGCTGTAGTTGCTGTGGCTTTTACAGCACAGCAGGAACAAAAATGTATCCATATATGATTAAAATTATATAAATATATATTTCTAACCAATAGATGAAAATATGCTCAAGAGCTATGGAGTTTTTGAGTATATATAATGTGCCTATCATCTGCCTACAATTACACATTGAAGAATAAGCTGAATGGATTAGATGGACTCATAAATGTGTATTTGAATAAAACAAAATAAATAATAATAAAAAAAAATCCTGAGGGTGATGGGAAGGTCTTGAGACATGTTCCAAACCTCACTAAACTGGGCTGTTTGGCCAATAGGAAAATGCATTTCACAAATCAAAACGCTCCCTCTGGGAACGTCCGGGAAGAGCAGCCTCATGGGGCAAGGCTTTCATGGATGATTCAGGGAAAGTCGGTCATTTAAGAAGCCATATAGAGGTAAAAAATCAAGGTAATGAATTGTAGTCCAAAAAGTGGAAGCCTCTGCCGTTGACAGCACAAAATAACATGATTTCCCTGAAAAAACACTAAGGAAACAGGAAGGCACTTCTGACTGGAGCTCCTGGGGGCTTTCTGGGGTCATGCAGACCTAACTGATGTCAGCTGGAGACACGCGCATGGGCAGCACGTTAACAGGGATCCCTGCCTCCTTATCGGCAGCCAAGTGCACCTTCCCACTGCCTTTTTATCAGGCAGTCCCTAGCGGGAGCCTCGCAGGCCCTCGTGCAGAGGCACAGCTTGGGAATGCTGTTCTCCAGATGGATCCCACCTCATCACGAGAACAGTGGGTCAAAAGCCAATTGTCTAAAATTCCTGTGTGCCATTTGCTGCCTGGGTACCCTGATGCACTCGTGCTGGGCTCTGTGTGCTGTGTTTTGGGGCTTCATGAGCTGTTTCACGCGCAGCAGCTCTCCTGGAAGGGGAGTTCATTCACCACCCAACCAGCCAGCAGCTCTCAGCAAGGAAAGCTCTGGGCTTGAGCCACGCTCAGGAGAATGGGATGAGGGCAGGTGAAGGTTCCTAAAAACTAAAGAAAAACGATATGAACCATCCAGACTATTACCAAGCTCAAAAATTAACAGTTGTGCAGCTCCACAGCTCAGAGCTGAAGGGGATTTTAATTTTCCAGCCGCTTTCTCATTCTTTGGTTTTTTTTTGTGAATTATTTTAGCTATACTGTAAATTTGATCTCCTTAACCTTCCAAGATCTTTATCTCAGCCTTTGTGCAGTTGTGCAGAGTAACTGAGAGGCATCCATCCCACTGACACCACCCATGGATGACTAACCTATGCTGGTTTCAGAACTGCTGCTGTTCGCATGAGCACTAACTTCTGGTACCAGTGGGTCACTATGTGAGGCAGCAGAAGCAAGCTTTAATGGATTCTACATCTGATGAGAGAAAAGCTTAAAAAAATCCATTTTGCGGGCTTGACAACCATCTCAAAGCGAGCTAATATCCAACAGAGTATTCCAAACAGCCCCATGCAGAGCCCCAGCTTATTTGGAAGTTTCCACCAGGAAAATGTTCCTGATCCTAAAGGAGACAGGGGTTGACAGTTTGCAGAGAGACTAAGGATGGAGCGTTACTCCCATGGAACGAAACCAACCTGGGCCCCACAGAACTGACTCTCCCTTACGAGCACAGCTCAGGGGGCCCTTATACGAAATAAGTCCAGGTGTCACCTACAACTGTGCATCACTACAGGGAGTACAGCCCTGAGGACAAGCATCAGTCTCAACTGCCCCAAAAAACCTTCATAATTGATGATTAAATTGAAAAACTAAAAAAAGCTTCAAAACATTAAAGGAAAGACTTGCTTAAAAGAAACATTATTTTAAATTAACTGTAAAATACACTATAGGTAGTTACTCATTAGACTAACAAACTGGATCTTAGCAGATGATAATTAAGGAATAAAAGCCAAATTAATTACTTCTCCTTAATATTTTTTAGCTCTGCGTAGTTCTGTCAGGAGCAGCTGCTTGGTTTCCTGTGAGCCACCTGTAAGCAGCTGAGGAGGAGGCCACTGCAGCAGCCGCTTCCCCTTCAGGCGGTTGCAGCACCGCAGAGCTATCTGCCAAGCTGGAAATAACGAAATAAAACCCTCACAGACCAGTCAGTATTCAGTAAAGAAAATAGCACACACTCTTATTATCGCCTCGTGAAACTCGGGCTTGGTTCACAGCTAGGGGGCACCTAGAAAACCACAGGAACTAACTCAGTGGGAGGTGCAGGAGCATCGCAGCCTGCGCTGCCCGCGGCAGGACCGGCAGGCGAGGGGCTCAACAGCCCCTGAACGGCTTCGAAAGCAGCAAACTCCATTTGGTTACTCCTGCTTTAAAAAAAACACAATGAAAAAGCCCACACCTTAGAAGGCTTTGTTTCCTCTCATTGAGGACAAAAATATCGTTTCAGCTTAGGAGGGTGAATTCCTTCCTCGCTGCCCAACCATTAGCGTGGGGGACAGCATGGAGGAAATGAGACGAACATTTCCTGCAGAAGAGGAGGCAAGAGCCCCTTCCCAGCCAGCACTCCTGCCATGTCCCCACCTGCCCAAGGCCTTCCAGGGCAATCCTGCCTCCTACACTGCTGCCTCCACCCCACTGCTCCTGAGAAAGAGCAAGATCCCAACTCCAGAGATTTCTTACTTCGCTCATGTATGAAGCGGAGCGGGGCTACATTTATGACTTGCAAGATTTCCCCAATCTTTCTAGAATTTCCCAGGATTTACAAGCAAAATGAACATTGGTAAAAAAAAAAAAAAAATAAACAAAGAATGAAATTATGACTTGGTGAATGATGTCATCTTAGAGCAAATGACAATTGCCCTGCTCTTATTAGAGCCAATGTTTCATTCTTTCTCTTATTAGAATGAAAATTGCCGTGTTACAAATGGAAATTTCCAAGCAATGCACGCTCTCTAGAGTCTCATCCCTTTTAAAGATGCAGCAATGCAAATTTATTTGCTATTTTCAGAAAGCAAGATTAGCCTCTGTATTTCTTCACAAGGCAGTTAACACATTTAAAACATGTTTAGTACAGGCCCAACATTTAATGCGAAAGACTGATGAGACATAAAATGGGCATGAATATTTCAAGTGGTGGAAATTACATTCTGCAGTGGAACTGTCTCTAAATGTTGTTACAATAATGTCCTAAAGCTCGACTTCTCAACTTGACCATTACTGTACTAGGAATCATCACTCAACTTAGGAATTTTCCTGTCTATTGTAGATTCAAATGATCTAATCAGTTAAAATGAGGTGACTACCTGCCTTTGCTTTATTGAATTTATTCCCTTAAAATTTTACATTGAGCTGGTTGGCCATCTGAGAAATGCATTACACTCCCTGATTTAAAGCTAAATAGAATGTGTAATTTGCAAATATTTTACAAATGGGAGTTTGAAAGCTTTTTATTCACATATACAGAACAGCATCCTACATTGAAAAACCAAAAAACCCCAATCTATAGCATTTTATTAGTATACTGTTTCTATCCTATAGAAATAATAATGAAGGATGATGAACTACCTCAAAACAGCACTCACCTGAAAGTCTTTTGTAAGGCTTGTTACTGCTTTTAGTGCCATTTTGGTGTTTCTTGTCTATTGATGGAGCTATGATTCCTTTGCCGTTCAGAATCTTTTCTGGTGATGGTGGCACTGACTTAGATGTCAAACCAGATTTAACCAAAGTTGGAGCAGGTATGGTGGATGAAGAGGCTGAGGAGGAGGTGATGGTGGTAGTGGTTGCAGAATTCATTTTGACATTGGCACCATCTGCCTTCACTAGGTTAGGAATTTTCTCTAGACTGACTACTGGAACAGGAACACTGCAAAACCAAAGAAAAATCTTCAGGTTGTATTTTTTCTGCACCACAGATTTACAGTTCCTTAACTCCCTTCCACAAATAGAAAACCTTCTGACATGAGTGATATATCATCTTGGGATTAAATACTAAGTATTATACTAAAATACTAAAAGTACTTGATACCATTTTTCACTATTTTTGTTCAATCAAATGTATACAAAAACGGTGCTCTTGATTTACTAGCCAAAAAAATGTTATTTTGCCATTACTGGCTCATACTTTAATGAGTAAATATGCAATAACTGCAGCTGCTTTTTACCTGTGCACAACTCTGAAAGCAGATGTCTTGTGCCTATCAATTAAAATTGTATTTACCCCTCCTGGCTGACGCAAACCAAAAGAGAAAAGATTAATTTAAAATATAAATTTAGAGATCCAGATGCCTGGAGCTTTAAGCCTGGGTTTCACTGGAGGCTGCAAACAGAAACATGCCACTTATTCCAGGGCTCCCCATACGCTGTCTGCGCAGCCACCTTTGCCAGACACTTGACTAATTGCTTTGCAAGCAGATTTACACACTGAGCATGCAAAAGCTGCAATTTTGAGGGTATCATTCCACACCAAGCAGACGGGAGAACTGCAAATTGCCTTGAATATAAATGCAATAGTGAGGTTTACAAGATAAAGCAAAATACTCATCTAGAAGCATAAATGTGTTAACAGTCTTTTCCTTCTCAATTGCAAAGCTCCTCTATAATTTTAACCTCTATATTTTTAATCCCAGATCTGAAGGCAGGAAAACTGGACAGAAAACCCACTTGCCACCCCACCCAGATGGCAGCAGTTGCCTGTTTGTGCTGTTTGGGGTGTGTCCCCATTCGCAAATCCCACCTCAACTCAGTCTTTTGAGCCTGAAAGATAGAAAGTTTTGGGGCTTCTCTGTGTTCTCTATGGAATTTCTGCTAGCAGAAAAAGATGATGACTCTGACAGGGCTTTCTCCATAGGAGACCCTTCAGAAACATGGGAGGAAGTGTCCGAAGTAACTCATGGTCTGATCTTCCTGGCATGCTAAAAAAATTCTCCAAAGCTGCTGAAGATCCTGAACAGAAAGGGCAGGTGCAGATTCTCCTGCACGGTCAGGTTGTATTTGTTTGCTCCCTACATTCCGCGTTCCCAGAGCAAAAAGCAGGAACTATTATAAAAACAATATGCCAAGAAAATGAAAGATTTACACCTCAGGACCTAATTTGTAGCTGGAATTAAATCATCTACAGCTTTCACATCCTGCGGCATCATAAGTGCAGAAGGCACTGGTCAGAAAGCAGGTCTGAGCACAGTATAAGCTACTGCACAGACCACTAAGTAGACAAATGTTTAACTTGACTAAAAAACAGGATTGCAAAACTGTTTTAATAACACTGCAAACATGGAGCTGTGATGAAGAGGATTTTTTTCTCCTACTTTTAAGACTACTCTGAATTTATTCAGTTGAATGATAGACAAATAATAATAACTTGGGGTAGTTAAAAAAAAAGATAAAAAAAAACAGTTAAATTTTCTGAAAATAGAATTTTTGACTGTAGATCAAATCATTTTCCTATATAAAAACAGAGCTGAATGTATCTTCATTCTCAGTTTATAAGGTCTGTGTCTCAATTCAAAGCATTAATACATGATGGAAGGGTGAAGCATATTAGCTATTCCAGTAGAAAACACAGCTAATATTAAACATATGGTCAATAGTTGATCTGTTCTGCAGTTTTAGCCAGTCAAGCCCTAGCAAGGATCTGGACCTGGATCACAGTGCTAATGAACAGCACCACGGGAGGAAACATTTCGGTTTAATTTTGTTACAAACCAGCAAGCAAAGCTCAGGAGAAGAATAATTATTCATTAAAATTTTCTCTGCAATGTAAAGAAGAAAAAGAAAAGAAAAATATACTTTGGTATTATAAGATGCATATACTATTATGGAGTGCTATAGCACTCCAGAAACTCAACAGTAAAATAGAGATTTTACAGGTTACAGATGATGACTTTGTTGTTGTTGTTGTTTAGACATTAATGCTGAATGCTGTATTCACTATAGAACCCTAGTTCTACCTTGGCATAATTAAAATAAAGATAAACTGATAAATAGACTGCAAATTGGAAGCTGTGTAGGACCAGTAACATTTGAGAAGGACAAAAAAAAAAAAAAACAGATAGCAAGTGCTCATATTTACATTTGATGGTTGAAGAGAGTTCTTCCAAACTGAGGATTATGTTGAGTCAAAATTGAGGGTTTCTTTTAAAAGTTCATTAGAAAAATAAAATAAAATAATTCCAATATTTTTAAAAAAGTTTTTTGCAAGAAAAGACTATTTAGGTTTAGCAAGGACAGCAAATAACAGAAGAAACAAATAAGAAAACAATATACAACAAACTAAAAAAGAGTAAGGGCACACAGCAATCAGCACAGATGAGTACAGATTACCAAAAATGTCAGAAAAAAAATCTGGAAAATTAAGTTTACTGCAAACAAAAGAAAACTTAACAATGCCAATACCTAATGGAGAGTAGAAATGTTATTAGAAATAAGTAATAATAAAAAAGGTGAGAAATGTTCAGTATTTCTTTTATGCTAAGACAGGAGCATGATAATGTACTCCGATCTGGTAAGAAAGATGCATTTTTGTTTCCTTCTGCAATTGTAAAGTGCCAGTTTAAAAAGCAAACAAACAAACATATTTTTGCATAAGCAGAGCTGGATAACATATCCATGAATTCTAAAACAGCTGAAGAGATATTTGGTGTAAGCATGCAGATTTCTGATTGACTCTTGGAATATTTGGCAGGTTACAGAACACTAGATGAGAGCTGCTGCTCCAGGCCTTGCAAAATCCCAAACAAGGCCGTGGAAGGAATCAGGCACAGTGAATAAAAACCAACTCAGAAACAATTCGTTCACATGGTTGTGCTGAAAGCAGATCTTAGCAAAAATCTGGTTTCGCTTTTTTGATGAGGATACAAGTTAGGTTGACAAAGATAACTGTCAAAATGATCCAGACACTCAGAAGGCACTATAAAATACAAATAAAAACAGCATAAAGCAAATGTGAAACACAGAATTAAAAACAAGTTTTTAGATATTCACAGCTCAGTAAGGATGCTTCCTAGCGGGGCATTTAAGGCATCATTGCTAAGCCTGACACCTCATCAGCATGCAGAAGTAAATGCAAGATTGCTGCTGATAACATCTGCTGATGGAACCAGGATACAGCAAAACCGTGAAGAACGAAGACAAGGCAGCTGAAAAAGGGATCTAGAATGTTTTGGAATATTGACTTATTTAAGATGTATTTTCCTACAACAAGTGGAAGGTTATATGGGAGAGAAAAAAAAAAAAAAAAAAAAAACTCAACAATCTCATCAGTCATCAGAAGGAAAAAAAATACTGGAAAATAGTGACAAGTATTTAATGGCCACATGGGATAAAGAATATGAGCTTTTACAGTGTCATCGTGACAGAGGGGTTACTGTGGACATACGCTGATATAAAAACAGAACTAATAAATATGATTAAGGAGAAAATTGACTTTTCACATGTCCTTGGTTATCCAGACTCTGGGATATTCTTCCCAGTTTTGCTGACCAGATCCAGTATGGATACTGATTCACTAGAAGCAAAGCAGACAAAGGCTGCAAACACACCTGATGGCTAGAGAAATGTCCTATCACGGTAATCTTCAAAAATTCTAACTTCTTCAGGTAAGAAGACTGTCTTCATACAAATGTATCAACATCAGAAACTGGGAAAATTATAAGTTTTGCAGAGTGAGACACTAACCAATTGGAAGAAAAATTCAGTGGGTCATCCAGCTAATCATGTTACGTAAGTAATGTCCTTTTATTTTCTTTCTCATGGTATTATGCTTACACAGTGCTTATTAGCTCCTGTACCAGAATCCCTGAC
Source organism: Crypturellus undulatus (assembly GCA_013389825.1). Taxonomy (NCBI): domain Eukaryota; kingdom Metazoa; phylum Chordata; class Aves; order Tinamiformes; family Tinamidae; genus Crypturellus; species Crypturellus undulatus. The sequence continues at coordinate 156,973 of VWPW01032548.1, forward strand.
AAACTTCTGAGGAGGCCACTACTCATCATTTAATTCCCAAGAATCCTAATGCCTGTATCCCACAATACTCGGGTTATTTATAAATGACTGTCTCCTTAGGACCTGTATTTTCCTGTCTTCAGGCTTCATGAAATTACTTTTCCTTGCAGCCACCTGATTTTGCTGTTTTTGTTGTCCTCCACAACAGGGTCCATTCTAAAAATCTCAGCCATGTTTTCAATTCTAAATTTCATTTTCTTTAAATTAGTATGAGAAAAACTACAAAATATTTAAAGACTTAAATTAAAGCATTGTTCTGCATTTCTGGATTTGCTACAGAGGCTCTAAGATGCAACTCAAAGTATCCGTGGTTGAGCGGTTAGAATACGTAGCCCAGATCAACTCTGCAGCATTTTGTTCCCAATTCCACGTCGCTTTAGGAATACCCTTACATCTTGACTGGCTTCACTTTCTCAAGTTAAGCGCAAACAATGGTATTTTCCTATCACAAAGAAATAAAATCCATGAGACTATTTTAAAAAAAATCCTTTAAAAATGACAGTATTAATTGTTATCAGAAGATTAAGTCGTAGCAATACCTTTGTGGTCTCATTTTTATATAGGAAACTGGCAATCTTTCTATATATATTGTCAAAATCCTATAATTTCCATGACATTTCCTTCACTTTCAGAGTTTCTCGCAGGCAATGGCAAATCCTCTGTACTGTGGAGGTAAAGGAAATTTCCTTTAGCTGGTCCCACAGGGAGAGCTACCTCTAACACTTCTCCCCAGCTTTAGGCTGCCTCAGAAACACGGTGCGGGGAAGCAAACACCCTTGGAGCAACAATTCCTATCCAAATGCCCATCCATGGGGCTCCTGCTCTACTCCTTCTCTTACTAATAGTAGCAAGGATGCACGGGGAAAAAAATCAGAACTGGCAGGTATTTTGCATAACGTGTTCACAGTAATATTTCATTCCATACAACGGCAAGGAAAGTATCGAAACAGAAGCTACAAAAATTAAACCACCCCCGTCTCCTCCACCTGATGGTTCAGTGCTTAGAGCGCTCGTGGAGGAGCTCTGAGCCTCTAGGGGAAATGAAAATGAGAAAGAGATACTAGACCTGTGTTTAAGATGGTGATTTGAGCAAAGAAAGCAATCGTTACAGATGGTGTAATTCCTGACTCAAGGTAATCTGGTAACAACTTGGAAGAACCTATGTGACCTGTGTGAACCTATCCACATGCAGACGGGACTACAAAACAAAAGCCCTGAATAACTGGAAGCTTTTGAGGATGATAAATCTCAGCTTACTTGGGTATGTGATAAATTATACATGCATTTTTCAAGACAGATATTGTGTCAATGGAGTATTTCTTTCTAAAACAGAAGTATGTGAAATTCTATGGCTCATAAGGCTAATTGAATGGCCGATTATAATCTTATCTTTAAAAATAAAATTTATGAATATGAAAATCAGAACTACTGTATATTTTCTGGAGCTCTAAAAAGAAATAATAATTCACTAATGGACAGGAACAAACTCCTAGCAATTGCTGGCCTGCTATAAACTGTAATCAGACTGATCTTATTTTTTAAAAGGTCATCAGGTCACCTAAGACACTTAATGCTAAATTTTGAAAGTTGATTTCCTTGATCTCTAAATTTTGTACTGTTAATGATTTGTTATGTGAAGATTACAATATCTCTAACTATTGTGTTCTTCTATTTTCCCAATGGTAAACAGAAAAGGTAATATTGTCCTCCAGCAGACCCAAAAGATTTTGGTAATTAACAGCTAGAACTGCTGACACACTCTATGCCTTTACTATCAATAAACGTTTGGGATGTTCCCAATAAGGGAAAAAGGAAATGCTGAACTATCTGGCTCCCTTTTGGCTTTTAGTGACTGACAGATTGCCATCTGTTGCCAAAATGAGAGATGCTCTTTAGAGCATCTTCAGAGCTCTTTAGAGAGATTCAGTCACTAGGCTGAAATGCAAACACCAAAGTTGCTGCTTGTAATGCTGAGATGGCAAACAGGTTGGTATTGTTAATACTTCCAGGTCATTTTTGAATTTCTTTAATTAAAGTAAAACAAATACTCTCTTGCATGAAATTTCTCGAACACTCACAAGAAGTTCAGTCAAGAGAGTTATTTTTCTTAGAGCAAATGAAGCAGTTGTGTCTTAATTAGATTCTAGTCTCACCTGTATGTGTGTGCATGTTAAAGAATAATTCCCCTTTTCATCAATTACAATTCATAACTGCCTAAAATTCTCATCACATCTATAGATATGGCAGATTCAGAAAAAGTAGATTTTGATCACGTTTGTTCTAATACAAGGTAAATTCTACATCTGTGCAGAAGCTGTTCTCTTCGAAACCACAGCAAGTAGAGCACAGTGTTTTAGACAAAAAACACGGTCCGTTATTTCAACATTATTTGAGTTTATGTTTTGTCTTATTGGTGAACTGTTTAGTCTAATTATTTATTGCTTTAAGGAGGTTGCATTCGGAAACCCTACCTAAAATCACAATCTTCTTTTGCTAGGTATTACATTTAAAAGACAGAGATCCTTATGCAATAAATAGATAAAATGTAGGGAAAGCAAAAAATGAAGTCCTATTATCTTATGTCTACAGACACAGAGCTGAGGCCAAAGAGACTAAGACATAGCAGTAGCCTGTGCAGAACCAGGAACTGAACCCAAATCTCTTGAGTCACCAAGCTAGTGACCTAATCACAAAGCATCATTCCTGTAAACAACTGAAGACAAAACAGTTTAAGGCATAAAACAGTGACCTGATTCTGCTTTCATTTACACTTCTGCAGTTCTATACTACCATAACCACAGGAGGACGGGTCCAGCAGTTTCAAAGCCTGTATACGTATATACCACAATACATGATGTAAGACTTTAAAAATAAATATAGAGTGATTTTTGGCGACAGAACATTTTTCTGTCTTCTTAAAAAGCATCAAACATTAGAAAAACACAGAATAAGCTCCAGCAGCAGCTGGCATCAAAGATAAATGACTACAGACAGTAAGTTTTCATGAACATCAGCTGAGACAATATTAAAAATGCTACAAAAATTACCCTGCTGTTTTAAATGCATGAGTTTTAAAAGCCAGTATTGTCATGTCAGATGGACCTTCAAGATAACAAACTGGGTCACTTGCTATAAACTTTTTACACACATCTCAGAAAAGCTGACATTTGATGGAACATTAATAAAGTGAGTCATCAGCCTTTCTTCCTCTTCCTAGGATTTTTTTAAATTTAAAAACATCCTATTTTCACCCCCTAGGAAATTTAGAGGCTTAAATTGTAAGCTCAGAAAATAAGAAAACACAGATTTTTGCGATGCTCATGAAAATACAGAGGTACTTATTATTTACTGAGGGCAAACAGTTCAGCTATCTGTTATTTTGGTACTTACCATGGTTTATCCCGTGATACTTTTGAAGGAAAGACTGTGTGCTGTTTGCTACTGGAGGTAAGTAGATTGTCTTTGGGCGTTTTGAATGGCTTTGAGTTGCTGCTGACAGGGTTATGGCCGCTGATACAGGATTTCGGCTTCATTTGTACTAGGGATGTCCTGGAATTGCAGGCTGGAGAAGCTGGAGAAGGGGAAGGTTTACACATTGAACCGTGTCTTCGTTCTGTAACAGAAGAGTTATATTACAGCATTTCATAGGCCAAAAGGGGAAAAAAAAGGGGGAAAAAAAAAAAAAAGAAAAAGGAAGTCGGGGAAGGGAGAATTGTGCCTCTATATTCTAGTGACAATTTCATCGCTCCAGAGAAAACTAATTGATAACCACTGTGAAAGTGAGCCTGCCAAAAGATTAAACCAAAGCAACTCGGTGAAGTGCTCTCTGGAATATAAAAATAGTGCAATAGATGCTAAGTAGCACCGCAAATCTCCCAGGAAATTTCAGTGAGACGTCTCAAGGCATTTTGCAAGCAGCAAAGGAGCCCCGGGACGTGTGCAGGGAGCGCATCTCGGCTCTCACACAGAAATGGGCGGCTGCCTCATGTTCCCAGATGACTTGGTGAAAATCTCTGCGACAGACACGAGATTGCTGATTTTGGGAAGAAATCATGGGACCCACAGTTTGCTTTATGACTCTCTTGCTTTAAGTTTAATGGAATGCTATAAAGAAAAAAAATACAGGAGACTGAGAAGTAGCTAAAGGGAAACAAATCTCTTCTAATGAGACAACCTCCAAGCTATTAACTGAGCAGAGCTCTATCTCCAACACCAACCACGGGAAAACTCATTTCTGTTCCAGAGAGCAGGTGGCATGCGGAGGAGAGCAGAAAGTTTATGGCCAGTTAAAACCACCATGTCTGGGGGACCGGCACTTGCAGCACTGCTCACTCCAGCACCACGACCTTGGAAGCACTGCGAGGAACAAGGCCTTGCTGACCCGGAGCTGGAGGACCGGCAGTAAGACCGACTAAAACATTTGGGCTCCGTTATCATTTTATATCTAAAAGGTTTACCCTTGACATAATCCCTGCAATAAACATGTTGATTTAAGGTGACATTTGGTCATTCCTTTTGTTACCAAAGCCAAATTTCTCGCAGGGAGACCTGCTGGCGCTAGGCCGAGCGCTGGATCACAGGCCCTGCCAGCGCCAGCTCGAGCAGGGCTACAAAATGCGGCCCGAGAGCAGGGGGGCCGTGTGCCCTGCACCAACACACGCTTCTGAGTCCAGCAGAACCCAAGGGAAAGCTCATTTGGAGCTTGCACATTCTTCACTAGCCAAGAGCCAACAGCAACCTGCTGCTCCAAGAGCAAGTTCTGCAGCTGCATCATAAACCAGGCACTTTCTCTGGCTTGGTATTTCAAGGATAACTTAAGAATTTTTTTCCCCCACAAAGAATCAAAACAGGACAATTTGTGTGGCATCTTCACAAGTACAAACTTGCCTCCAGCAGAAAGATTCATCCATAATTCATCTGCAGCAGGCAAATACCTCAACAACAATGAGAAATGCTTAGAAATATATAAATATTTCAAGTTGTTTTTAATGCAGCTCCAACGACTAAATACAAACATTTTCTATTCAGAATTAGGCACTTCTATATGTTTTGATTCAGAACTTTAATTATAAATGCTGAAGTCTCCCCAATACTTCTCCATGTCTGAAGAACAAAACATTCCTAATTCTTTTGAAGAGGAACAAGTAGCTCCCCCAGCAAAACCACTGCCAACTGCCACTGCCACTTCTCACCCTGCTTCACACCTCAGCACGCAGCCTCAGCCTTAAAACGTCCTTCCCAGGACTTTCATTTCTACTTCTTTCACTTCGGAGAGGTGGCAAGAAACATTTTAGATTGGTATCTACTTTGGAAGTGCAAGAATTCTTTTTTTTTTTTTTTTTTTAATGTTTTTTAATTAGGTATAAGATTTACGAGATTTCCCAGCAACTACTTAATTTAATTTCAGTTACCTTAATAAAAATACAAATATCTTACGTGAAATGTTACCATTGATTTATTGAGGGTGGATGAAAAGGGCAGGCTACAGAACCAGCAAAACCAGGCTGGATAGAAAGTGAAGCTTTGGAAAAATCATGTTTCTCAGCTACAGTCAGGATCGGTTACTCAAACCTCACCACGGCTTATGGTTTCCTCAAGTTTGCTGCTTCCTAGTATGTTGCACCTGCAGCATCTTCCCTAAGGAATACGGGGAAGGAAACGAAAACGCTACTCTATTATTAAAATTAGTACCCGAGTAAGACCTTTAAGGTACTTACCATCCCACATTGCATCTTAAAGTCATCAGAAGTATCACATACCATACCATTTTTTGAGAGTCCCATTACACTCATTTTTATTTAATCTAATGGTCAATTTTTTTTCTCCTCATTGCAACTTTTTCAATCTATTGATTCCCAAGAATAAAACCATGTATTAACATTGTATTAATGTTAAAATATATAACATCCAATGGTAGAAAAACACAGTTTTTCTGTGTTTTGTATAATATGACAACATAATGAAGTGCATCCTACCATTTTAGATAGATGCTTACGTAGAAGATACGGGAGGGAAAGATTAGCAGCTCACTTTTTTTATCAGCAGTGTGTCAGAGCAGTCGTTATTCTCCTCATACAACCAAGGGTGCATTTTGGACAAGCTTTGATACTGATTTGACAATTACCTGCTTTAGGCAGCATCTCTTGAAATTTTCTAGAAGCAAGCGTAAATGAAGAGCACTGCAAAGTCCCACGGCAGAAGGAACACAAGTAGCTAGTGTGACACAGCTGTACGTATTTGCAGATACAGCTCAGACGGGGAAAAGCACCGTGTTTACTTGTGCTAGTTAAAACCACCTTAGTGTTACCAGGAGAAGAACGAAGCAGCACATGGCAGGCTGGGTGGCTGTGGAGGGCCAAAGAAGCAGTTCTCTGAAAAGGGATGGATACCCCCTTGAAATGGGGTGGAAAATGCCTAGAGGATTTGGGGCTTTCTACATGGGAAACCTTACAGAGGAGATGAGGTGGGCGGAACAAATCGTAAAGAACTGACTATTAATGGATTCCTTTACAGGAACCGTTACATTGGCTCTCATTTTCCTCTTCGTGCACGCGTGGTGGTAATTCAGCCGTAGGCATCGTGTAACAACTTCCGAAGGGAAATAACGGGAGTGTTTTCTCTAGTATAAATAGCAAAGCAAAAATTGCATCAGCTGTGACAAATCCATGGCTAAACCTGGCTGGCTGTGCTTCACGAATCAAACTGAGGTTGCTGGTCTGCGACACAGCTATTCTTTAAAAACTTCTACTAAGATGCCTAGGAGTGGTTTACCTATACACAAGGAATTATATTCACAATATACCTAGAAGGGCTATACAAAAGCAGACAAGAAATTAATATGCGACTAAAAGGCATTTGCACATCAAATACATAAAAATAAGCATTCACATACTAACACTTTAAGATTATAAATACTCATCTGTGTAAAACTTTCTACACATCTTGGTGGTGCACGTGCAGGCAAAGTAGGTCTAGCACAGCAAGTGAATTCAAGCACATGTAAGTGTGGATATGGCTGCTCCTGTTTATATTAAGAAATGGCATATTCACTGCACACAAGTCAACCTAAAATAAAATGTAACTTTTTGTCTCTAAAAACATGGAAAAAAATCTTGCAAAAACACTAGTGTGATGATTGTCACTCAAAACAGGAACCAAAATACTACAACCATCTGATTTCTGCAGAACCCTGTGTGTGTACGAGTTTAAAATAAGAAAGAAAGCTTTACCAATTCGCTTAAATACTTCCAAGAGGATGTTTACACTCTGCATAAAGAGCCACGTATATGCCTTAAAAAAAATTGAAAAAAAAAAAAATCAGCCTACTGCCGATTTTTTAACTGCTGTCAAATCCACAAGCAAGGAGAACACAAAGTTACAACCCTGTTTACAGCATTAATCCTCCTGCACCTCTCAGTAGGCTCAGAGCAGCCGCTGACAAGCAACATGTGACTGCTGGTGTCAAACAGTTAATGCAATAATGACATTAATCTTTGAGAACAAAGTTTAACACTCTCCCCAAATTCACAGCATTTTTGTAAAGAACCAATTTCAGATCAATATTTGTTATTTTTTCTAGTGGTTGCCAAGACTATAAAAGGTCACTGCCCTTCTGTCAGCGTGGCGCGACACATTCCCCTAAGCCACATTACAAACTGTGCATTGGCAACTTGCAAATGATCTTAAAAGTATTCCAGGAGATTCTCCATGTCCTATGGAAACATGGACGCAATCCAACTTTCCCAGCCAAATCTGAATTGTTTGCTAAATGCGAAGTCCTTATGTTGGCTGAGACTTAACAGTCCCCAAATCTCCCAAACTTTTCGTGCCTGTCCTTGTACTTCCTTCCTCATCCTCCTCCTGCACTCTGCACAGTGCAATCCCCTACCTTTCCCCAAAATTTCTGCCATGGCTGCCAAGGTCCTCTAGGTCTCCTCACGTTCTTGATTCCACTGGATCCTCCTTGACCGGTCACCAGGGAATACGAGCAGCTGTTTTGCAGGAAACGCCACATCTCTTTCTAATCATAAGCAAAAAAGCAACGCAATAAAAAAGCAACACAGGCTCCAGTTCTACCAAAACAGAGAAAAAGAGGCTAAACAGGGAAAAGAGGCTAAAATATATTCTGAAGTAGCAAGTTTTTACTCTCCTGTGTGCTCTTGCCTTGACTCTTTCTCAGGCAAGATCAAGCGCCTCCTCAGCTCACCTTAAAAGACAATGACTGAACGTGAAACAGCCCATGAGTAAAATACGCCAACCTTATGTCTCCAGTTGGATTGCATAGTTTTGTTCCCCAGAAAGATCTTTTTTATGATACTAAAACTGCAGTTTTCTCTAAATTTGGACTACAAATAAACGCAATTCTTAGCCCATTTCATCCAAATCCATCTTTACCTAGAATGCTCTAACCCAAACTAGTCAAACAAAGCGAACAGTTTTTGCCCACAGTCAGTACCTTTTCCATGGGTGAGATACTGTAAAGGGGAAAAAAGGAGACATGAGATACCTCGAAGCTATAGAAAATTGTGCCTCTGCACTTTCAGAATTTTTTTGCAGGTAGTTCAGCCAGACAAAAACCCTCCTCCGACGCTGTCAGTAGGGACACACTGAACGCTGTCAGCAACAGTCATTCTGAAACGCGACTTCCTGCGTATACAAAGGGCCTAAAGCAAAAATTCGTTCCGTGTTGATCCGTGAACAACCCAGCACCCCCCGTATTAGGGTTTAGAGCTTAGTATCACGTTTGGCGAAAGCAAACAAAGCCTAATTGCTAAAACCAGGTACGGAAGGAAGTTATTTGCTGCTAGCAAACAGTCACAACATAAAAAACCTCAATTCAGTGCTGACATTTGTCACTACAGGTTAGTTTATGGCCATGTTACTAGCAATAATATAAACTAATCAACCAGGCTGTCCTCAGCACAATATTAATAGTTCGTCCTCAGCACAAATCAGGAACCTCAGCACAATATGCTGTTCGTCATTTAAGGTATTTAGCCACATGTTGATGAAAAGGGGTGTCTCATCCTCAATGTGGCCCCACTGCAGCCGCGCACAGCCACCGCGTACGGGACGTCCCCCGGGGCTTCGCTGGAGCCCTCCGCGGTACCCAGTTGAGCAATGTATACTTACAATTTCAGTAAATACCGAGTGAAGCTCTCTGCCTATCCCAGTTCAAAGTTTGAAACCGTGCTTGGCATTAATCCTGCTAAAATCCAAAACAGCAGGAAAAAAAAAAAAAAAAAAGCATGCCCAAAAAGCTGCAGTCAGCGAGCAGAAAATCGGACAACTGAACGCTGGCAGAAATGTGTCATCCTGCAGTAACTGGCAGCTGGTTCATAACAAGAGTTCACAAACACCTTGTAAGCACTTTCATTTTGTAGCCACAATCTTAAAAAAAACAACCCAACTCAGCGCGTGAGGCAAAGTAAAAATAAACTCGGATTCGTTTCTAACGAACGACAGAGTAACGTCGCGAGCCCAAAGGGTAACTTTACCAGCTCGTTTGGCAAAACACTATTCCAAGCCCAGCTGAGAAAGTTTGGAAGCGATATCTGCAAGCTGTTCCGCCCTCGCGCTGCGCAGGAAACGGCTCCGTCGCTTTCATTTTGATACTTCTTGTAACCCGAGCGAGGGAGGAAGGTGCAGGGAGCACAGCCCCGCGCCGGGCTGCTGCGTTACAGCTGAAATGACATAACTGGGAAATTACTGAGCGCTAAAGCGAGCCCCGTTGTGCCCGTGCACGAGCTCCCGCGCACGGAGCGGCTGCGGCACGGCTCCATTTCGCAAAGCCTCCAACGGAGGCGGCTCGGCACAATTATGCAAAACATCCTGCGCGCACGAGAAATGTAAACGGAGCCACTTACGTCGAGGAGCGGGGCTGCCAACTTAATCTGATTCTACGGCGACGGTAAACACGCGCGCTGGGAACGCCAGGCGATTCCCGCTGCCGCCGCCGCGGATGCCGTCAGCGCCGCGACGCGACGAGGCGCGCGGCGCCCAGATGACCCGCAGCAGCAAATACCCGCCGGCCGCGGGCGCTCGCCGAGCACCGGGCCTCGGCTCCGACCAGCCGGACACCGGCACGGAGCCCCTGCCAGCGACGACGAGCGGGGAAATGGCGGCTTTTTCTTTTTTTTAATTGTAGATACAGATCGAGTAGCTGCAAAAGTGAAGTGCAAAAATCACAGGCGACAGAAATAGCAAGTATATTTTTATGGGGAGCTTGCTTTTTTCTCTTTTTTTTTTCTTTCTTTTTTTTTTTTTTTTTTTTTTTTTCTTTCCTGAACCAAGAAAGAAATAGGGTGTTTGTGTCTAACCCGGAAGGACAAACCTGTTGTTTCACTGAAAGATCTTTTATTTATGGAATAACATTTTTTTTTTTGCCAGCATGATTATACCAGAGAAATAATGCTCAGAATATCAGTTATTCTGAAGTGCAAAAATCCTTTTAAAAATGGTCAGTTTCTCCAAAAAGCCACAAAACCAGCATTTCCTAGAAGTTTTATTTCTCTTCTGCTGAAAGTATTACCCTCCATCAAAAAAGAGAAAAGTAAATAAATACAAAATAAAGGAAGGATCAAACAGAACCCCACGACACAAAAATGCTCCAAATAACAGGACTTATTAAGTTCTACACAAAATATGTCCACTGATCCCTGCCTGCTGCTGCTGCAGCAAGTACTCTGCGCTCTGAAGACGAAGCCCCAGAGCATCGACACTCCCGCGGGGCACATTCAGGACCCAACAGAGCAAGGGAAGAGCGACCGCCTCGTCTGGGTGACCACATCAGACTTCAACCCCTCATTCAAAAACACAGATTTAATTCTGCTGAGGCTTATTGCTTCAGCTAGAACTGGAGACACTCATAATGATTTAGGTAATAACCATGCTTAAGAGAAGCGTGAGGTTTATGTGGGAATTTAGCACATCCTAGGATGATTCTGAGTACGGGAACAGTAGTTACCACCAGACACACTGCTACAAAACCAACACTATTTTTACTGTACTTCACACTGTACTCTTCACACACTCCTCAGCAGTGAGACCAGCAGGTCCTGAGCAAGGCACAGATATCTGGGCAAATGAATCAGCACTGACCACCACTGATAAATTTTCCATCATTTTTGTCTCAGATGAGTGAAATGCATTATCAGCACTAAACTATAAAGCCTAAGGGAGGACAGTAAGCAGTGGTGCTCGCATTCGAGCAAAGGTGAGCACTGCAGGGCAATCACCCTTCTGGGGGGATTTAGATGGGCGAGGAGAAACTTAATTAGGCTACTTGTTGGATGCCAAAAAAAAAAAAATTATCCAAGGCAGAAATAAGATAAGGAACAGCACTCTGGCTTCCTAAACAAACAAATTTAAAAGCAACTCATTTACAGACTCCTCCAAGAGTCTGACTTGAACATTTTACTCCACAGACATTGCTGCAAATGGAAGAAAACTTGGTTTCTCTCCCCCTTATTTTCTGTATTTCATCACAGACCTGCTTCCTCAGGAATACATATTTGTCCAGACATGCGCTGCAGGAGGTCTCCAGGAACTTGCATACAGGAGCATCTTTCTAAGGCTATCAAATGCATGATGCAACACATGTCAGTTGTCTTTGTATGAGACTCCTTATCAGCTGGAGCACAGTTTAAATATATTAGGATGACTATTTCCTATCAGGGCTGAGTTGGCTTTTTAAAAGGCTAGAACCCGGCTTCGTCCATGCCAGGTGCATGTCACCTCTGATGGGAAGGAGGAAAGTACAACAGTTGCCAGTGGATGAGAACTGCTGCAGGTCAGTCAAGAGATGATTACAAGGGGAGCAGGCTTGGCAGCTAACAGGAGCAGGAGACAACTTTAAGACACAGATTTCAAAGTGCACAGAGGTTATTTACAGAGTCAACGCTCAATTATTTGTCCTCAGATTATCTGTACCAGAGAAGCAGCTCCAGCTGGGCTCGTTAGCTCAGGTGCAGCTCAGTGCAAATGTTGCTATTAGTCCAGGGACGACTTGGGTCGGGAAATAACACAGCAACTTCCTTCTAGCGTAACACTGAAGTCCTTTCAGATATAAGCTGAGGATGCTTGGGAGGTCTCCACATGGCATTTCCATAGAGAGCATGAGGAAAGTGGCCTAGATGTAGTCTTTAAAGACACCTTCAGTCAGCTTAGATCGAAGCGTCAGGGGCACCCTGTCCCGCTGCAACACAGCTGGGAGGGCCTCCTTACAGAGGGGGCGAGCTGTGAGATCAGTTTATATCCCAATTTACAGTTAAACTCTTTAAATCACTCTAAGTAAGCGGAAACTTAACAGCTTTTCTAGTTGTAAGAAAAACAAAAGCAAGAGACAATATCTAGCCAGACCGAAGTTGTTTTCCTGACCATAACACGAAAAGCATAATTAACAGTGAAATGAGAATGTAGGCAGGGAAGGAAATGGAAAAAACAAAAGAACGAAGAACATTTCCTACCTGCCAATTGCTTCCTCTGAATCAGACTATCTGTGTTCATTCTGCAGGGCCGAGTCCTTTCTCCATCTGTCAGGAGATAGCAAACTCCAGAAGAGACTTTATGCTCTTTAGACCCTTTTGGAAGTTGTCCCTCCTCATCAAATTGATGCTGCTAAAGCTGAAAGAAATTCTACTATTCAGAGATAACAAGAGATATTTCTAAATTGGAGGAGTTTGAGATTCAATATTTTTTTTTCCAGTTATAGGAGTAACTTGACCAAAGAGGCAGGGAAAGGACAACATGCAGGATACTAGTATGAAAAATCTCAGCTATAATCAGCTGACTCCAGCTTGATTATAGAGGAGGAACTCAACTCTGCACTTGGCAAATGGATCACAGAGCAAGTTTTTTCTAAAGCTTATTGCTAAGCCTGCCAATTGGTAGCTAGAGAGTAGAGCAGATTTAACCAGCAACGTCTGGCAAGGGAACCAAAAGCAACCGTGCCTGAGCTGTCACTGCTGGGGGATACCTGCTCCACCTAAGCACTAGGCAACAAAGATTTACCTGCGCTAGAGACCACACACAACGTGTAGCACAGAACTAGGTAAGCAGTCTCAAACGATGAGAAGAAGCAAAGGATGAGAGAAAAGTTTATCCACCCCAGCAGAACATCATCGTGACACTCAGACACCTGAAGAGACTAAAGCTACAACCTCGTTACCACTCCTTTCCTTCTCCCTAAATCCTTTCCTTCTCTTCTTGAATTTCCAAGGTTTGAAAAACAAGTAATTCATGGTTCAAAACCAAAAATTCACCATCGTATTATCTACCACAGAATTCTGGCACCTCTAGTTGTTATTGTTCTCCTTGGACTTCAGATTACCTAATAGGTGACGGTGGTGGAAGTTACAAGAGATTTGTTGTCCTTCTTTACCATTTTGTTCTAAGGCAGGAAATGCAGTCTCATTATTTGAGACTGCATTTGACTGCATACTGGTAACACAACATTCAGACAACAAAAACGCCAACCATCATCTGCTGTACATTATTTACAGGTCTTGTGTATGATATTTTTATTGGAATATCTACTAATCATGAAAGCACCACAAACACTAAAAGTGAAAGTCAATCACTAACAAACAACCGAGGGCAAAAGACTTTGTTAAACACCTGACAATTCATAGGAACAGAAAGTTTGAAAGCTTTCACCTCTAATTTACTGTAACAAGGGCAAGGCCCACGCTTCCCTTCTCCCACTGGCCAAACCCCAACCAACAGGGAATGACCAGGGGTGCGAAACCAAAGAACTGAGGTACAACAGCCCTGCCCTGCTGAAAGTTCGAGTTGTTGCAAAGTCAGAGGAAATACACACCAAGTATTTCTTCCTCAGGCTGCCATAGCAAATTTCTGTCTGCAACTTGTGAGCTATGTGCTTGACTGATACACAGAAAAACTGTACTTAAATAAACCTTCTCCTCCACTGCGGACCCCAGAAGATTACCCTGACAGTAACATAACCAGCACTAGACTGTGAGACACTTTCAGTGAGCTTCAGAGGTGGCACTTTTATTAAAGGACACTGTAGATTTTGTAACCTGAATGCCAAGAAGAGAAGAGGGGAGGCTGGAACTTGCATGTCATACCTGTATCAAACAGAAATGCAAGGTCTGCTTCTTCTCTGCTTCCCTTTCAAAAATGGTCCAGGCTCATCTTTGGTTCCACCCTGACCTTAGCACATGGCTGCATCACTGGGTAGCAATAGGCTCTTGGCAAATTATATAAAAGAGAACCTTGAACCTTTCAGCAACTGCTCTCTAGAATAGGTTGTGTCACCCTGGAAGCGCAGCCCGTATTGCCTCTCCAGACGGGCACTCTCATGGACTCCGTGCATTGAAATAGTTTTACTGAGCCCATTTTAATAAGTAATCCAGGTTCACCATTTATGAGGGACCTCTAGCTTTTAAATCATTTTATGCCAATTTGTAAGTCACAAATCTTAGGTATTTTTTCCCCTGCCTTTTTTCTGGTTACTGTTATTAAACACTACAATGATGTGGACTACGTTTGTAGGACTTGTTTACACATATATAACTAGCTGTCATAATCTGTCATACAGCGAGTCTTAAACCCATTAAAGATATTCTAAACTGTCTTTGTATTTTAATTAAAAGAGCAGCATCAGTCACATATCTCAGAAAATTTATAGCTTTCTAGAAATCAGAGCTCCCTTAAGAGCCACAGGCTCTCATGGATTTAGACCAATATCACCTTCCATCAGTTGACACTGGTTTCAGGTAAACACATAGTCCCATCTCCCTCTCCCTACCCGAATACTCTATTATAAAGTTCTTTAGTGGCACTTCGATTTGAGAGTTACAACCATTTAAAGATGATGTGATGGAGATGCCAAACAACTTTCCCACTGAGCTGCTTAGTACTAGAAATGTCAGGCTGTGATCCATGCGCACGGAAGGTAGTTCAGCTGCACAGTACAGCACAGCGGGGGCAAAACAGCAATGCCGAGATTCAACCTGATCCTAGATAGCCCACAAAGCTGGCAGGTAATTCTCTTCCCTTGAACTCTGAACTGAAGGAAATCAGATATATTTAGAGAACAACTCAATATCATGAAAGATTTCTTTTTAATTTTAAGTTTAAATAAGCAGAATTAAAGCCTGGCTTCCCAAAGTAAATGCTAAGTGATTCTCCTGTTCTTTTTAATAAATTCTATGGAATTTATTTAAGAGATTCAAAAGAAATCAGCAACTTCATGACTACTAATTCAAGAATCAGCAGCTTCCCATTACAGCAGCACGCTGTGTTTGAACTGCTTTGGTACCATTATCATGTTGTTATTCATAAAAATAAATAAATCAAGGGGAAAAAAAAGGAAACAAAAGAAAACCCCCTATGTGTTATACCTTTTAAAAAACTCCCTATTACCAGTTTAACCAAGACATGGTTCCACAGCTCTCACTATTTTTTGTATAGCAAATTATCATATGTGAAATTTATGTGGTAGAGTGAAACAAACCACATAGAAATATATACTATGCAAAAGGAAGCCTAGTTTAAGCCTAGTGTAAGCTTCTAGATCTTGCCTCTGTCTTTCTTTAACCTTTAACCAGTGACATGGATTAAAAATGGTCTAGCAGCAAGTTAAAATATGTCTCTTTAGAGAAAATTCCACAGGTTTGTGTGGACAAAATTGAGAAAAAAATAAATCACAAAATGTTTAGATTCCAAGATTCTAAGTAATTCGAATTACAATATTTGCACAACAGTATGCTGATATGGTTAGAAAAAATCAGTACAGATAATCCAAGGGTCAAAGTTCTGGTTATGCCTGAAGTTTCAACTGTGGCACTTCCTGATCTGAGTCTAACCTAATCTTGCTTAAGTTTACCGTGTCCCTCATTACTTGTACTATAAAGCAATAAGCAGCATTTTTTTTTTTTATTTTTGCTTCCCTATTTCATGTATCTACTTCTGATTTCCTCGCTCACATCGTTAAAAGCACAGTGGCACCATGAGGCCCTGGGGTGGGAGCTCCAAAGCACCCCTCAGTTCTCTGCTAGCCTGAGCGGGGACCAAAGGAGCTGGACAGTCCTCAGGGAGAGGCCACCTCTCTCCACATGAAACACATGCCCAGGGATGGGTGACTCTCCAGCAGACATCCTGTCCCGTCCTGCTGCCTTGTGGGCTCCTCCAAGGCCTTCATCAGAGCGGACTTGCACTCAGACCCCACTATAAAAAGCTTTCCTGGCCTCCTTCCACTCATCTGCTGGCAGAGCTTCCCCCAGCAGGAGCATCGGAGCCATGCGGGATGGCGAGGCCTGGCTGTTACACCATGGTGCTCGGCTTCCCACAGGGAGGCTTCCGAGGCGGCCAGCGGCGATCGGCGAGCTCCCTCTCCTGGGCCCGCGCGCGCACAATGCGGCCGCCAACACGGAGCAGCACTGAGTAAACAAGCAGTGCGCGCGCCGGCGCATGCTCCCCGCGGCCTGGAAACAAGTAAAGGCCGTACACAAGCAACCAAAGAGTTTAGAAGCAGAGTAAACGCAAAACCCTTCAGAACCGAGTCCCCATCCTGTTATCACTCAGCTCCTCCTAGGAGGCACTGCGGGTCCCGCACACGCCGGACACGGGACGCGAGCGGGGCCTGTCCGTGAAGGCGGCACTGCCGGTCCGTGACCACCACAGGCTCCAGCACTCTGGAGGGAGCGCCTCTCCCCCAGATTCGCTGCTTGATAAACTCCGTTTAACGGCACGCAGCAACCAAGAATTAAAAAATAAAGCGTCTGAGGCTCTTATCTTAGATTTTATTTAAAAAGTAGCAATCAAGGGGATTCTGTCAGAATAAAGATCTTGTTACAGTTGGCTGCTGCATAAACACCAAGTTCTTTAGCAACAGCTTTTCGTCTCGAGCACTTGCAAGCTCTGCCGTCACTGCAAGAAATAAGACTCTCCCAGAACGAGGTGGGCTTTGCTGCTGAAGCTCGGCCAGCCGAGTGCTGCTAGCGCGCGTACATCCCTCCGCTACCTGTGAATCCCTCTCCTGGCAAAGCTCCGAGGGTTTGGAACAGAAGAAATGCTCAGCTCATGCCACTAAAAGCAATTTTTGCTTCAGCAATATTTAAAAATGTGAGAGAAGAATTTGATTCGCATGGGCAAGGACACAATACACGGGTATAAATATAAGTCCCCCTGCTCTTTCAATGCAGGAGCAGCTCCAATTGCAGCAGGGGCATTATTGCATTGAAATATTCACCTCAATGAATCAAACATGTATTATTCCCAGAAGAACAGCCAAAAAAACCCACCTGGACTGGACTAGCATGGGATGCTTGTTTAATACAACTCTATTTTTGCCTTTGTTTCCAGCATGAACAAACTCCCATCTAATGTACTTAGGAAGGCCTTAGGATTTATCTTCCATTGATCCGTACCCATGCATGGCACACTGTGCCTCAGGGATTAAACCTACAGATGTTTCCTAGAGTACCACGTTCACTGGTTGCTCACCCTCCCTGACTCCACTGGGATCCCAATGGGAAAAGGAACAGCCCTGAGTTCCTCTTAATCACACAGGCCCCAGCCTGAGCACTCGAAAGAAGAGAAAAAGTGGATGGGGAGGGTGAAAATAGAAATGAGCACACTCAAAGATCAGCTAAGGTAAGTTACCTACTGGCAGCACCTGCTGTAAACAGTGCAGCAGAGAGAGCTAGAATAGGGTTCAAGATATTCTGGACCACTGGAACCAAAACAGAGCCCACTAATGAGCCACCGTACCTGCTGTGAGGGTCCATAACCTGTGCTTTGGTTGCTTGTTTTCGTGTGGTCTGAAAAACTGATGAAGCACTCGGGGCATGAACCTACCTAAGCAACATAATCCCGACTGCTTTAGGGAATTCAACGTTGGAAAGCGTTCACTGAGGGTACTCATCTCTCACAGAACAATCAATCATGTGAGCCAAGGAACAAGAAAACAAAAATACAATAGAGAAATAAGCAGAAGAAAAATAAACAACAGGTACAGAAATAACAGGTAAATAACTAACACGTAAATACATAGCAAGACAGGTAAGAAAGTTTCATATTGATTAGAAAACATACACTAAACTGTATGATCATAAAAAGCATAAAGCTCGCTGTAGCAAGTAATCCTGGATGCCTAGAAGAGCTCTCTGCAAAGCAAGGCTGATGCAAGGTGAGCCTGTGATCACAGCTCAAACCACAGTTCTTGAATGGCCCACATGTTAAAATATAACAGAGGGTTGCGTTACGGAAGGGTTAACTTTCATGTAGAAGCAAACCAGTGCAACGGTCTGCTGAGGAAAAAAAGAGCAACACATACTGACCATATGAACGACCAAGCAAAAATAAATGCAACACGACGCTTTCAGTACAAAACATAAAAATCCATTATCTGAAAGGTAAGGCTAGCAATAGGTTTTGGTTAAGATATCAAATATTGAAATATGGAAAACTGACAGCCTCCTGGATGTATCTCAAGAGATCCATCAACAGATCATGTGAACCAGCAAAGTCATAACCAAGTGCTTCCATTTTCAAACTAAAAAGGAAAAATTATCAGACACATCAATAGCTTTTTATACATAAAAGGGATTCTTAGAGGAGCTGAAGACTACAGTAACTTTCCTTATAAATGGATTAACTTTGTGCAGTGACTTTCTTTACACACTGCTGTATCAATGCAGGCAACTCATGCTTTGACAGATGAAATTAAGAAGAACGGGAACATAGCAAACAAGCTAGAAATAAAATTATTTGTAAATAATACAGAAAATAGCTGGGTTTTCAACTACTGGAGCTGCACTTGTAGCCATTAAAACAAAAGAAAGGAGATATTCTAGCATCATTTTATAGCAGCCTTCTATGCAGTGTGTCAAAAAAATAATCCTATGACAATTTCTATAGAAAGCCCCAAATTTAAAAATTTAAATTATTTCCTGATGCAGCCTGTCACTATCTGACAGTTTTGTTACTTTAAACTGCTAGAACCTGGGAACACTTCTTGGTCCCCAGTACGAAAAGGGACGGCCTAGTCTGGAATGTGGGACCAAAACTTCAGAAATGCAGAAATCACAGTCCAATCTGTTGGGAAAATAGATGTCTCTTGCAAAAGCTTGCGTGGGTCTAAAATAGTTGCCAAAATTAATTTTCTTTCCTCAGCGCTAGGTAGGTCAACATGCAGGGTTTTTTCCACATCGAAGCAAGGCAGCAGCTTCGGCAGTCCAGCACTGGCAAAAACAACAGAATAGACTTGAGGAAAGAAATTAATCTGACACAGAAAGGAGGCAGCGGTGCATGTATTTCGACAGCAGCTGCAGTAAGTGTGGCATTCTGCTTTTCAAAGTGTACATCTATCTCAACACAACCCCGAATCAGGTTTCTGATGCTTCACTGCCAAGGGTACTTCAGCACCGAAGGACAGAAAAGGGGTTTTAAATCCCACTGAGGTCGTCGAGGGCTGAGCCAGAGCTTTTGGGAAGGGTAGCAGTTGTAGCAAGAGCAGAGTGGAAGAACTGCCCAAACTCTCTGCCTGATCCTTTCTGCAGACTGCAAGTCAAGTCTGCCAACAGATAGCAAAAAAACAGGAACGTGGACCCAGATTTCTGCGAATGCCGAGCATCAAGTCAGCACCTCCAACCCATCAAGGGTCAGGTACATTTTCAAACTCCAGCCTGTGGAGTGTGTTTGGGGCCTATCAAACACTGCTGCTAGTCTGAAGGCATCACAGAACTTCACAAATAAATCAGATGTGAATATCCCAAGGGACAGCACAGAAACCCCACAGAGGCATTCAGTTATGTTTCCGTTATCCTATAGACCAGACTGATGCCTCAGCCATGCCCAGGTTTTGCAGCTGCTCTCCCAGAGAGACAGTGACACCCAGCTCCTGGTCCTCCAGGAGAGGCAGAGCGTGGCAGAAAAGCCAGGTTTTGAAGTGAGTGAGCACTTTAGTCCTGAACATTTCACTCCTAAGGCAGTAAGTTCTACAATTATTTTGGAGAAATCCTAGAAGGGCTGGCCTATACCCAACGCCTTTCCTTCTCCTTGATCTTGTCCACGCAGGCGAGACTTGCTCCCTTCCAGTCAGCTCTACCGCGTGACTGAGCTTTAGGCCAAACACAGGTCTCCCCTTGTCCTTCGTCATCCAGGCCAAGAACCCATGGCCAATTTCGATGTCAATATGCACTCAAGAGACTTTTTAAAACAGCTTTGACTTATCATTTTTGGATGCTTTGGGGTATCTAAAAAAAAGACTATTGGGGAAATACAGTAATAAGGAGGCACAAGGAATATCATGGACTGTTTCTACATTTTGCTGGACTTGGAATTCACAACCGTTAGGGCACAAGTACCTAGTCCTGCTGCTGAAAATGGTCTAGCATTTAGATTTCAAAATACATATATTTTCATTTTAATTTGTCCCAAAGTTTTCAAGTAAAAAAGTAACCTGGAAATACAATATTTGCACTATTTTTTAGTTAACTAGAAGTTAATTTTTAGTTAAATTGAGAGTTCTCAAAAACAAAGTAAATTAAAAATATATATATATTTTAGAAGTTCTCTGGGAACCAGTAAATGTGCATTAAAAAAAGCAGCCTTGCAGACAACAACAGAGGTTGCTGTCTATCAGAAGAAAAAATAGTATAAAATGTGTTCATTTGCATGATAAACATATTTGTTATTGTATTTCCTGCACTATTACATTAATACTCGAAGCATTATGGAAGGACAGACCACTAAAGCAACAGAAATAATGCTGTGAGAACAAGTGCAGTACAAGCAAAGTTACAAAAATTAACTGATACAACCCTAGGAGAATTTTATTGCAGCTGGATAGTGCACATTAATAAAAAGACTACTAGATACCACTGCAATTAGTACTTTTCATTTAGATTAATTTTGACTAACACATAGTATATTATAACATAACAGTAGGGGTTATATTTTTAAATTGTTTAGTCATTTTTGCCATTTGTACAACCTAATATTTCAAAGAATGCAAGTTATTTTTACGAGGCAGCCAGCTGCAAATGTTGCTGAATGTCAAGTATGCTCAGCCCCAGAGAACCCGGGGTATTGACTGTTCTGTACATGCTTTCAAAGTTTCCCAAACATGTGAACGGAATCTGTGTTTGAGTGGCAAACAGCAAAAAAAATTGGGACTGGATTAAAGTAAATAAACAGTGATTTTCTTGCAAGACATCTTTATTCCACGTAAAACCCACTTATGTTTAACAACCAAGATTTGTTCCACAGTTACCAGAAGGCACTAGTGCAATGATATATTATGAAATAATATTTTTTAAAAAATAACAATTGGTTTAAAAGAATTACTTTTGTGCACCCAGCAGTACAGAAGGCAATGATGACTAATGGTGAAAGGCAGCGCGTGGCCGGCTGCCTACGCCAGCGCGGGGGAGGCCCCGCAAATGCCAATAAATGCTCGGAGGGCAGGTAAAGAAGCGTAAGCAGAAACCCTGCACAATTTTCTACAGGAGGAAAAGCTGACCTGTTCATTAGTATGAGGTGCTAAAATGTCTGTATAATTCTGTGAAAATGCGCTTTGCTTTCAAAGCACATATTGAATGGCTAGCTTGCATACAGATGTCTATACTGTCTCCAACTGACTTTTAGCATTTTACAAAGACTTATCAGGAAAAGAAAAAAAAAAGTATTTTAATTTGCAGCACAGCTCCAAATGCAATGCTATATGTAACCTCTATTCTACAAAATTAAACAAGTTACTAATTATTACAAGTTCACCCAGCAACACTTCTATCCATGTTAATAGAACTAATTAAGCATCATGTTCTTAAAGAAAAAAATAGTAGTTTGACTTTTGTAAATTTGTATATAAATATATATGTAAAACAACAACAAAAAATATAATATCTCAATCATTCAATGTACGATGTGAACACCTGATGGGAAATGCAGTAAGAAAAAAGAGTTCCAGTTGAAAGGAGAGGGAAAAAAAAGAAAGAGCCAGTGAGGCGCAGGCAGGATGAAACGGTGCTTTCAAAACCCAGCAGAGTTTGCAGTGCCCACACGGAGCAGCCCAGAGCTTCCTTTTGCAATTAAGCAAGGCTCCAATCTCTTCCTGTTGCACTGCCTTGTGTTACTTCATCCATTTTCTCCTGCTATAAAACAGTCATCAATTCTATCAACTTCATCAACATAAGTATTTAAACAGCTATGTACTGGTATTACAGCCACTTTTAGAGTAGCTACATTGTGAACTTTCAGCTCTATCCTGTCTTGTCTGCTCAGCTAAATTATTTGTAATGAAATACGACTTATATCTTATAAAATACTAGCATTAAAGAGAGGATTTTCTTAAGCAGATGCCATAAAGCCTCATAAGAATGCAAAGTTTTTGCTCTAAAAGCTCACAATAGGAAAATTTAAAGAAAATGCTCTTTATACCTCACCTAACTCCAAAAGATCACTTTACAAACACAGTTAAACAAAACTTTATTTAATATTTTCCTTTTTTTTTTATCTATTAATATCCTACATAAGGATATCAAGCTGCATAATTTTTGGAAAAGACTTTCTTAAAGAGAGGTTTCAAGAGAGCGCGTGAAGTGGGTGTGATTTGGGGGATTTTTTTTTTTTTAAATGACTTTTCTTCCCCATACTCAGACTGCCCACCAGAAAACTCCGCTCTGCCCAAGTGAAGGAGTTGAGTAGGGAGGGCAGTTTTTGATAAACCCAGAGACTGGGAGCATATGAGAGGTGGGATGACCCAGGCAAGGGGTGATCCAACAGCTGAAAATAGAAGCGAACAAGCGAAAAGCAAGATTAAAAACGTGAGAGGCAGCTTAAGATAGATGCACAGTAAACAGAGCTGGTCAAGAAGCTCATTCCTCAAAGCCAGCCTTGTGCCAGAGCTAAAGGAGGAAAGGCTGCAAAATGAAGGTGTGATGGAAGAACCAGTATCCTGACCAGTGGTCAGGATACTTTACCGCTCATCCACCAAAACTACTACCTGCTTCACCTACTTTTCAGTTAGCTTAAATCGAGACTTTCCAACACATATACTAACCTTCATGAAGCACTAAAGCAAAATAATTACAATGTGCTTTTTCTCTTTTCTTTGCATGCCTTGAAACATCATTCCAATCTTAATGTGCCACATTAAATGTCATTCTTCAAAAAACATAGAAACAAAAGTCACAAGGCAATTCCACCAAAATGACACTAAAATTCAGCTTAAAAATGAAAACTCTGTTCTATTTTTTATAAAACAGATCCATGGAGCAAAAATCCCAGTGACTGAGAAAGTGAAAATAAAGGTACACATTACGCCATGAATAATTAAAAGTTAATGCAAAGTTTTGTATTAAGCAAATGGAAAAGCATTAGTATTAGGTATATATTTGTCTCCATATTTCTTTTCTGCAACCATGATGCTGTTCTAAGTACTGTTTAATTTAGTTATGTCTGAGTGATACTGTCTAGCTAAATTGTCATAGCTGTTTCTGTGAGCAAACAAAACTTGTTTAGAAGCAGCTCCTGGTGCAAATGCTGGCAACAACTTTGTGATCTCCCCACATGATCCTGCTGCCTGATCAGCAGCTCGAAATAAAACTACCCCACCACAGGGGCTCCCGAGTAACCACCGATGAGAGCAAAGCAGGAGCAACTCAAGGTGACTTGGCCACAACCCATCAGTTGGGAAAGGCAAGGGAAGTGCCTTGCGCTTCCAAGTCTGCCTTTGACTTTTTAACTGTATGATGATGGAAGGATCTATCATACATCCTCTGCTCAGAGGACCAAGACGACAGGGCATCCTTAAATTAGGGCAGAACAACAGTTCAAGTCTGTTCCCTCACACTTGTCCATACTGCTGAGCGTTGAGCCAAACCCATGCTGGGAAGATAGCAAAGCACATGGATAAAACGGCACAGGGTGGGAAGGAGGATGAACTTAGCGAGCTCAAAGGCAGCAGCTGCACTTGACACATGTTGACTGTAAAACAGGAGCTTTTCAAAGTTTTGTTTCCAAGAACTCAGAAATGAAGGAATCATTCCTGAGTGTTGCAGCAATCCTGAAAGTACTAATGTCCCTGAGACATGGCAGTCTAGTATTTATGGATTTCTCTAGTTTATAAAAATAATGTTGCTTATAATCTCTGAACATAAGATGAACTGGATACAAACACACATTCCACTTCATGTCCTTTCTCTGCTCTGGGGACAAGATATAAAGTTCTTCTTCCTCCCTTTTACCTTTTGGCAAAAAAAGAACCTCAACAGGGCAATCAGAGTACCATCATGTCACCTGTTAGAGGCCACTTAGCCCTGGGCATGTCCAGCCCATAGATCCTTGTCCTGAATGGAGCAGCTGGACTGAGCTGGGCATGAGGAGCCCGAATGACCCACACGGGGAGGCTCCGTCTTGTCAGGCACCAGCCACTGAAAACCACTGTCTGAGGATCTGCAATGCCTTCAGATCTACATTGTCAGCAGTCATCACTGATCAACATAGGAGTTGATAACACAACTACTGTTTTTTTTAATTTATTATTTCCTGACAGTTCTCTACCTGGTTTTACATTTCTTTTAAAACCAACTATTTCGGCTTGCTTCAGGGAGTGTTTGTTTCCAAAATTCTCATTGATCAACAAGCTAAGTATTTCTAAGTGTGTTTGTACTGAGAAGCTATTCGAATGCTCCACCTCCAAAGGGAAGGTGGTGAACCCTGGACAGATGACTGCCTGCCCGATTGAAGTGCTCTCCTTTCTGCGACAGACACTCTGAACAAGGGCTCTGTATTAGGGCCTGAAGTCTTCAACCTATAGAGAAATGATCCAGAAAATTAGGTGACTAGTAAGAGAATAAGATTTTCAGTAATCAGAGAAAATGAGTATCAGGTTGCAGTACAGAATAGCATAATAGAATAGTAAATGAAATTCAGTGTAAAGAAACCTAAAGTGACAGATGCGGATGAGAAAAAAAGAAAAAAAAAAAAACACAGTCACATTATATAGAAAATTATTATCTCTAAACTATTCTTACCCAGTAACGAGATACGGGAGCTGTAGGAGAGCACGTCTAAAAGTTCTACAAAATTGAGGCAATCCGAGGCTTAGGGAAGGAATACTTTACTTCTGGTTTCCTCCCTTCAAAACAAATCAGGGGAACGGGGCAAGATGCAAACACACACGACGAAGACATGAAGAATTTCCGTGCAAGTGACAACTAAACAGATTAGGACTCGGCAGCCTGGAGGAGTGATAAGAGCAGAGGATAATGATGCCCGTTTCTTACAGAAGTGGACAGGAAGGGATTATTCACTGGGGGATGCTGGCTTAAAAAACAACCAACCAAAAAAAGGTGTTATTTCTTAACAACAGTATATGGTTAAGTTTTCAAAATCCTCCCTAGAGGACCCTAGCTGCTAAAATTTTGCATTAAGTTCACAAGGAATGTATTGATAAAACTGATCAGCCGCAGAATGACCAAAGACAAGCCTTTTATTTACAAGGCTCAGTCTTTTGCTATAGTTCCTATATTCATCTCATGGACAATATGCTTTATTTTAGGCTAGTGAAAGAAAGGTTAGCCTGTTCTAAAGTGACTTAGAAACAAACTGTGTACACTGATATAGATTTGAACTTCCTCAAAAGTATTTTTGAGTACATCCTCTTCTGTTTTATTGCAGACAGTTTCTGCATCAAGGCTGTGTGAAGGCTTTTAGCTTAGCTAATGTGCAGCAACAAAAAACACCCAGCTACTCAAAATGCGCGATGTGATTCTCTACAGCTTTAAGCAGGGGTTTCTGCCTCCTGCATGCCCTTCTTGCCTGTGCAAAAAGGCTGAAATCTGTTATTTCTTATTGCAACATTCCCACTAGTGCAATTGGCTTTAGGTAGTCACAGAAGGATTAACGGCAGCAAAGTGCCTTGTTGTCCTAACCAAATTAAAAATAAATAAATAAAAATAAGACCGTTCTTGCCCATATCTTACGGTTTCATTCACCTCATGTCACTGAACAAGAAACACCTCTTCAGGCGTATTTGGACACTTGAAGAACTACTGAAAGTTTGACAAACCTTAAAATAAGTGCAAGGATGCGCTAGATAATGCTCATGCTATCCAACCAAAATCAAACACAAACTAAATCAAACTGAAAATATGTATAACCAGTGTAAAAGTTTTACCGCTGGTTAAGAACTGCTTCATGTTTTAGCTTTTTTCACAGATAGATTTCTGATTCAGGATTTCAACATAAAAGCTGTATCAAAAATGGGACTCTTCCTTGCAAACATTCTCCTCACAAACTGAATTAAAATATGGAAAGATTTTTCAGTCAGCAAAAACTTAAAACTATACTGCTTAACCAAAGGCAAACACACAAAAAAAACACCTAACAATTAGATATTAGTAAAGTACAGCATGAACAATATACTCAACGTGATCTATCCAGAGACAACATAACTAAGGAAATTGTATAAAATAACAATACTGCTATTTTACATAAGAAGGTACTGAGTAAACTTCTCTAGATGTAGAGCAGATGCTAGGCATGGCGAAAGGTTATTCTGCAGAAACAAGAAGTGTATCCAAAAAAAGAGGTAAAAAAAATCTGTTATTTCCGAGAACATTAATTAAGGCAAATGTTCCTGGTTAACAGGATCATTAGTTTCACAAACACAAATAGCTAACAAGGCAGATTTCAGCTGGGCATCTTTACAGTGGGTACATTTTGGTGTAGGAAGCTGAATCAAATATTTGAAATTGAATCAAAAATATCAAAATAGATACCTCATGGGGTGAATTAGTTGCCTTGCCTAACATGTTTTACACAGTTCTTTCACTAATGTCTCCTAGAATGTAATTCGTTACCTAGATCAATGCAGCAATTTTAGTTTAAAAACAGAAGCCTACAGTGCTTCTAACATACCTGTAACGATCAAATATATTTTAGAACAAGGCCTAATCCAATATTTTTGGATTATATTATGACAATTATTACTTTAATATCACTAGTTGAATAGAATTACATTAAGCTATTAAGATAATTATATGAATTGCTACAGGATTGTGAAATGGGAAACACACAGAGGAGTTTCAGCTATGTTTGAAATGATGAGAATTTTAAGTACAGTATTTTATGCATGTAAATAAGATGTTTTGAATAGATTTGGCACTATTCAAGCACCAAAAGGTTGTATGCTACTATTACAATGAAATAAACACAACTCACTGGATTTTAAACATGAAATTGTGACACACGCGCTTGTATATTTGAGGATAAAAACCATATCAGAATAAACAAGAAGAAATATTTAAAAATCAAGGAGGTATTAAAAAAAATCTGGAATAAAACAAGTATCGAAAGTAGATTTGCCAGCTTGGTACTAACCAGCTTATCACAGTTGAATTTCCCTGTGCTAACAAAACTTTTTTTTTTTTTTTTTTTTTTTTTTTTAAGTTTAAGCACTGAATTAAAAAAAAAAAATCTCTTCTACATAAAAGGCATTAACATAACTGCTTCTGATGCTGAAAAATATAAAGCTCAAACTACAGCTCAGTATTTGTTTTCATTGGATGCAATCTCCAATGTCTACACGTCGCAGCTAGGGAGTTGCAGGGGAGACCCCGCTATCTCATCACTCCCGAGCACACAGCGGGGCTGCTGCCTCCTGCGCTGCACCCTACGGAGGCCATGGGTGCTAGAAATGGTGCAGGAACCGCAGCAGAAAGCAGCGCTGTGGAGCATCAGAAGAACCTGTGCAAAGCAGTAGGCTGCCACCCCACTCTCCCTTCCTCTCCCTGCTGCCCACACCAAGGCAGTTGAGCACTGGCAGCCATGAGGGCCAAACCAGCCCTCGCTATTTTGCATTCTACCACGTTTAACAGGTTAGGATGGAAAACTCTGGGCAGCATCTCCGCAGCAAGGTCTCCTGCAGGTCTTCCCTGTCCCCTCCCCTCCTGTCACAAGCTCTGTCCCCACACGCACAGTGGCTGCAGGAGTGACGCACCCAACACAGCCCTGTAAATTATAGCACACAGGAGATTAAAGTTAAGCCTAATGCTACACTCAGCCTTCAACAGCTGAGCTCTATAAACAGATACTCCTTAAAAGAAATCCCTACTGGTTGCTATTTAAAACCCCATCTCTTAAAATCTTGACTGAAATGAATTACCAGTTATGCCCATCTCCCATCAATGGCATGAGAACACCCAACAGCTCAAGAAGGAGCTCTATCATTTAACACAACCTAGGTGAAGTTATAGAGAATACATAGCAGCTCACTAATCAAACCCTATACAAAAGAGATTATGCATAAACTATTTTGTAATACGCAGTAACAAGAGCAATGCACTTCCAGTACTCAGGAATGATTCCCAACGTTGTTACTACTCTTTAAACTCATTTCCTATGCAGAATTGTTTAAGATCAGCATTAGAAAATTGCAGCACTGGAATCAAGGAACAGTTAAAGAGGCAAAATTTACTTGAGGAGATTAGGGAAAGGACATTTAACCACTATTTTATTTCCACATTTTTCAATTCTTTAGCTAGAACCCTAAATAGGAAAGATGAAAAAAAGGTTTAATGGCCATTGAATAGTCCCTGTTCCCTGATGTACAAGCCTCTGAGAGCAAAACAGTTCCAAAATGTTCATGCCTTCGCATTCAAAGAATCCTTTGAATGAAAAAAAATAGGAATTACTGAAACTATTTAATCTATTTATGGAGAAATAAAAACTT
Source organism: Crypturellus undulatus (assembly GCA_013389825.1). NCBI lineage: Eukaryota > Metazoa > Chordata > Aves > Tinamiformes > Tinamidae > Crypturellus > Crypturellus undulatus. Next base: position 185,720 of record VWPW01032548.1, read on the forward strand.
TCTAAGTTCTAAAGTACATAAGTTGTAAGTGGGAAGCTCACAACAGCCGAAAGATGCTTCTCATTGGTATCATGCATCTATTCTGCTGTCCACAATTCTCTGCTTTAGGCTGTCTCCCTGATCATGAATTAACAACAAACAAGCCAGCAGCATCAGCAGATGGATGTCAGTAGGAAAAAATAAAAGTATACATGCACACATACTTATATATACACATATACTTTATACACATATATACATATGTAAACATAAATTTACATAATACATATATGTGTATATATATAATCTCTCTCTAAATACGCATATACACACATATATTTATATACAAGGTAGTCTGCAGGTGGTAAAATTACTTCCTAGTGAAGTAACTAGAGAGGACTTTTCCTGAATGAATAAATGAACACGACTCTAGCACAGAGCTGTGCGCAGTATGGAGGGGAAAAACAAGTTGCTTGAGGTCTGGACAAGCAGAGTGGCCAGCTCTGTGGTGCCAACACTCTTTGGCACAGAAGCAACTGGGAAGGATTTCTGCTTATTGTTCGACTTGAGTAAGTACTAAAATTTCAGCTGATTATCTTTGAGGCAGCTAAGCACTTTTTCAGGATCTGGCCAAAGTCTACTAGCAGCTAAGGTCTAGAGCTGTTCTCTCAAAGGGTTAAAGTGAAGATAGTTTGCATTTCTAGATCTATTCAGAGATCCAAGAACTGCTATGACAGCCTAAAAATACATCATTCCAACAGAGTACATAGGGAAAGGGACAATTAATTCAAAAGTGGTGCTGTTTTAGGTTGGTTTCTGCAAGGGTGGCATTCACTCTACCTGGACTGTCCATGTGGCACTTAACTATTTAACTTCTGCAGGGGTGACCGAGTGGCCTCAGTTTCACACAGTTTAAAGTGAGTGAAATGAGAGTACAGACAAAAATCAGCATATCCCATACAACTGCAAAAGTAGAGTTAAAATGAGTAAGCAAAATATTCAAGTCCTTCCCCCTCCCAAAGGGAAAGCAAACTGGGGTTCCTGCCAGTCCGACTGCTAACGCTGAACAACTGTTGCCATATTTGCCAAAAGGCACTAATTTTCATTATTTTAATTCTCTTATGCATGCAACCTAACCATGTAATTGACATCCAAAGAACTAAGTGATGAATAACTGTTCCATATCACAGGCTTTGACAAGGCTGTGAAAAACGACAGCAGCAGAAGGGAGAATCACTCAAAATGCCGCTGTCCCTGAAGGGCACAGAACGCTCGCGCTGAGGAAAGGTCAAATGCAGCTGATAAAACAATGACAACCCCCCCAAATATCTGTATTTAACAAAAACATGACATTGAATAATTGGACATAATATCAAAACTGAGAAGAATCCATCAAATGTGATAGTGATACCAATAACAAAATCCTTATGCAAAGTAAGATGCCAGCTACCCGTTGTGTCCCAGCTCTTTTTAAGATCACTCCTATGCACATGGTAAGTGTAGCCTTCTTTCCTTAAACCATGGAACATTAAATTGTAACCTGCAACCATCCCAGAGCAAAATAGCCAGCCTGATAGCCTAATTCAGAAACATAAAATCTCTTACAAAAATAATTATGATCTGAAAAGGAAAACAATTGATTTATATTGTTCAGTGCTCCATTACTTCGGGGTTATTTTCTTAAGTGATGCTTATACAGACAAAAAGAGAGAATAAAAAGAAAATATCCTTTAGCACTCTTCATGAGGACATAAGTACATCATCACAAGAACATACATAACTCAGAAGTAATGAAAACCAAGGAATGGCATTTTTTCAATAAGACTAACTACCTCTTAATTAGAAACCTATATTAGAATAACCTTAAAGACTGGAAGGACAGACAGCAATGAACTTGGAATTAAAAAAAATATAAAGCGATTGATCTTCCCAGTTGTTTTTCCTCAACAAAGCAGGACTGTTCTCTCCTATACATCAAATGGAGCTCTGAACTATTCACCTCATTAAGAGAGCATCCACATTTTTGGAAACTGTTCCAGAGGATGTTTGGAAACTTTCTTTGATGGTTCTACTACAGTCATTGTTTAGACAAGCTAAATTATTTAAAATAATTTAAAAATTATTAACATTTTAATTTAATTAAAATTGAATCTCCCCAACTTCACCTCTTTATATTTTCCTCTCCTTGATTTACTTCCTCACACTAAAATAAAAAGAAAATTTAACTTGACAAGCTTGCTATATCTACACTGCTTGTTCTTCACTATTCCTGAGTTACCTTTTTATACGAGATTTAATAGGAAAAGGCCAAAATTAGCAAGCCTATTATTGTAAGGAATATTTTTGAAAAATAACAAAAAAATGTATTTGACACGCTTCAGTCTAGTAAAAGATAAGGCCACGAGGATGGTCAGGGGCCTGGAACATCTGCCCTATGAGGAAAGGCTGAGGGAGCTGGGCCTGTTCAGCCTGGAGAAGAGAAGGCTGAGAGGGGATCTAATTAGTGTCTATAAGTACCTCAAGGGAGGCAGTGAGGAGGATGGGGCCGGCCTCTTTTCAGTAGTGGCCAGTGGCAGAACAAGAGGAAATGGCCACAAACTGAAACACCAAAAGTTCCACAGGAACTTAAGGAAAAATTTTTTCACAGTGAGGGTGACAGAGCACTGGAACAGGCTGCCCAGAGAGGTTGTGGAGTCTCCTTCTCTGGAGATCTTCAAGACCCGCTTGGATGCAGCCCTGTGCCACGTGCTCTAGGTGGCCCTGCGTGTGCAGGGGGGTTGGACTAGATGACCTCTAGAGGTCCCTTCCAACCTTAGGCATTCTATGATTCTATGATTCTATGATTCTGTCTAGGGGCAAAGGAACACAGAAACATATCCTGGGAAATGGCAGAGGTACCATCTTAACAAATAACAGACGGACTGTAAAGAATTTGAGTTAAAAAACGCATACACATAGGACCAGATTGCTCTGTATAGATTGTTAACCAAAAAAAAAAAAAAAAAAAGCAAGCACTTCAGAGATGCTCCGTTGCCCCACAAATCATTCTACTCTAATTTTAACTAAAAAAACAAAAAAAAAAAAACAACAACAAAAAGCCCCGTTGGCACAAAAAAAATTATCATTTAATTTTAACTAAAAAAACAAAAAAAAAAAAACAAAAAAAAAAAAAAAGCAAGCACTTCAGAGATGCTCCGTTGCCCCACAAATCATTCTACTCTAATTTTAACTAAAATATCCCACATGGCAAGTGCTGCTAAGTTTCCTACACACCATACAGCTAGGCCGACATCTTATTTCAAATTACCTTATGGAGAAATAAATACAAATAAGTGTTTCCCCATTTAAAAAAAAAAATCTAAGTTGTACCCCTGCAACAAGTTAAGTTGAAGGTGCTATTCTATGTACAACCAGGTTCAGAAGGAAGCAACATTGTTTCAATCCCATTTTAATTCTATGATACACTATTTCAAAATGTATGGTAACAATGAATGACCCCAAGAAATTATTTTTTTTTTTAATAGCTTTCTCAGCAGCCTATAAAGCCAGCCCTCTCTTACAGGTGGGCTTATTGCATGTACATGAATGGCTTAATTCTTTGAATGGATGTAAATCTTTATCCCAGAGATACAGAAACTCTCTTAAAAATACTTCAGTTTTTGCCCAACCTAGAACCTAGGACAGAGCTACTTTGCAAAGCTCAACTTTATGCTGTGTTTATTCGAAGGTTCTCAAATTTAGCAAGCCAGACCCCCAACTAGCCAACTTTCTGATTGATATTGCAGGAATCAAGCCCTTAAAAGGCTTATGCTTCTATAATCTTCACAACTTCCCTATGCCATCCAGGGCAGTCGTCATATCTACAAATTAGAGATGAATGAAGCATTGGGTCTTATGCTCCAGAGAGGGGAAAGCCAACAAGAGAAGTGCCACAAAGCACAAGCATTCACCCAACTAAGCATCCTAGAGCCGCCCTCCAAAGCCAAGACCTTCAAGTTACAGTAGAAAGAAATGAGACATGAAGTGCATGTGTAGCATGGACCTAAATCCTTACTGAGAGGTGAAGGACAGGATCTTGCTGGGGATACTGGCAGGAAAACACATGTGGGAGATCCAGGATGGATTCCTATAGTTGCAGTGAAGACACCCCATGACAAAGCTTTCAAGAGCTAGAAAACAGGGGTGGCTTCTCAGGTCTTCTCCTCTCCTTGTCTCCTTTACAGCTTTAGAGCTGTCAACCTATATAAAATAATATATTTTACAGTAAATAGGACTGTTTAAATTGCCTCAAAGTCTAGTAAGTGGGGTGTTCAGCTAAAGTGCACTGACATTAAACGTCCACTCCTGCATGACCTAATTAACCAAAATCCCATCCATCAAACTGTTGCCCGTGCTCCGCAGGTGATGAAACTCTAAATAAAACTGGAAGATAAATATTACTGCGCTGAAGGGATTTGCTGACTTCAACCTCCTAACTGACTGCAGCCAGAACTGTGTCTCATAAAAAACTTTCCCCTGCCCTTTCTCAATGATATCATATATCACAACATACATAATACATATGTAACACACAACACAATGAGAGATTATACTAGCTCCAGGCAGCTGACAGTTGATCTGTTTTCTAATGCAAGCTTTTTATCATTTTCTTCACAGATAACACAAATACAGATCTAATTAATAAGGTAGGATGTCCAGCTTTTCTTTAGTTCTTACTCTGGTCTTATTAAGATGACTACAGATTAGTGGATGCTTGTCAGCTACACAATGCATAGAACTTCAAACAGTTTCATCATTTTAAAGAAGAATTTTTATAATAATCACAAAGGCTCCAACAACCCTTCGGTCTTCTAAAGCTTTAAATAGTTCTATGCACATCATCTTTTCTGTTTCTTCTTTTAAAGAAAATATCCCATCTGTATCTTTAAACTCTTCTACAGGCCTTTCAGCAACACCCCAGGGCACCTTCCTTGAAACAAGGCTGATTAGATTAAATATAGTCTTCAAGGGGATAATACCATCTAGCAATTATTTTCACTATTTTCCAGTCCTTTTAACACAGGCTGCCTTGTTTGCTTTTTAGGTCCTTACTGAGCTTAGCTTTTTAAAGCAAGCAATTCAGACCTTAACTCTCAGCTGTCCAGCAAACCCAGAACTGTGACAACAAAGATGAAGCAAAAGAAACTGCACAATGAAATAATGGAGAGTGAAGGCAGGCTGGGGATTCACGGATCTTGCAGCTTTCTGGCATCAGGCCAGCACTGGTGTTAACTGGTTACTCACAACGAGAGCCAGAACTGTCTTGCAGCACCGACTGCTGCACCCTCCTCTGCAGCAAACCCCCTGCCTCATCCCCTTGCCCCATCGCCCTCTTAAGTTACTATTATGTTACTTTTAGCTAAGTTACTATCAGTTTCAACTTCCTTTAAGTTTCTCCTAATAAACAATAAACAATCTCATGACCTTTCTTCAGACTACTTCTGAGACACTTAAGAATTTTTTTTTTTGATATCCAGCTGGTACTGGATAATATAAATTCCCTTCGCCTTAATTTCTACCTGACACTCTCCTGTCATTACTTAGACCCTTATTATTTCTTTCCTATCCTCTGTTTCTACTTTACAGATAAACCTGTAGGCCTAAACTCTTATGTTTTTTACCTTTCAGCGACACATTTTTTCACCTTTTTGATTACCCTTACTTGGTAATCTAACATTTTGAAAAATGTTGTTTCGAGATAACAACCTAAATCCCAATAGTTGCACCGGTGACAGAATTGCCAGATGCATTGGGGATGCTGCAGCTGCGCAGCCCCTACAAGGAACTTGACTCCCAGGACAGAAGGTGAAGAGAAAACCTTTGTGTTCAGTGTAAGCCTTGGCTTGAGAGGGACCTCGTTACCATTATAGCTGACACAAAACCTTGTGGACATGTGATGTGTCACCAGGACGAACATATCAAAACCTACATTTCAACTCAGTAACTAAAACTAAACCCACAGCTTTGGGCTCAGCTGCTAAAAAGCTGCTAAACTTCAATAACGAAGTCAAAACACCGATCTAGCATTTTAATCTTCTAGCAGTTCTCTCTGCCTGTTGTATGAAAACAGGACCAACTTTCATACTACTTCCCAAATCAGCATGCAAAGGCCACAAAAAGCATCACTGTGAAAGGCTACAGCAAGTCATCTGTCAGTGGTCACTAGTCAGAAATTCAGCATCATGAAATTTTTTCTGTTCCGTAGCACATCTTTTATTAATGCACGAATTCACAGCATGGGACCCGCTGTACTTATGAAGTTACTCTGTCACTGAAAGAACCGTAAAATACCTACATCTAAGCAGGAAGAAACCACATATGTAACTATGTGTGAAATATAAATATTTAAGAGAAATGACTCATTAAAATCTTGGATTCTCTTCCTGCCAAGTAATTAAATTAATATTCCATTCTCCCAGCATACTAATGCTTTCAGATCTTTTCTTATTCATTGAATATTAAATGTAATTTGCCTTTTCACAATTATTTAAATCCAGGCCAAAGGTACTACTGAGTAATATAACTGCCTTTCTACATGATTACAATTGCTTCTGGTTGGGTATTAGAGCCCATCTATACAAAACCACAGCAATATTTTGGTAATCTCTTCCCAAACAAACTTTTACATTTTCTGTTTCTTCCACTTATGTTTTCACTTACTGAGTTGCTTTGTTGCCAAGAAGAGTGAAAGAGACACAGGATTTGTGAAGTCTATTTGTGGCATTTAAGCAAGTAAAGAAACAAATCCTTCAGGGTGATTCTTTTTTGACCTTCTTAGTGTATTTCATTGATCCCATCATCAATACTAGCTACTATGCATTATTACACAATTGTCTACAAGCTAACATAATTGAACTGAATTTTTAAAAAGAAGAATCAAAAATCCATACAAAGTTAGTCATTTCAGTCAGGTTGTGCAATCCTTTAAAAAGTCAGAAATAAACCTCTGGACAAATAAATCAGATCTTGGGATTAAGTTTTTCAGGGAATATTACAAACAATTTGTTAAACAACAAAGAAAAATCCAACTGAATAAGTTTTACTTACAAAAAAAAAATCTAAAAATTGTAATCTTGCTGTTGTCATACTAAGAAATAAATATCTGCATATTTCTGAAGCTTCTCAAATTAACATTTTCAAGAGAAAGTTAATGACTGTGACTTAATATATCATTCATTAAAAAGATTAAACCCTATGAGAAACACAAGAATAAATTCTATAAACCCCTATCTGTAAATTCCATCTTAAAATCACCCATCATTACATCCAAGTTCTAGTTAACACAGATCTGTATCGCAGATCTTATTTTATTGTATAGCTTTGATAAAAGACAATCCAATCTTATGCCATAATAGTTTTAACCTAGCTAGTATCTAACTAACAGGATTTCTTAGTTGTAATAGATTAATTTATTATAATTTGTTCGATTTGAAAAGCCCAACTTCTAGAACTATTATTTTATCTTCCTTTACAGGAAATATGCCTATTTGAAGACATGATGTTTTCTGTGGAAAGAATCCAAATTAAGCACAAAAGTATATCTGAAATGCCTCTGTCATGATCATATGCAATGATTCTTTAGAATCATACGCTGGTTTGGCACTGTAATTCAGGAAAAAAAACATTCACTTACCGCAGTGCGACTGGAAAACCTGTGGCTTGACTACCTGATTGCAGATATTGCACACTACAAGATAGAAATCATCATGAGCTGGATAATGGCCAAATAAGTGCATATCTGTGGGAAAGTTAAAAATATATACAAGAATTAGAAATTTTGCTTTAAAGAATATATTAAGAAAAAAATGAAAACACTGTAGGGCCACTACTACTATATCAATTAACACAAGGCAAATTTGCACACAGCTACATAACAGCTTCTTATTGGGTTAAGACATTTTTCTTTTTCTGGGTGCCAAAGTCCCCTGCACTTCAGATGCGATCACATCACTTCATTCCGAGCCAGAATACAGGCTGTAACATCTTTGTCTTAACACTGATTGCAAAGGAGGGGACTAAACATTTCTACACTATAGAAACAGTAAAATAATGTGCCTTTTAACATCTCTGCCAAAGGTCATTTTGGAGAACATGGTACAGGAGTTATGCATGTTAAAATATTCTAACCTTGCTTAGATTCATGCTTAAAAGCTAGTTCTTTGACCCAGGTCAAAGATATTACAGCTTAAAATACAGTCAGCAATACCACTCCAGATTTGACTCAGACATCATGACTCTGGGAAGAAACAAAGATGGTGAATGAGGTATTTCTCAGTGAAGACATGAGGAATTTCATGAAAATCTATCAACAGGGACAGGCAAATGATTAGAGATATTAATCCTTGCAGTTGAGATACAATAACGCAACACATGCAAACTTAAGCCATTACAAACACAGAATAAAAGGGGTTTGCTTTAATTATACCATAGGCTTAAAAGCTCTAGACTTACAAGGGAGTTAACTTAACTTGTGTCACTCTACATTGCTATGATGTAAGGACAAGCTGACATACTCATCCACCACATTGCTCTTGCTTCACACTGCTCTTGCTTCCCTCTTATTCATTTGAGACCTCATTACCTCACTCAGTGTTGCTAAATGCACCACAGCAGCTAGGACTGCTACACCCATCAATGATTAAGTATTACTTCTGCAGTAAGTCTTGGACTTTGGCTGTTTCTTTAAAACTAGGCAAGAGGTAACTTAAATTGGTAATTTATTTCATTAGGTATTACTGAGAACAAACACTCTGAATTATTTTGCCCTATTTTCACACACGCAGAATCCCAGAATGGTTGAGGTTGGAAGGGACCTCTAGAGATCATCCAGTCCAACCCCCTGCTCCAGCAGGGACTCCCAGAGCACGTGGCACAGGGTGGCATCCAGGCAGATTTGGAAGATCTCCAGAGAAGGAGACTCCACAGCCTCTCTGGGCAGCCTGGTCCAGGGCTCTGTCACCCTCACAGCAAAGAAGCTCTTCCTCACATGGAGGTGGAACTTGCTGTGTTTCAACTTGTACCCATTACCCCTTGTCCTGTCACTGGCCACCCCCGAGAAGAGTTTGGCCCCATCCTCCCTACATTCTCCCCTCAGGTACTTGTACATACTGATCAGACTTGTCTTCTCCAGGCTAAAGAAGCCCAGCTCGCTTAGTCTTTCCTCATTCAGTAGATGCTCCAGTCCCTTAATCATTTTGCCCTATATATCATGTCTGCCCTGGCATGAGGCCCACATAGGAAAACCAGTACCATTCCTTACAATTGCAGCTCTTGAAAAGACAAGCCAACAACTGCCCTCAGTCGCTGAGATACCAGCACAGGGATGGGGCAACCCCTCTAGTGCTGATCTAGGCAGATCCGAAGATTTCATTTCGGTATCCTTGTGCAGAAACCAGCACTCCTGACCCTTCCGTACATCATTATAAGCACTCCTGACCCTCAGGTACATCATTATAGTGTGATCAGATTTGAACATTTTCTCTATCCACAGAAGAGCAGAAGTCTCCCCTGGTGCTGCTCTTACCAGGTTGAGATCCAGTAGAAAAATTAACTAATTGTCACCTCTTAACAGCATTAGTATTGGGCTAACTCAGTCTTCAAATGCATCACTAACACATGAGGGTATCAACAAATTCAGTGTAAGCTTCAAGAATTTCCTTAGTGAAATATAACATCTTTTGAATTTTTTTTGTTCCTGTTAGCAGTGCTGATGAAGCTCAAACTATGCGCTTCGATGAAATCCTCTCCACAAGTATTACTAAAACAAGTAAAAACCTTGACAGACATTAGGTGAGGGCAGGCCTGTTTGTTTTACTCTTGCTTTTGATATGGTAATTTTAAAATTCTGGAACCAGTTTATTTTACCTTAGTCTCTGGATTAAGTCAGAGGTCTTAAAAATCACTTTATCCTGGCAATTCGTAGCCAAGGATCTGTTTCCAATTGGGAACACACAGATTCTCACTGACTGCTTTGTAAGCTCCACAAAAAAAGATTATTCCTCCAAGATATAATTTGACACAAACTCTCAGCTCAAGAACATGCATTTAATTATATCTATAAAATATTTTGAAAATGTTTAAATCATCGCAACAACTTAAAATATCTTCACTCCTGCTTGAATATTCAAAAAATTATTTTGCTATGAAAACATTCAGATTTTGCCCTCCATAAACAAGAAAGATATTTATAGGTTACATGTTTTGACGGTTTGTTTGTTTCAAGTTCTTCAAATTCATGTATCCTTCACAGCTCTTTACCAGAATTCAAAATATGCCTAGGTCTGGGGCATACAAAATTGGGCTGGTAAGAGTCTGAGTTTTAGCAGTAATTTATAAAAACACGCAAGGTATTAATATGGCAGAAATCCATTCAAGGACATGGGCAGAATTAGGAAGCTGGTTAGTGTGCAGGACCACAGAATTGCACTAAGCACTATGGAGGAGAGGGGTGAAAGAAAGGTGCTGTTATCTGTGACTACACTGCACAGCCCTGGCAAAGAGTACAGCATTTGGGAAATACTGGATGCTTTATTTTCTTTCTTCTCCTTTTCTTGAATGATTTTGAAGTGGCCAAAGTTGAGATCGCAAGAAACCCAGCAGTATGCAGGAGAACGTGGCCAGGCAGCACGGCAAATAAACACGGCACCAAAGGAGATGCAACGTATGACGCTACGACAGGCGGCACTCGGGAAGGTTTCTTCAATTTGAGGATTCTTAGAAAGAATCCAGTGGAGGGGCAAACTTCTATGGCAAATGCCAAACTTCTGGCATTAAGCCCGAGGTTATTAGTCACCTGTCAAGGGTCCACTTAAAATAATCCAGAAACCACAAGAGCTGATGACCATAAGTTTGGAAATGAGAATTATAAAAGAAGTACCATAACAAGTTATCGTGGTTATTTAATCACAAGGGCTAAAACACTAAACACTATTTCTCAGATTCCTGAAGAGCTTGCTATAGAGGAATTTGTAAAAGGGAAAATTTGTCAAACCTGGCAAAAGCTCCAACAGGTTCAACTCAGCTCAGCAGTTCCACTGATGTCAGCAGGATTAGAATAAATCAGTTTGCAAGGCTAAACTCGCAATTTATGACCATCTACACATTGCACTTTTTTTTTATGAAAAAATCATTTATTAAAAATCATTAACCCATCATTAATACTGTCCACCCTGAAGTTCCACTCCAGGACTCATTTTACTGGGCATAATGATACTGCAAATGCAACCCACATCACAGAGAATTTACAGCAACAGAAACAAGGAAGGTATGAAGGTATGAAATGAGAAAGGAGGTAGAAGACATGAACAAGTATGTGCATTTTTAGCCATGTGATCGGATTTTTGTAAGAACAGTTTCCGCTACCATGTGCCGCAGGCAAAAACTGCCTCCACTGAGGGAATTTTGCTTAATTTGTTACTAATTAACAAACTTTGAATTACCCTTTTGAGTCCTGCGAAGCAAAGACGGAAACACTTAAGTGAAAGTTTGGGGAGCCTCCTCTCCTGCTGTCCAGCTCAGCTTTCGTCGTGGGCCCCTCGAGGGAGGTCTCATCCCCTCGGTTTCGCCTCAGGACTTGCTTTGGGGCCCCCACATTTGTAGGGCAGAAGGCGAGATCAGTGCCCAGGGGCTTCCTTCTGTCACTCCTGGTTCCCTACTCTTCTCCTGGTGCCACCACCTGCCTCCTGTCCTGTTTCTTCTGACATGTCTTCATATTTCTCCTCCCATGCCTGCTCTCGTGGCATCTTCACACGTCCCTTCCCGGGACAGTGACTGCCATGTGCTTGAGCAGTGGTGCCGCAGGCCCCTCTGAGCGGTGGCACTTTTGGTGCACCATGAGCTGTTTTCATCCTTTTCAGCACTCTGAAAAGGCACTGGCACAGGGCAGTTCATGGTCACCTTGCACAGAGACTCCCTGCAACCAAATCCCTGCCATCTGGGGCCAGTATTCCATGTCCTACGCAAAGGGACCAGAGCTGAGTGGTGTTTTGGACATGGACACTGCCAAATGGCCACAAGGAGACCGAAGGGCAAGCCAGACCTTGCACGTCCACCAAGGTGAATGGTGTCCCTGAGCAAACTGTTACCATCTAAAGGGAGCAATCAATCTCACCACCTGCAGCTTGGAAAATAGCGACTCTCTTTTCTGAAAAGGTTAATTTAGGAGAAGAAAATAGCTCTTATGAGGGGTAGTTCAGGAAAGACTTCTGTGCAGGATAAGGAAGAAAGAGGACAGAAGATGAGAGTAGATATCTTGAAAGAAGGTGAGCAATCATCAAGCACATCAAGCATGAAATCACCGTCCAAGCACAGCAAGACCAGGGAGGGATGGAAGCGGGAGACGGACTGGAAAGCCTATTTGAGTTCTAGCAACACTGGGATCTCCATAGAGGAGAAACAAGGTGACCAAAGTCAGTGGTTCCACCACACGTGAGCAGAACAACCTCTACCAGAAGCTCCGTACGTTTCCTATGGCAAATATGGGCAGCTGCAAACCTAAGATTGGAAAGAGCTGCCCATCCTTTCTGAAAAGGAAAAGCAGGGTGGACATCTGTTTTTCCTAGGAGACGCTTTCCAAAGATTTGGGATAGACTCTTGATGGGAAGGAAGCGCAGGGAACTAACACTCCAACCACAGACCTAGTGGCAGTGCTGCCTACATGTCCTCCACTCCTCAGGCTGTGTAATCACCATCCTTCAAAAGGAAACCTTTTGGCCAGGCATTCCTGTTGACAGCAAGGCGCCAGCAAAAGCTCTGCCTTGTACATTAACTACCTGACTAGCGGGATGTGCTAGAGCCCCACATCACTGCAAAAACGCCCAAGATAGGAAACCAGAAGCAGTGAATGCCGCCTGCCTGTAGCAATCATGACTTTGTCGAATTAAAAGCAGAAACTGGACATTACTCTGTGTATACTTCACCATGGTGCTCAGAAATCAAATGCAACTTCTGCTTATAATTTTTATATTACTAACACGTGCAAGCAAAGAGGCAGCTGTTGCCATACGACACAATTTTGAAAGACATCAGCTTAGTAAAACATGCATTAAAAACACAGGTATCATAGAAACAAAAGAAATGCTGCTTCTGCAAACTATGGCACAAACACAAAAATGCGGGTGTCAGATACGACATTTCATCTTCTACAATAACACACACAAAGGAATTATTTTAGTAACACTCAAACTCAATGACTTTTATGCAATTCTTTTCCTGTTTTGTATAATTCATTATCATTCACACCCAACTACACAATAAAATACAGGTCAAAAATATCCAGAACATTCTTCCACTAAAGCACTTTGGTTGTTGAACATTAAGACCTAACAATACTGCACGGGAAATTTTATTTTTAATGATGGTATTTTGCTTTAAGCCATACACACTTTAAACATTCTGTTATGTATCAACTGCTTCACTGCATATATATATAGAGAGAGTCTGTTCACACACACATATAAAATATTCCAGTCACACCTATTTAAGGCTAAAAGAAAAGCTAAAAAGAATGTAGCAGTAATAGATCAGGAAACAAATTCATCTGGATCTTCAGCTTTTGAAGATAAAGATTTTTAAAAATTTCTAACCAGAAACGAGTCTCAGATTTTCCTCCTGAACCACAGAAATGGTCAATCTCTGCATCACTCAGAAATGCAGATATTTTTTCAATGAATTAGAGTAATTTTGCATTTCAGATTTAAAAAAACAAAAACAAAGTAATTTGAATGGTGAACTGCAACTTGAAATTGTAGCAATATAAAGATGTCTTCAGAGTATTAAGAGAACAGTCAAACAGACAGGATAGTGTTATCTTAGAAATAAATCCAATCCTCATTTAACAACTTCTATTCTCCAAGCATGTTTTTCCTTTGCTTTTCCTTTTTAAGTAAAAATAGACAAGCTGTTTTAGTAGTTAAGTTATTCAGTACCACTTGTATTTATCCCTGAAAATAACAGAGTCATAGTTGTAAATAATCACAGAATAATTTAGGTTTCAAGAGTTGAATATTATTTAATCCAAGGCTCCTCTCAATTCAGGACTAACTTTAGTCAGAACCACAAAACAGTGCTCAAGCTGGTTTATCTCCTGATGAAATAAAAGACAGATCATAGCTGAAGTAACCATAAAAGCTGAGTAAAAATCGAAATTCAATATTTGAGACAGAAATTACACAGTGACAAACACAACTGTTCTAAGTCCCGACTAACATCCTTTGGGTGTTAATATAAGAAAGCAAAGACTCTGCATGCTAAAACCACAAGTGATTAATGAGAAAACATAAATATTGGACTTTTCTACAATAGCAATAACAAATCAAAGAAAGTGATCAAGACAAAAACAAAACAAAGCAAACAAACAAAAAAATCACCTAGAAGGGGAAAAGCAGCAAGCAGGCTTGAGCAGGGCTGGTACAGTGAGGTCTAGGTGGTGACACCTTTAGGCAAGGCCAATGACTGTGACTGGTTCTGCTGCCTCCCAGGTTACAGCAATCACGAGGATGCTGGCAATCCCAAGGAACGTTGGGAATTCGCCATTAATTACAGCTTATGCAGGAAATACCACCCCCATTGACTCAAGATTTGACACTGCGCTGAGTTATCAAGCAACTCCACATTTCGAAGCTGTGGTGAAGATGGGAGCGGTGCCTTCCATTTCCAAACACCCATAACCAAAGAAAAAACGCTGATAATGGTTTGTTAGCAATTAAACAAATATTACAGATTAGTATCTGCATATCTCTCGGAATAACAATCTGTCTGGAAAAGATATAAAGCGAGCTACACTTCACTGACATTAGGATTTTGCAGAAGGTATTATATCACCAAAAAAAAAAAAAAAAAGCAAACCTGGAAAAATATATTTTAAAAAGTTCTTGCAGAATTCTGAAGATTTTGTGAACTTTACATAGACTATTTGCAATCCTGGACTAAAACAATTTGGGAACACAGAATCAGAATTGCCTGTGCCACACAGACTAATGAATCCTGGAAGTCAAATTCCAAATCTCACCTGTCTAGAAAGCATCCTGTGTACCTATAAAATCAAGAAATCTCTTTTTTTTAACATCTTAAAATACCTAGAGGATAACAGAGTAGTGAATGCAGGTTTTTCCTTCCTAAAAATGCTATTTCTTCATACGGACACCTACCTCATGGATTTGGTAGAGGAAAACTCATCTGATTCTGGGGTCATTATTTCACTCTATGTACACAACTCTGATAAAGTGCACCCTGCAACACATAATAGACTGATAAAATGCTCAGCAACTCTTGTTGTGTTTGCAAAGGCATTTGATTTCTTCTGTATTGACTTCTGTGTAACACCACACTTCATTCAACAGAAAGGTCATTTTGTGATTTTCTGTTTTAACCTTAAGACTGGCTGCAGATCCACACGAGTTTGGACTGACTGGAGTGGGCGCTGGGATGGGTAAGTCACGAACACTCTTAACAAAGAGAAAGGCAACAAAAGCAAAGAAAAAGAAAAGAAAAATGAAAAGCATATTCTACAGTATAATTCCCTGAATTATCCCACTGGACACTAATGAACACTACTACAAGCACAAGGGAGGGAAGGTAACATTTAGCTCAGCACTGGACTGCAGGAGGACCTATCATAACCACCAGGACCACGAAGAGCTGGAACCCCTGTAGAGTGGCAGCCCTGCTCCAGTGCACTGTGAAACCCAGCACACATATCTGGGGAACATTAAAGGAACCCACCTGTCTCCTAAAAGTAACTTGGTACAAATGAAGTCCCTTATCTCTGAATCCTTTTTGGGAATTAAAGAGAGCAGTAACTAAAGGTATTAATTCTCACGTCATCCTGCTTTATATAATTCTTTGCAGTTTCTAACACTTCAGATTACTAAACTGATCTTGAAAACCTCATTCCCATAAAACCTAATCCCTTCAGAGATGACACTCCATATGTACAGCACACAGCACAACTGCTCTCACTGTGACACAGTACTGTGTGTCACAGTACAAAGAAGCTTTCACTGGGATACCTTCTTATTCTGGAGCAGCGGTGGATTCGTTTGCATGTGCTCATGCTTATCACTACCAGAACACCTCGGAAGCGAGCATGTGTGCACATGAAGGAGAGAGAACGTGTAGGAGAGTTTGGCCTCCACATTAAGTTTTCTGATTTCTTAAATTTCCACAGCCAGACTACAAAGGGAAGATCAGCTGGAAATCATCTTCACTTCCACCACAATTCAAAGTCAATGTCAGAGGATACGCCTTGACTCCAGAGTCTCGAAGAATCACTATGTAGTAACAAGACAATTCATTTTTCCCATGAACATGTATCAGTAGAGGTTGGCTGCAAACATGACTGTCAGAACAAGCTGTATCCTTCATGGATGGCAGAACTACATTTCAGTTCAGATTGATGTACAGCTCCCCCGAAGTAGGTGTTTGACCTTTAGCAACATGAGATGTCCAGCTTGGGATATGCCATACACACTGAAGAAGCAAAGAAACAGTGTGAACATCTTGGTACTACAGAAGCAGCAGGGTGAAGATCTGGAGACAGTAAAAGCAGGTTGAAGTCTTTCAGTTCTTTTAAAGAATATTTTTCTCAAATTTTCTTGCATTCCTAAGATATGGAAGCACTTAAACTACGAAACTACAAGTCAGTAGAGTCCTGACAGTCTGCATATATCACGCTGTTCAAAGCCGAGGCGCAAACTGGGGGACAGTACTAGGGACGGTTACGCCATCTTTTGTTGAGTGGGCAATTGAAGCACTCCCCACCACAGATCCAATTCTTCTTCATAGTTCGGCATTAGGAGCAGTTAAGGATGCTAGCGGTCAAATAAGGCTTTTCCCCCTTTTCTCAGGGGAGAGGACAGTCTTCTCTAAATATGCTACAGCAGGGCTGGCATCTATCCAGACACAGGTGATTTACAATATTGCCAAGGCTGGCACTGGGCCAGCCAGAAAGGCAAACGGTGTTTGGGGATGCAACAAGACTTTTCAGTTCCTTAAAAGTGCTTGACTTATATGAGCAGCAAAGTTTATTCCAGAGCACTCCTTTAAACTGAGCAAGTAGCAGCAAAAAGGACATTCCCCAAGTCCTGTCTTGCTGTTCTGAGAAGAAAATGAGCTAGAGTTGCAGCAGCTACTACATCTGCCTGGCTTTGTATGGAGAAGCCTTCAGTTTTGAGTATCTGCTGGCACAACCTGACACTCATAGTTAAACAATACCTAGTGTCACATTTGTGGTGTGCACCACTGCAGTGGAATCAGCAGCAAAGCACACCCCAAAAAGCTGCCTTACAAACGTAACAAGACTGTTTTTTCCTAAAAGGACATCACTTCAGACTTTTTCTTAGGAGAAGATTAAAAAAAAGTTAGAATAATCATTCAAAGATACAAGAATTTTTGTTTGTAGAAAATGCAGACTCTTCTCTACATCAAAGTAAATCTTGCAAATATTTTTCACATTCAAATTTAAACATACTTTCTGTTTGACTACCTGAAAGGATAGGATGAGCTACTGCAACGTTATCAGAATAGTTGAGAAACAGGTAGAGTGAGCAGAGAAATTTAAATCCTAAATTTTACTTCTCAGAGCCTAAACCACTACCGATCTTCTCCCCTATTCAGCCTGCCCCAACCTGTGTTCTGTATTTCAGCGCAATAATCCTCAGGGCTCAGGTTAACAAATAAATACTTGCTAATGATGCAGATGCTCTTGTTGGGTCTCCAACAAGCAGGATTTCTACATGGTCCTCCTTAGTGTAAGGATTTGAAGTTTTCTGTCATCAATATGCTCCTGCAAACTACAAAACCAGCAGACTATCCTGGCCCACAGTAAAGATGATCTGTGGGCACTCAAGTGTTTTTCTTACCATTTGCTAAAACAGCAGCTGCAATCCATATGAATCCATATGTACAGAAATAAAGTTTGAAAAGAAAAAACTTCTCTGATATTTATTGTTACTTTCATTGTCTCCTCCCATTTTCTCCTTTTTCTTCCTTTTTTTGGGGAGAGGGGGATGGGGGGCGGGGGCAGAGAACACAGAGAAGGCGGGAAGAGGCAGAAAAACCCAAATAAATCTATAATATGGCTTACTGAGGAGCAAAACCCAGAACATTTTGTTTGTTATAATAAAATAAAAAATCAGTTTGCAATAACTGTCTGTTTTAGTAAGTCTATCATTTAGAATGCTAGCAATGAAATACCACAAGAATGTCAGATTTTCTTCTTACATTTTCTTATCAACACACACACACTAATACTTCAAAAACAAAGTCCAAGTCTTCAGGAAAAAAATCCATGCTGAAAAAAAGTCATTTCTATTTCTTCTGTGCAGACTGCCATGAAACAGCCCTTAATTGTTCAGTTGCTGTCCGTACACTGCAGCCACAGTGGGGCCCTTCTTCTTAGACAGGACTTCACTATTACTATAAAACAAGTGATGAATAAGATGATTTTCTGTATGGTTTAGAACTACTGTGTGGTAACTGCGGTACTATTGCAAAGACTTACTAAAGAAACTTCAATATCTTTAAAGGTGCATTTTCTGAGCCAGATGATACATGTAGCTGCAACACATCTTCATTGACATTATGAAATAAAACTTTTATTAGGTATTCTGTATAGAAAGGAGAATGAATTATTAAATGTTTAAAAAGTAGTCCTATAAACACAATGTTTTAATAGGTTTCTAGCCTAGCTGCCTACAACAAGATCACTGAATTTTTTTAACAGTTACAACAATCAAATTACTAAGAACAGTATCAGGAAAGAGTTTCTAAAACAATCACTAATGAGAACACACTTCCAGTTTTTCTAGCAAGAAAAGTAGTAATTAAGGAAAAAAAAACCTAATTTCACTTGTGTCACTTTACAAAATATGAAGCATGTCACACTGTTTGTTCATATATAGGGAGAGTAAACACTTGTGCCATTCTCATTCCATCAGGTGTTGCGTTACTTAACTGCTGTCAGAAAATACATTACTGCTGACAAAAATATTTCTTTATCCTCCACACTCAGACATGAGAAAATTCAAAGAGAATTCAAGCTAGTTTCTCCTCTTCTTTTACCACTGGGTATGGACTAAATCTGAAAGGAGAAAGCGATTCTTCCACTGCTGCCTGAGCAGAACAACATTGTTTCTCTGTTAAGTCGCTGTAGACAGCGAAGTCTCAAACCCTTCCCAAATCTACTCTAAAATTGTAGCAGAACAGGAGAAATCAGGAAGCAAAATACACCTTTTTTTTTGTCTCACAGCATAACAAATGCTCAAAGAAACCCACACGACTTCAAGAAAAGTGGGGTATTTGGAAGTTTTGCTAGCCCAAGAAAAATCATGTTGAGTGCTGCTTCTACAAATTTACTTTCTACAAAGAAATCAAACTACTTTTGATTTTTGCTTTCAAAGCTCTCCAAGAATACAAAGCAATCTTTACAAAAATCCTAATTTGTTACCTCCCAAAATATTCTGTAGGTTCACAATCAAGTAATATCTTTATGATAAATAAAGCAAAAAGCCTTAGTATATCTAAGAAAAAAAGATAACAATCCATCTTTTTTGAAAGATGCTTCCAGAATATTCTGGAAAATAAAATCCAGATTTTATTATCTGGATAAAATTCTTATAATTTTATCCAGAAAAGTTACATTTGGAATATATTTATGTTTGGAATACATAAAGTAGCAATCTAATTGTGAAAGGTTAAAGTAAATGGTTAATGATTCATACCAACTATTAAATATTTGGTGGCTACTATGTAATTAATTCTAAGAGCAAGTTTCCCAACAGCCATAATCACAGCTAGATCAAGGACATCATTGATAGAAACTGAGCTAATCTTTGGCAAGTCCCATCAAAAGACTGCGATAATTTGCTCTCTACCTGTCCTACAGCCAGTTTCACTCTCTCAGGCTGTCACCTCCTCAAAAGCGCAACTACAAGAAAAGTCAAACGGATCTAAACACTCTGCACCTCAAAGCAAGCACAGGCACCTGATGAACCTAATCAGTGCCAACACGTACAACACACACACACTTTACAAGTGAAGCAACGTGAAAAAGGTGACTAAATGCATTTAAAGATGGCACTTTGGGCAGCCACGTATACAAATTTCAAAATTCCTTCAGTGACCGCCTGTCTTCTCATAATCTCCAGGACCAAAGGTACCAAAGGCACTTTTGTTACTCCAATTCCCCCTCCAACACAGATAAAGGGCAAAGATGACCTCATCAACTAAGAACCCTTACTTGAGATGCAAGGTGCCTGCTCATTTTTAATCCATACTTGGATACCATAAGAAAACAGGTATATTTTACTGCCATTGTAAAGGGACACAAAAAATTCTCAAGTTGACTCTTTACTTTCTACCACTGTCTATGCCTTTACCACACTGTATCTGACATCTGCAACACTTCCCATCAGGAACACGACCCTCTCGAGAAGTGAGTCTGTCCTAAAATTCACCTTCAGCTACACTTCCAACTAGACCACGTTACACCCACCTTTTCTCTTACCTGAAATGAAAACAGTTACATCGTATTTGAAAAAGACCTGAAAGTACAAGCAGTTTGGAAACATTCAGTAACCTCATTTTCTTCGTCTATCTGGTCTGTTTTCTGCTTCACAGTAACTAGAGAGGCAAAAGTCCTCCTATTTCATTGCCCTGTGCACATACAAAGCCTTATTACCACAGGAAGGGGTTTCAGGCTCTACAAACTTGAGCGCTTGTTTACAAAATGCTGCAGGAACTTGCAGTTGCAAGGGTTGCTGTACAACATATAGTGCAGGTAAACAAGTCTTGTGGTCAATACATTATAATTCTAGAAAGCAGCACCTAGAAGCGTAAGTACATTAAACTGCCCCCCTTTCCTTTTTCCCTCCCACAAGTACAATTTTGTTCTCTTTCTTGTCAGTGGCAGAGAGGGACTGCTAAAGCTTTAACCTGCACTGTTTATTTCAGTTAGAGAGTGGTAGATGAGAAAAAACATATGTATATACACATGACAAAGTTCCCTAATGCAGACCAAGATGTGAAAATACGTTCATTCAAACATTAAGTTTCTCTTTCAAAAACCCTACCCCAAGGCCACTTGGACAAAACAGTTAGAACAGAAGACAATATTTCTAGCAGATTAAAGAATAGCCTTTAGCTCCATAACCTGGTAGCTCTAGAGAAAAGGTCTTTTGCTTCAAGAATTCTGCTCTCAAGGGGATAATTCTCCTAGAAGGCACAGTCAATCACAGACTTCACTGTCTGAAAAACCTTGCATCGTTTCACACTGGGATTCACAGAGCGCAGTCCACACGCACCACATGTTCCTGAAGCGGGACGTGGCACCACCACGTTTGAGTCTGCATATTTGAGCGCAGAGCAGGCGACCGGGCACTGCTGCTCTCTGGCAGGGCAGCTATCTCCCCCCTGCCCACATGGCCCAGGGAGACCATGGGCACTGGTTTGGGCTAGCAGAGCCAAGTCCAAGCCTGTGGCCCCTCAGCTCTTGCACCTCTCACACCTACCCCTATTGAAAGGCACTCTCACGCATGGCACAAGGCTCAAGAGGAGTCCACACGGTACCAACACATCCATCGAGTCTTCAATAAGAACTTTTCAAGAACTTACCTACACACTTCAAAGGTTTTCCCCTCCATGCCACTCATCTCCTTTTGCATAACTAACACCAGCAAAATCACAGTTCACTAGAAGTAGAGTGTGGAGCATGAACCACAATTTAACCTCTCTCTGTGGCTCACCCCAGCACACAGGCAAGCCTAAGATTCACTGCCTAGGTGACAGAAGATGATTTGCTGTTGTTATTACTGCTGCTAAGTCATACAAAAAAAGAAGTCCTTAAGGAACTCAGAGAGCATCATCTACCAACTAAGAATGAGTAACAGAGACCATAAATTCTCTATGAAATATTAGAAAAATTCAGTTCTGAAGTCTTCAAAAATGTAAAGACCAAGTTTGAAGAGGCTTGAACATCCAATAGAGCTGAAACAGGATAAAAATAAAAAATAAATAAAACGACAATGGAAGACACATGTATATGTTAGTGGTGTGTGTCAAAACAAGGTTTTCTGTATTTGTTATGCTGAATACACATGATACAAATTATCAGTTTAATCTTGTCACTCAGAGACATACAAACTAACATGAAAGCTATTAACAGGGATCTTTGCTTTTAATGAGGTAGTGTAATAATAGTTCAATTGCATTGCTGTTTTATTTCATTTTGTGCCACATGCCTAGTATCACACAAATCATTTTCTGTCATGTATATATGTGATCCTTGTTACGTTATTTAACACACACACACACACACACACACACACACACACAATTACTTAACAATTTCACTTTTGTATTCTCAGAGACCTAGAAAAGCTTCAGTTGTATTTGGAGTTGCAGTTTTCTCTGAATGGTAGAGAAAGGTGTTTCAGGGGGAAATAAACAACTCAAAATAATGAGATATTTTCCTCCTATTTCTATGTTAAGTGTAATAAGAAACTTTCCAGCTCACTCCTTTGTGTTCTGTTGCAGCAGAAGTGACTAACTAGTAGATCAGCGTACAAGACAGATACTACAAGACAGTTCAGGTTTCCTTATTTCGAGGTTGGGAAACCCTTCTGCTTAAGGATCCCTGCACAAAATCAAAAAGCAGCAGGTTTACTTAGCTGACATAAAGAGTAAAAAAGTAATGCTTTTCACTCTTATGATCGCCGAGGTAATGAGCCTGCCTTTAGATTTACAGCTGTAGGAGTGAGTTTTCCTCACAGTGGCTGCACTTTAACTTAGTTGTTGTTGGCCCCGAGCAACATTAGGACACAAAGGGCTCTGCTCTGCGACTGGGGAGCACAGACCCTTCTAGTAATTCACAAAAAGACAAATGTGCTGCGAGCAAATCAAGTGCTGAAGAGGGTCTGCTCAGTGCCAGTCACACGCTGGCAAGTGCGACAGCGAGAAAGGCCAACAAGAGCCTTTGCCCACACGAGCCGGCCCTGGCCCCGGCGCTCCCACCAGCCCCGCTTCACAGGTAGTTTCTCATCTCCAGAGAGCAGCTCATCGAGATGAGCAGGCCACTTAGCACCTCGGATGCTCCAGCACGATGCCTGTCATCTTTGCTTAGAGGAAATCTCCCTTGCAGCAACACACTGTGATGCGGATCTGGCCATGGCAAAGCAAGAGCTCATTCATTTCACGCAGTATCGCAGCGTTGCTCTGGCTCTGCTACCGGCTGCATCAACAAAACTGCTCTGTTCAGTGCCCAATTCCTCAAGTGTTTTGAGGAAAAGCTGAATGAATGAGGATCGCAGCCTGCTGTTTCTCTAGTACTCCAGTTTACCTCACTAGAGGATCACTTGAGCATGGGGTTTCCTAGGTGTAATCCAACACGCGGCTTTTCAGAGAACACTTACAGATATATATACACACACAGACATACAGACTCTACTGGTTTCAACAGTGTTAACGTTTTGAAGAGACAGAAAAACTAGGATAGAGAATGAGAAATATCTACTTCATTATAATATGTATCTTCACATGCACCGCATCTGCAGTTTAGGTAATACAGTAGTTTGACAGTGAATTCCTATTACAATGTTTCATCTGCGAAAAATAAAAATCACTGGTATCACTATGTGCATTGGGTATGTGGGACCTTGGCTGCAGGTGGGCGAGAAGTAAACGCGGTCCAGGGATTTAGCAAAGGGCAAACAAATATAATGTCAGATAGAATCGTGATTCTAGCCTAAGGAGCTTGTGAAATTCTTCTGTAAATAAGGCTAAAGTCCGAGTATAGGAAAAGTGCAGCAATCCCTGCTGTCCCCAGCAAAGTGCAAGGAAAGATCGTAGGCACCTGCAATGTGCAGAGCTGCAGCAGCGCTCCAAGAGCGCCTGAGCTAGAAATGCACCTTCACCAGGAAATTCAAATTGTTCAAATGTGGATTTTGACAAACCCTGCATCTGAATGGATCGAGATGCCACTTGCCAGCATAACCTCCCTGTTAACAAAGCTCCTCAAACTATTTCACAGTTAAAGGATCTTTCTGTTTCTGGGATCATCACAGAGTCTTCCCAACAACTAAGATCTGCAAAAGCTATTTTTGGACTAACCTCCAAAACTTACTGTTTCCTTGCTATAACTCAATTTATTTTTTCAAGCTTCCTCAATAGAAAATCTCTGCCTAAGGAAAACTCTTAAAACTAGAATAAACTGCTTTGCTTAGTGTTAACATATAAAGTATCTTTAACGCCTTTGTCATGGGCATTTAAGCCTCCAAGTTCAAGTGTGTGTATCATTTGATACCTAAACAGAGCCAAAGGGCCACATTTTAATTGCAAGCAAAGACATAAAAATCCTTGTAGGTTATAAAACTGAACAGTTTATTTTGATTAAAACTTTTTTTTCCTGCAATGGAAAGAAAAATCACTAAGAGTTGTAAAAATCATGACATAGGAGCACGTGCTCTGGAGCAAGTTATCAGGATCACGTAACTACTGCATAACTACAGAACAGAGTTAGAGCAGTCTGGATACCTTGACTATGAATTCCTTCACTGATTGCATGAGTGTTTTTAATGTACAACCTTACAACTTTACCCCGATTTCCTACATTGGCAATTCTTGTTTGGAAGATACTTGCAACACCTCTCTCTTTTGATTTTGTAATATTCCCACATTCTCACCACGATTCTTAGTTCTACATTAGAGAATCTCAGAAAAGAAAATTTTCCTCCCCAATCAAAACAGAAACAAAATTTAACAATTACACTTCAATTTCTCACTGTAAGTAGAAGCAGTTTTCATTTCATGCACCAAGGGCATTTTATGGTTGACACCATAAAGTCATTAGCTATTAAATTCATCTACAACACTCCCATTATTCCAACAGAAATTGTGAGCATGAGTAAGACCTACCCTTAGATTCAAAATCAGTGAACCTATCAGTGTACCTGTAGAAAGTAGGAGACGTGGTTCAGTTAAGAGTTGCATTTTACAGTGAGGAGAACGTTGTGATGATCCACTGAGCACAGCTCCAAAACTAGCTATGGTTATAGTACTTGGCTGATACATTTGTCCACATATTATATTCACAATTAATTTATTTTGGTTCAGTATCAGCAGTGTAGCTACCAGAAATAAACTACAAAATACGTCAAGATAAAAGAGAAAGAAAATAAAAAAGGAGGGAATTAATCACGAAAGAGAAAACATAACACATTACGAATTGCCAGTAATACAGATAAAGTAAGCACTCCTGTCCACTTTATTACCAAAACATACTCAATTCTAATTGGCAAAAACATACTCATAGTAAGCTTAGAATCACTGTTTACATTCCAAGATAATTTACAAGCCCTTTACAACTTTACAATTGCAATAACCTTACAAGGATTTTTATTTCTCTGGGGAAACAGAGCACTATGAAGCATTGAACTTGTTGCAAAATTTCTGATAAAGTTATAAATAAAATAATCTCCACTAGAATTCCATCAAAAAGATAGGACATACATAAAAATTAAAGCATTCCCTCCCACTACGACTAATTTTTCTTTGCAAAAATAAGATTTTAAATGGACTACCTTTCTAGTTCTAATATGAACCATCATTTCACCTTTTACTTTAACAAAGTGACAGAACAAATGCACAAAGGCCTGACCTTGTATTTTAGTGACTGTATTATCACAGCATTTGCAGATGAAAATCTTCTAATGACATGCACTGATTTCTCTGCACAGTTTCCAATTACAGGCAGAAGATTTGCAAATTTTTAAGCCTCCAAATGCAAATAAAATAGAAATGTCTTCACTTCAAAACAGTCAAAATTCTAAACATTTCAGAAAGGGTCATTCATAAGATGTCCAAAGAGGTGTCCACCTGCAATGGGGACAATCCTGCTGTTAATGAACACGTTGCCTGATGCTCTGAGACGCTCAGTGCCTAACACATTTCAAGGGAAATGAATCCTGCCAGTAGCCCAGACACCATCAAAACTCCAAGCACACAAAAACTTAATCATTTACTTGGCTTCCTGATTCCTTCAGACAGATTCTGGCCATTTGCAAGCTACACTAGTCTTCCCTTTAGGTATAACTGAAGCACTCGCACATAAGGCAAACTAGGCGTGAGGGAAAGCTACCAGCCAGGGCACATTCCCAAAGAATTGCAAGAGAGATTTCCAGACCTCTATGAAGGTGTAAAACTTCTCCCTGCTCTTCCTCCCTATCTTCCTCTCCCAGGTAGCCTCCTCTACCTCCGCTCTCTCTCAACTGCAAAAACCCCTCTAACTAAAAGCAATCCCATAAAATGCCAGGAGCAACTCGAAGCCAAGGAGAAGAATCTGTCAGAAACCATCAGAGCTCTGAAGTACCTTCCTGCAAAATGACTCTTGGAATTATCCAATTTCCTAGGACCATTCCAAGTCTAGCAGTTTACTCTAACAAAATGAAAATAATGAAATGATACATGTTAAAAACTGAGAGGAATCTTCCTCCAAGCTACTGAGCATATACAGTGACATCAAATTGCTTCTCTGCCAAATGCTTGGAGCAAGAGGAAGTTCGGGGGAAAAAACAGAGATCTGAACTATCTGAAGAGTCTACAGACAGGCAAGACATTTATAGATGCAGTGCAGAGTTACACCTGTATAAATAGTACTGTCCAAGGTGAGGATTTGCCAGGGCTGTCTGGACAGATATGTAGGTTCTGCTAAGTACCTAGCAGGCTTTTTTTTGACTATAAGCTCAGGATAATTTTAAATACACTAAAACAAAAAACAAAACAACAAAAAAGCACAATTTCTGAAAATAGAACCCCTGTCATAAGATACCCTAGTAAGACTGCTGTTTTCTGGAAAGATAGGGAACAGAACATTTTTTTTTTCCTTCTCAAGGTAATAAAGGGAAGTATTAAAACTGAACCTGTTGCTGTCTCAATTCGAAGTTCTCCTATCTGGTCCTCCACTATCTTGCTCTTCATGTACCTATCAAGGGTTGCTCAAAGCAAGGCAAAGCAGGATGTAGCTTCTTTACAGAAGTAATTAACTATGCTGCATAAATAACAGTACCAAGGTCTTTTGGGAACGTTGTTGAAAATGTGCCATGTATTGCAGTTATAAGCAATTTGGGAGTTTGTTTGTTTTTTAATTACCCTGGTCTCGAAATCTCCAAGTGAAGGTGCATGTAACCAAAGTCCTCTAGCAACAGAGCCAGAGATTTATCTTGTACCTTCGGAGCAAGTCACTTGTCCCCGCTCTGTTTCTGTTTCTCCATCTCTAAAGTGTCAGGGAAGGCCTGAGAGGCTCAGTTCATTAACAGCAGTTCAAGTGCTTCAGACAAGAGAGCTACTAAAGTATTGAAATTGTTTCACTGGTTCTGAAAGCAAAGATTACTAATCAAACTGAAATAAAACAACCATAACCTTAAAGAAATGCTGCACTATTTGAATAGAGAAGTATCATGATTATCTTATTTGCCTTTTTGAAGAAAAATAAATCAGACTTTAAATATTTTACTTTGGTAGGCCACCAGAAAACTCACTCTCTGCTTTGCTTCTATTAATTCCTACAATCCTGGAAGGGGTCATAAGCAGAGAACAAAGCAGCCCACAAGAGAAGAGCCCTATACCGAGGCACCCGGCTATCTTAAACTGACAGCCAATGTCACCTACTTTCTAGAACAAGGACAAAGTGTTCAATATCTGCAAAAAATAGTTACCAGTAGCAAATATTAATTAAGTACTAGACTTCTTTTAAAAGCAGAGGCTGCATGGAAGTTTCACATCTATACAAACTTGAGTTTCAGTCACTTGCTCTTTTGTAAATATTCGTTTTGCTCTAAGACCACTGGTAGAAGGCTGAAGAAGCAGTCACGATGCCTGCCATGTAAATTACCTATAGTAGATGGCCATCATCTAAAAAATACCTTCTATAGAGTGTGTACACACACACACACACACAGACTAAACCCCAAACAAGCTCCATGCAAAGCGTATTATGTAATTCATTTACTCTCTATTAATCCTTTATACCTAAAACACTTTAAAAGAAATAAGAATCCCAAAACGAAGACCAAGTACAGTATTCTCACATCTTCTTGTAGTTTTTCAAGTTACTAAGATACTACTAGCCAAAAAAGTAAGCCAAAAAAGGCAAATATTTGCCAACGCATCGCAAACAAAAAGCAGTTTTCAGGGAGGCCAGAAGACCCCCACCAGACTGCAGGGCTGCGAGACACACAAGGGCATTCAGCAGAGGCCTTACAAAGATATCTGGCCACTTGAATTATCAGATACCTGAGAAAAATCTCAAAACCAAAACCCAACAACCACCACAGAGGATTTTATAAAAAGGAACAAACAAAACCCTGCTCCACACATACTCCTAGGATACCACTGCCATCCATCTGCACACCTCCTGCACACAGAGGTGCCAAAGCTGTCACGCCATCCTGTTCTCGCTGACTTTTCTGTGCACTTCATATCTTTTTCAGGCTGGAAATCCATATCTGCCCTGCACGTTGCTGCCAGTTTAGCAAGCACCCGCCTTGAAGGATGATCCAGCTGCTGGTGCGGGGACTCTCAGCACCCTCCAGCCCCACTCTGTCCCGCGCGTGGGGTGCACAACTGACCCGGCTGCAGTTCCTCAGGGAAGCCCCACTCCTCCTTCCCAAAGGTCAATGTGGTTCCCTCAGCATGGGGCAGGCACAGCTCCATTCCCATGGGCCACACAGAGGTTTAGCACTGCTCTCCTGGAGCTGCCATCCAGAGCTAAGCAGCTCCTCCCTCCACAGCTCCTCTGAGGTGGGAGCCGGCTCCCCTCAGTCTCCTGGAGAAGCCCACTGACCTCTGCCCTGCTACAGAGCAGAGCTTCTGTACCATCACAAGAAAACACGTGATTCACGGTGTCCTGCTTTTTGCACACCTCCAAAAAACAAACAAACAAAAAACCAACCAAACAAAAAAAACAAAGCAAGAATATGCACTGAATATTTTGGCGCTGTCAAGTGTTTTGAGGACTGGATGCTCTACAGCTTGTTTCCCCTAATGCAAATACAACTTTCTGATGATGAGGTTCATTTCAATTTGAAACTGTTAGTAACAATCCCAAGCATGATCTTCTTCAAGGTTTACCTCGTTCCTGGAGAAGCTAAATGAGATATGAGAAGTTTGGGCTGATAAATTTCTGTGGATAAATTCCTCTTCCTGCGAGATGGCAACCTCGCAGGAAGGTGAAGCCTTAAACTTTCTACAGTACAACAGTGTCTCTATACTTTTAAAAAAGATTTTGATCTGATGGTAATTTTCAGAAGTACCTGCCTGTACACCCACTGAACCTGGCTTGCTACACTGGGCAGTTAAAATAAATACATAACTTTTTCCTACAATTTTTGTCCCTACTGCAGAATATCCATCTCCCTTATGAACTGCTGCTTTCATATAAGAAATGATCCTTTTCAAAGTTTTTAATGCTTGATATAAAAGCAAGTGCTATCTTCCTGCGGGAAGGTAAGACATTCTCTAATTTACCATAGTCTCAGAGATCATTTACCTGAACGCAGCGATGGATTAAATGATGCTGATGAAGATTATGTAGACCAAACATCTGCTTGTTCCTAACACAGGTGTTAGCATTCTGCAGGGCAGATCACAACTTAACTTGAAGTTCCACATTTACAAGATTGTTGACAGAGGGATCTACAGAGTGTGGGGAACATGACAGCAATATTCAGTCCAAGTCTAGCTTACTACACCAGGAACAGAATTCAGAGAGCAAGCTTCCAAATTCTGTAATCACTCCGCTAAGAATGGATGGATCAGATGCCTGCCAAGCTGTGTCACCTTCTCAGAGCAGCAGGGAACGGACAGAGAACCAGGTTCACCAATTCTGAGACCTTTAGGACTGTTACTACAAGGGAGCACAGGGCATGTGTGACCCTGGACATTCCCAGTCAGAAACAGCATGACTTTATGCACACAAAACTCATGGATCTAAAACAGAATACACACTGACACGCAGGTTTGGAGGAAGCCTTGTCTTTTAATTCACAATTTATTTTACCCTTTCCAGCTGCAGAAAAAGATCCAAAATACCTATCCTGCAGTCTTGAAATTGTTGAGGGTTTTATTTTTTCCTTGATTGTGTAGACCCAGAAATCTAGGATTTCATAAAAAGAAATTCCAAACTATGTATTTTCTCTTTTAGAATCTCATTTGAATATCCTTATTTTACAAGCTGTTGAAGGCAGAAATATTGGTAAAGGGTTAAAAGAGAAGAATTTATAAACTGGAATTCTAGCATATATATTTTCAATATGTTTTGTATACAATGCTTACAAGAGCTATAGGAGCACTGAGGCTGGTAAAATCTCTTTAGAGATGTGTTCACAGAAAGCAGCTGAGAAGCTTCCTTTAACCCCACATACAGAAAAACTCTCATTTGAATTGTACTATACCTTACACCTGCACTGATTTGCCTTGCTGTGGGTATAACCAAAAGAACAGGTGACCCTTTCATCCAGACTGATTATTTCCTGATTTTGGAACAAGCAGGCAAATTAAATGATTTAAGTGCTAAGGTCCTTCAAAAGATTCCTTTTGTAAAACCAGGACAAATAGAGCTCTCACATAATTCATCAGAAATTACAGAGCTGCTTACCTTAAAAATTGACCTGCTGTGCCCTCATAAATCTATGGACAAGATGGAAGCCTCAGGAAAAACATGCTAGCAAAGGTCGCTTTGCTTTGCAAACAAAGTATAACCCAAAAGATGTTCAGGCCCTGCTGACAGGCAGGGAAGGCCCAAACTGTCTGCAGTGAGAAGGTAAACAGCTCTTTTGGTAAATGATTAAATTGTTCTTACAATCAGTGAATGGAGAAACATTTGTGTTTTTGATTATGGGGAAAATGGAAGTGATACTTCCTCTTTTACATGACAGTTCCTTATTATCCAGACAGCCAGGAAGTTGCTTTGATCACCTACAAGATCCTATCATCTTTCACAGGAACGCCTAACTCAACAAAAGAGACATTTAACATGTATGTGAGGAGAATTAAGAAACCTTCCTTATGATTTGGACTGAATTCCTACATTAAAACAGGCCACAGGATTTCCATGTGGCTTCAAACCCAAGCCTTCCAGCTGGCTAAAGCACCATGGTCTCATGCAAGGATTTCATGCAACAGACTATCTACTACATCCCTTGATAAGCTGTTCCTGTTTAATTGCATCATTAAAAAACTGCACCTTATTTCTAGGCTAAACTGATCTAGCTTCAGCTTTCAGCCATGAGAATCCCCTTAATCTAGTCGACAAAGAATCATCTAACTGTCAGATACCTTCGCCCTGCCTAAGTCCTTCGAGTCTTATCAGGTAGCCTCTACCGTCTGTTGATAAACTAAATAGATTGAGCTGCTTAAATCTTCCATTCCAAAGCTGATTATCCAGACCTCAAATTAATGTAGATTTTTCTGAACTCCTGGTTTTTCAACATCTTTTTAAAGTGTGCACACCAGAATAAGATACAGTATTTCCATAAAGCTATATGGAAAGTAGTAATACCCACTTCCCCTCCTACCCTCTATTTCCCAGCCATGCACTTTCAGTCTTCTGCAGGGCTGCCTTGCACAGGGAATAACACTGAAATTAATCAACCTTCCAGGGCTAATTCTTGCTTCACTTCTTATTTTCTAGATATAAGTTCCTCCTAGCAAAACTAATTCAGTCGGGATCGTGACCAAATTTACCTCTGTTTGTTAAACAGAACAGCATATTAATTTTTCAGCCCAACTGTGTAAGATACATGTGTGTGTGTACATATATATAAAATGTATGTAATAAATGTCGGCATTTTAATGCAAGAAAAAAATGCAAAGAAAAAGATTATGTTGCAGTCATATAATAGCTACCTAAATTAAAGCTACTTCATTAAACTATTATTTCTTTCAATCATTTCACCATTCCCAGGCTGTTTTGCACTACAGAGTTGAAATGCACATGTGTAAATACACTTCCTGAGGGACAAGGTAGCCACAGTAGACTGTTTTCAGCAAAAATCAAGCTGGCATAGTGCAAGATGGCTTTAGCTGTAGGCAGTGTTCAACCAGATAAAAGGCAGAGCTGCAGGCTAGCTATGGAGGATTTGCTCATGTTATAAATCTACCCATAGAGTGAAAATTAATTGCCAGTTACAATCTTCAATTATTCCCGGATCACCAGCTAGTTTCCCCTTCTATCTCACGAAAAAAATAAACCAAGCCCTATCATGAAGTGTGTGAGAAAACTACTGCCACAAAACAAAACAAAAGTAAATAAAAAGAAGAAAAAAAGAACTGACAAGAACAAAAAAAAAGCGAATAAGAAAAAAGATGAAATCCTTCCCTGCTAAAGCATCCATGGTCCTCACTGGCACAGCAGGTAAAGAAAAGAAGGTAAAGATCCTTCCTGCTTGCACAGGGAAGAAAAAAAAAATAGGCAAACTAGCTTTTGGCACAATAACCTCAAGTTATTTTATTGCTTGTAACAATAAGTTCTATTTTTAAATAATTTTAAAATGAGCGAAAAGCACCAGTATTTATAATGCCTTGTTAAAATATGACAGTAAAATACTGCTTTATTTGCTATTGTAAGAACTGGCCTATTCTTACAAGCTCCGTTTGGGTGATAACAACCATTATTTGGGAGAAGATCAACTTGATACCGTATTTCAAAAGATGTTGCTCTTTGATTATTGCTTAGTTTTAATGAGCAAAATTTGGTGCCAAAAGGAACACCATCTTTGACAAGCTGATTAACAACAGAGCACTAGACAGTGATATACACCAGGACGACTCCGAGGTAAAGGTAACGTGCTTTGGTCAAAAAGGTATTTAATAAATAAAATAAAAAATTAAAAAGACAAAAAACCCACAAATCCTAAAGCCCCTGTAATTTCAGAATAAGGTATTGCTCCTTTCCTTGTCAAGTCACTGTGTAGTAAAACATTTCAGTGGGAACTGGATTTTATCCTACTGGTATACAGAAGATTTTCAGAAATCTTTCATTTAATGGCAGTGCAGGCTGGGATCAGGCTCTGAAGAGCCGCCACATTTGCATTCAAAGATCCCTCTACACTTGCACACATTTCAGTGATAAATGGATTAAATTCTGTGCATAGCTTGTAGAAGACTTTGGGACCTTTTACAAGGAAAGATGATACATAAACAATATTAGTAACCGAACTTGTCTGTTCTCATGGTTTCTTCCCAGTTCATTTGCTTCCTCTGCCTCTCATCAGAGTGATATTCAGGTATGCTGGAGGCATGAATCGCACATTTCACATCCTTCCTTCAGAAAACCGTATTTTTTTCAAAATCATTACTCAAAGCAGCTTTAATATATGACTTTGAACATAGAAAGTCTTTCTTTCAGGCATTGTAAGCATCTCAGAGCATTAACACATAAAAAAGCCTTTAAAAGCACGTTCTATGTATTCTTCTCACAGCACTCCATGCTGGCACATGGTCCCTTAGCAATCTGCTGTGAGAAGCCCACACTCAAGGGGCTGGATGATGTTCTCCTGAAATAAACTCAGACTTCAGGAGAATTTGGTTAAAACAGACAGATTGTAAGGCTGGAAGACTGTTACAAGAGTCAAATCTGCTTAGAACTTTTTACCTCATTTAGCCGCTGATCTTATAGTATATGAAGATGTAAGGCATGTAAGAACTAATTCAGAAGGAGGAGGAGCAGTTTGAAAGAATGACAAGTGCTGTAGCAAGTGCTTTCTCTTAGTTTCTTTTCACCTTGTGGCTCACATTCAAACTGGGGCATAATTCAAGAGGAAGATGAGAGTGCAGTCTAGTAAAAAGAGGGAATGCTTAGGGAGGTATTTGGAGAACAAGGGGCATGTTTAAGGAATAGTGTTAAACAAGATTAAGATTTACCTTTCCATATTTGTATCATTATTTCAGTTTGACAGTTACAATTAGATCCACTTTCCACCTCCAAAACAGTAAGACAATAATAACACAACAAGGAAAACTTTAAAAAAATGCTGCTTTCACTAGGAATCTGTTCTGTACGCTACTTTCCTGGGTGCTATACTATCAGCTTTGATGCCTCCTTCCTCCACATCATCTAATTATTCTCTATCTCCTTCAAATTTCTACTTAAAATAGCTTACATGATTTTTTCAACATTCACAGATAGATATTCATATCTTCACAACACATACTGCTTATGGCTTCATGTGAAGCAGACCGCTTTATTTTAGAATAAAAACCACACGGTCTTATTTGTTTCTAAAAACTGCCATTCTTATATGTTTTATACCTATGATCTATAGCATTTGAACACACATCAAGTTTCACATCCCTTTAGAGCTTTTACAGATATATGTTCAGAAAAAAAGAAATTTTAGAAAATTCAAATTCAAAATAAATTCCTACCTGCCAGAAAAGCACTAAAGATTTCCAGTATCTTTGGTTTTGTCAAAAGACTTGGAAAGCAAATAGTAAGAATAGTAATAGTCAGGAAACAATAATAAAAACTGCAAACCAAAAATTCTGCATCTGTGAATAAGGGGATGCTAATCAGTAAGATTTTTTTTTTCCTGAGGAATGAGAAACCCCAAAATATTTGAAGCAGCCTTATCTCTTTTAGAGTCTCACCACGCCTGGTAACACACTCTCATTGTGTTATGAGGAATAGCTCACAACAGGAATAGCTGAAGAAAACTTGCATCAAGCACAGAACGCATAAAGCTATAGGGAAAACGACCTATACTTTGCTCACATTTACATTTCTAAAATGTAAATTTAAAATTAACATGTTTTTCCTGTAAATTCTTATATTTTTTTTCAATTACTACACATCCTGTTTAAGATCCAAAAACAAAACACAAGCATGAATAGCTTAGAACCTAAAACTTTATAGCAGTGTACAAAAACCTCTGGACTTAACTGACCCTTCAGTCACAGAGGACAAAAATATTTTTACAAACATTAATTTGATCCCAATAACTCTGGGAACAAGAACACTTGGAACACAGAACACTGACAACACAGAGGGACAGGCGAGTTGTTTGGAAAAGGGTTGGTAATGCCTAAAACCTCTGGCTCGGTTCTCTAAGTAGACTACTTTTTCCCAGCAACCTTCCCCCTTCTCTTTTCTTTAACAGCTGTTTAAATCTACCTAAAAGACATGAAAACCTGAGATTAACCCCTTAAATGCTGAGAAGTCAGGTATCAGAAAGAACAGGCATTCCCCAAAACACCTCAAAAATCATTAAGCTCCACTTTCTCAGGAAAAAAAAATATATTCTGTATCAGAAAGCATGCCTGCCTGAAACACCGTGACAGAAACGAGTTTGCTCTGCCCTGCAAGCCATGCAAAAGCCACAGTCACATCAGCTGCAGCCCTCTGCCCAAGCTCCAAGGATACACCCTGCCCTGTATGACTTACTGGCCTGGGTCAAGCCCATGATAATGTGATCGCAGAACCTTGTGCATACGGCTTTGGAGTGCCAGCAGCAGCAGGCAGCAGGTGTACGTAGATTTACTTACAAAGCACTGTGAAGAACAGCTCTACTAAACTAGAAACCAGCAGGCCAATCCATGTCCACATTCGCCAGGACACAGGATGGAAGTGACCAGTGCCCAAAGTACAGAGGTGCCCCACTGCAAGCCAGGGCTTACCCACTCTCCTGCCCCCTCAGGTAAAAGGCGATATCCTCTCACTTTCCCCAAATCCTCCTCCTCTTCAAGGCAAACTGTCCATAATCTCTAGTCATCCCTAAGAAGGAAGTTTTGTTCTAAAGCTGACCAAGGGCCAAACTGGCACCCTCTGAAAGGCATCAGCCCATCACACCCATCCCATTACTTCAGCATGCAGGATACCTACAATACCACCCTCTTGCACAGTGATACAGTATTTCCTCCCTTTCTGTTTCCACCTTTTTGCATCTCTCTCCCACCACTGTGTCCAGCTTCATCTGCCCTAATCCATTGCTTATCCTAAATACTCATTCCCTTTGCTTTATTCTTGCCTGCCCTTCCAAATCAGTGTGTGATGCAGAGGTTATTACACACTTGCTCTCCTCCTCCCCCCCTACTGCTTACTAAGCTGTGCCATCCCTCTGACTGAGCTGAACCCACACCTGCAATTTCATCTCCTTCCCTCCTACTTTTGACTCACTCCTCAAACCTTTTCCCTTATACACATTTCTTTCTCCACAGCAGAATGCAAATATTTATTCCAAGAGAGAGACAGAAAAAAGACAACAATTTCATATTCTCTCTTCCTACCCTGTTTCTCTTCCTTACAGCCCTCTCTTCCTCCAGTCACAGGTACAAATCACATCTGTCCAAATCCTTCCACTTGTCGCACTCACATCATCCCATTTCTCAGGTCTCCTCTTACTTTTCTGCTTAGCTTCTCTCTCTCTCTCCTCTTACAAAAGGAATTAGAGGTAGTTTTCCTAACACAGGAAAGATTGACTGGATCTGTAACTGTACTACTTCTCTTTCTATCCTTCTTCTGACTCCAAGCTCTTCATAAACTGTTCAGCAACTTAACTATTTGCACAGTCATCTCAACTCCCACCTGAACTCTCTTCAGGTGTCCCTTGCTGTCCTCTGAAATTATTTTCACTAAAATGCCTAAAGAATATTACTTCCATATGCCTTACCCATGTTTTATAAATATCAAATTTCTCTTCTGAAGCACGCTCCTTTTCCAACTACCACAATTCTACCTGCTCCTGCTTCCCTTCCTCTCTGCGAGGACTCTTTTACTTGTCACTGGAAAGCTCTTTATTCGCTCTTCATCTTCTGTTAAGTTCCCACCAAGATACATCTTTGCCCTTCCTTTATCTCTGGGAATTTCACCCATAATTTCAGTTCCTAAGGAGACAGGTCTCACATACGGTAGGTTTACATCTAAACAAAAATCACAGTCTATCTTTCTGACATGTCTTGTCATTGAGTAACTGTCAGCTTCAGCTCAATACAGCAAGAACAGAACTTAGGCCTCACCTCTCCCACCCTCCTTTCTTGATCACTGCGGACAGCATTATCATTTTGTCCATCATTCGGATACAAAAACCTGTCATCCCTGACAATGACTTTTCTCTTGGTTCATTTATTCAGGTTACATCTATATCTAAGTGATTCTTTCTGTCTTGTATTCTTAGGATAGAAATCCTTCTTAAATATCTTCAGAGCTAAAGATCTGGGCCAGGCCTTCATCTCACATTAGTTACTACTGTGCAATTTTCTCCTCTTTGGCATTCACAAACCCTATCCTTCTTGTTCACTGTTCCAAAAGCTGATTTTTCTATTTTGACAAACTGATCTATGATTACTCTCTCTGCATCCTTCTATACACAATACTCCATTTGAAAACACTATAAACTTCTCGTGTTTGCTTTCCAGGCTTCTCTGTCCTTTCTATGCTATACTCTCCACACAGTGCTCACTGTCACATCATTTGATCTCATTTCTAGTTGGTTCATGAAGTCAGTATCCATTTATCACATTTTTATCATAACAATCTGTGCCTTTTTTTAGGCCAACATCCAGGTTTACATAAGGATACATCCCAAGTACTTGCAAAGCTACTTCACGACCCTCAGAGCATCTTCCCTTTCCACAGTCCTAAGAAAAGGGTTCCAGTGTGCGAAGTCTATTGTCTAGTGTGTTGAGTAATTACATGCTGCTGTTTGTCAATACTAAATTCCTGCTTTGTCAGGCATTACAAATATTAACTCTCTAGGACACAATTCGACAACACACACATACTCACCCATATACACAGCCCCTCCCTTTGCAGTCAGAGCATATAGCAGTGCCCAGCCCATGACGGGACTGCTAGGCATGAGGATCACACAAACTGCTGCAGTGATTAAGAAGAGAACATTACAACAGATGAATAACTTATGCTTATCCAGATAACTGTCCTAACACAACTGATGTCATTATCAACCTCAAATAAACAATGTTTTGGCTCTGTCAACACTTGTTGTGGTGGTTTGGCTCTGAAAAACTTTCCAGATTTAAATCATTAGTAGCATCAATGAAAGATAACTAAAAAGAGTGGAAAAAACAACCAGAGATGGTAACTACCACAGATAACCTACCTAACCTGCACAATCTCGTGTTGCCAGCATAAAGGCCACTGTGGACAGAATACCTACCAGAAATAAAAATACATGTCGTGAAATACATTTCAGTATGTCTCTGCTTCCATTTTGATCATTTCACCTCACAAGAATGACAGGCTACAAATCACCTTCTTCAGCCACTGAAGAGGTCCCACCCATCCTGTTTTGTCTTGGTGGACAAGGTACTTTTGATTTCACTCCAACAGACATTTCAACGGTTATTATTTATATGATGTTAGCAGGATCCAATTTAAATATAACTTAAAATTTGCAGAGTCCCTAGCTCTTTGGGTATGTCCCACTGCATATCAGAAAAATAAGACATACAATAATAATAATAACACTAAAGTCAGCACGTAGAATCAGCCCCATAAACTCTTCTCCTTTGTCAGTCATTCTTGCATCTTGAAGTTTCTTCCCTAGGCATTTTCTCTAGGTCTCCTGCAGAAAACCTGCTCCAAGGGAATGGAAAGGGAAGCGAGGCCAAGCCCCATGTGTGCAGCTCTGTCACAACGCGACTGCTTCCGTTTCACAGATGATTCAGTAAGAGCCTGGGGATTAAGTGACCTGCACTAGGCAGAAATTGGTACCAACAGAACTTAGAACTTCCGTTTTCGAGTTCTTTGCTACTTCTACTCCCTTTTTGATCTGGGCGAATTCTACTTCTTTTCTCCAACTCATCTGTTTTTTATACAGAAATACAAACACCAAAAAGCAGTGAGACCAAGCAATTCTAAGTTCTGTATTGCTGGAAAGAATATAGAAAACAGGAAGATGTGTTAGGTTTATGAGCTGTATTATAAACATATATTAGTAAAATATAAACGGAAATTGCAGAATAATAATGGTATTTCATAAACAAGACATCTCTCTCTCTCCTTTGAGTATAGTCAAGAGCAATCAGGAAGCCCACTTTTCTAGCAACAGTGGCTTTCATATACGACTTTTAACAAGCCATAACAAGTTAAAAGTCCTTTAACTATCAACAATTAAGCACCGAAAAGGAACATTAAAAAGGAAAATAAAGAAATGAAGCACAAAATCCTTGCATTTTTCTGCCCCACACAACTGTCTTAACTGTCTTGGATCTCATCTTCA
This sequence comes from Crypturellus undulatus, assembly GCA_013389825.1. NCBI lineage: Eukaryota > Metazoa > Chordata > Aves > Tinamiformes > Tinamidae > Crypturellus > Crypturellus undulatus. The sequence goes on from VWPW01032548.1 coordinate 224,962, forward strand.
ATCTGTCAGCTCAGACAGATGCACAGCACTAAGACCAAACGAACAAAACCAGATAATTTTACCCACTCTCAGACTCCTCAGGGTCTATCTTTCTGAAAGAGGCATCAAAGTCTCCTTGCCACAGGCCTGCTGAGAGACCTCTTACCAGGTTCACAACAGCATTAGCCACAGGATTTCTGGCATGCAAATTACCCAAAGACACTAGTTCTGCTTGGCATCCTGCATAACTAACTCCTGAATCAGCTGCTCAACTTGGTGCGAAGTAGTTCAGCTTGCCCTTGAACTTGGGCGCTCTACACTTAAAGACAGACCCAGTAAGAAAATATTAATCCATACTCACAAAAACTGAACATTTCATTTCCTGGTTTCTCCAAAACCACTCTTAACAGCAAACCACAACTTAGAAAAAGTTTTAAACATTTTGATTATAGGATTTTTTACTGCTCCTACCTCATATACCTTCACTGCAGTTAGAAGACTAGCATCTGCATTATTGGTAAAACAGAACCTGAGATGTCCTGACTAGGAAGTTTTTAACTATCTCAGAACAAAAGGCCCATTTCAGGAAGTTCTTTTCCACAGTGGCACAGGGCTCAACTCTTGTCTCAGCTAGTGTTTCTTTATATATGGAAACCTATACTTTGTCTATAAACTATTAATCACATACACGGGCAGATCAACAAGAAAATACACATATATTTGTCTCTAGATCTCTATCAAAACTAGATACAACAGTCCATAGAGCTTTTGTGGTTACAACAGGACTTAAGGTGCATGTTAGCAAATATATAGCATTTCTTCTTCTCAAGCCCTGCTATAAATTGCAGTGAGCAAAGGAATGTCAAAGATCTTTAGCGTCAACACTGTCAACTGACAGAAAACTGTATACGGTTTCCTCACTACTGTCAAACAAACAAACAAAACCACAAAACAACAACAAAAAAATCACCTAAAAAAGAACCAACATCTTCAGAAGAACTGATGTGCAAATACAGGGAGAATGGGAGATACATAACCCAAATTCTACCATAATATGTGTCAAGCCAATGAATTTCACCCCACAGATTATGGGAATCCTACAGGTAACATTCCCCTTATCTATCCTACAGACATGTTTTGATCTCAATAAGTTTACTTAATTGTTTTTTTCTTATTTTATGTTGCTGAAAAAAAAACTCTACAGAATTAAAGAAAGCTGTCAACACTGTAGTTGTATTTCTTTCAACTGCCAATCTCAAGCACAACCTAAATAAAAAATAGAAACTTTCTAGTATCTTAGGATAAATTATTTTAGAGACGAATCACCTAACAGAGCCATTTCTAGAGCAACATTAAAAAAAAAAAAAAAAAAAAAANAAAAAAAGGCAAAACCCTGATTCCAAATATAGAAATGCTGATCAGGGAGCTTAACCATTAGTCCACTCTTTTTCCCACTGTGGGTTGAAGAGGTAAAGGATGCAGTTACTTCCTGAAACCTGGAGTCTATTCAACTATACCACTGAACTACAATTTTGATCAAATTTCTCGACTATCAAAACACTATCATATCTCACAGCCTCTACGTAATACGTTTCATGATCCCTCTTTCCTCACTCCTCAAGCTACCTTTAATGAGACAACAGCCACAGGAGCATCTCTCTTCTGCCATGTATAAGGTATTCATGGAAAATAAAATAAATATATAACAAAAAAATATTAGTGCCAGATAAACATTTACTGACTTGATCAGATGTCTAAACATCAAAACACAAGCCATTTAATGCCACTGTCTTGCCTCATCCTAAAGAGCCCTCTCTCCCCACTAGGACCTTTGCTCATCATTCTTAATCCTAGCAAATGATAAGAAAAAGTTTCTCCTGATAACAGGGACCATTTTGTACCTGTCACTTCTCAGCTCTTTCACTCATCAGGCTGCACCTGAATACTGTATCTTTTTAAGAACCAGTATCTCTGGACGACCTGATTAGCTTACAGGGAAGAAATTACACAACACTCACTCCTCTCTTCTGCCCACTGGAAAAAACAAAACAAAAAAAAAACACCAACCAAGGTGATCCGAATTTGATAACCTCTTTCTTCTGGAGTATGTCTTTAAGCTTCATCATCATTTTCCCTCCCAGCCCTTCCCAACATTCCCCAGCACCACAGGAAGATGAAGGTGGCCATGAAAGAAAGGGAAAACAAGAACATTTTATTCTTAAGTTTTTGTTTGATATGTTTTTAAAGGAGACAAACAGCACCATCCACAAACCACTAGTAAACAAAAGAAAATCAAATCCAATGCCTATGCTTACATTAACCAGCTGGTTTTGTTTTCTCTTCTTTCGCAATCTCCTCATAATTTTTAGTTCTTTCTCTTCCTTTTGCTTTTCATATCCATAGCAGATTTTTTTTTTGCTATAGACATGTTCGCTGGCATCTCCCAACCTCCTTCACTTCTTATTCTTCTGAGGAAAAGGATAAAAATATATGTTTTTTCCTGGAAAAGAACAAAATACTTAAAGTAAAACTAATCGGTGTCCTGTTAACTTTTCCTGATGTTGTCTGTGTATTCTTTCCCTTCCCCCAAAAAATAAACAAACAAAACAAACAAACAAACAAAAACTTTCCTTAAGCTATTTATCTGGGAGATCAAAAATGAAAAATAAATTCAGAATACCTAATCCATCATCTAAATTAATTTTTGGTAACTACCTGATACAGCCTAAATTACAGCTCACATATGTACTCATCGAGTAAAAGAATCAGTAAAAGTCTGGAACTATGCAATAGTGTTAGATAAAACCTCAAATTCTAACATGATATCTCAAAAATGGGAGTGAATGGATGTTTTTATATAATATCTTTTATGCTACAGGATAATGAGTCAGGATGGTTAGCAAAAAGATTATCCAAGACAAAACATACACAGTATCAGACTGAAACCTCCCTAATACAAACCCACTGAACTGAGAAACCGAAGTTGACTATGACACCAAGTACCCAGATTTAGATCTAAATCCCACAGGTCATATTCAACCCTGCTGTAGTTAGTGAAGATAAACAGGGTATCTTTCACTCCTCTGCAGCCAGTGCGTGCCTAGAAATACTCCCAACACTTAATGCTGCACACTTACTAAACTGAATAGATATATTAGTAGGTGTTCTGTAGGTAAGGAGCATTATTTTCTAAAACATGGTATAAAGTAAAACATAGGTCTTCAAAAGTAATCTCAGTTAGAGGTTACGGGAAATAAGTGATCTTCTAGTCAGTCTCAGTCATGTAGTTGCTGTGACTTTCTACAGCACACAACTTGTCAAATGTACGTAGTCTCCTTTGCTACACGTGTTATCTACAAGCATATCTGCAATGCTTCAAATATGTCACTCAATGTTTAAAAATTCAATATAAATTCCAAATGCTTCTCCAACTCTGATAACCCCTCTTTTAGCTAAGCTGGTTGGTTGGTAGTGATTTGTCAGATAAGTTACACAATCCTGTTTCTGCTTCCTGATTAGATAAGCAGATAGGTTTTTCTGGCACACACATTTATGCATAAAATTTTTCATTTTCTGTGAACACTTGCAACTTTGTAATCCTCTCTCCACAAATCTACATGTCACCAGAAGTCAACCACGGCCATACTGCATCCGCTAAAAGAAAGTATAAAATAAGCACTGACATACAAAAAGCAATTCCATCTCCAAAACTGAACACATGTTCAGGGAATTCCTCTCTCTCTGCATGGCCTATATATACACTGCAGAACGAAGAAAAGCCGTAAACAATCTTTTTTAGTCTTCACTTCTTCCCCAAAGATTAGGTAGAGGGGGCACCTGGCCTCAGTGCACTTCTTGTATTACAGAAACGAACAGCACGGCCAGATTGTGAACGCTGAGTCCAGAAATGTGCTAAAAAACACTGCTTTTGGCAGGTGAAAATTTGGCAGACTTTCCTCCTGACCACCACAAGCAGTACCCCAAGGCTCACAGAGCTTCTTGCTCAACTGTTTACAGGTGAAACACCACACAAATTTGACCGTATTGACTAAGATGAAAGATTATCTTTAATCTTTGTTGGATGGGGCAGTAATTTCTAATACTTGAAGTGTTAAGTGTTAACTAACTTTTACAGACAAAGTCTGTTCTTTTTTAAGCTCCTATTTATTACCTCCCGGCATAAAAAATGGCAAAAGGTGGTCTACGCAAGTACATACAAGTGACAAGAAAAATGAGTTGGGTTTGGTACCCAGAGCCATGCTGATCGCAACCCTTGCTCATTGACATCCCCCAGCACAAGAACGAGCCAACACCTCACACGACGCATACGCGCAAGGTGAAAACAAGAGCACAAAGCCTTCCTGCAAATACGTCAGCAACCTTTTCTGGAAGCCAAAAAATCCCTCCAGGATTTCTCCCCACCTTTACTACCAAGGCCAGCAAGGGTAGATTTACAGTGGGTGTTGAGCCCCACGGATGGGTGTGGTGGGAGCACCCGTATTCACAGGCTGCTGGAGCGAATAGAGTAGAAATATTTCAACACATACTAATTTTGAAAGAACTTTCAAGAAGTTTGAATAAGTGATGCAAAGCAAGTTACTACTTGGAAGTAATAAAATTCCTGGAGTGTTTTATTTTCTAAATATACCTCATTTTTTTACTGTACAATTAAGTACTATAAAAGCTAATAAATATTTCACATCTGTCACTACCATAATTCCAGTAATGAAGTTAAAGACCTCATTTAGAAATACTTTTTCTGGATAAAACACTTTAAAAGATTTCATTCAGTCTCTAACACCCCGAAAAACAAACAGTGACAGACAACAGCTGACAATCTATACTGAATCATCCTAGAAAATAATTTACATATTAGATATGACTAAGTAGCAGTGATTCTCTTCAATCTTTATGTCTCAAGTAACTTCATAATAAGAATTTGCCTTCAAGGACACCTGAGAGCAAAACATTTAGTCTTAACAAACTAAGCTCCTTGTGGAAGCCAAGCTTTAATAGCAAGATTTTTGTTCAGTTACTTCTGAATAAAGACTATAGTCAATATCACTGATAGAAGGACAAGTTGTCTGAGCCTTGAACCTTGTAGCTACAAGTGAACTACACCAAAATCCCAGTTTTGTCTCTTAATTCGTTTTCAGAGTGGCATAATAGGAATACAGGTAAGTTTAAGACTAAAGGCAGAACATAATTACTTTGGGATCTCTGTGAAGATCTTTCAAAATAGAAGCTTTATGGTATTTTAATATGATTTAACTGTACATTCTGTAATGTTATAGTTTATCACACAGATTTACATTACTGATTAATTCTCAAAACAAACCCAGGTATAATGACAACTGTCATATAACGAGAACCTTAACATCATTTCAGAATCCATATTATGACAGTACACATAATAGTGGGATCCTCTCAGCATCAGTGTCTTGCACAGAAGTTTCACTATGATGGGGTCGCTCCTTACGAACCAATATCACGAGCATTTCCTGTGGCAGAAAGGTTTTAAGCGTGTAACGCTTTCTTCATAGAGCAAATAGAGAGCTATAAAAGAATATGGCCCACACCACTTCATTCGTTTCCTTACGTGCTACTCCAGCCTGATGTTAACAACACATCACAAGCCAGACGTGTCAGGTTGATTTGCCTGCACTCACCATTAGAGCTTCTCCATCAGCAACTGACAGAACTATGTCAAGTGTGGCGTGCTTACAAACACCATGAGACTGGAATTTGCTCCTTCGGATTTACAGTACCAGAAGACCCAACAACCCCAAAATGATGGTGTGATACGCAATGACCTGGTGGTATATTCGTTTTGGCACAAGATGCCTGACCTGGCCTAACCTAAGGTACTCCTAGGCCCTGTCTGCTCGAGCTGACAGTAGGCCACACGTGTCAGTGAGGACCAAAGGCTAAAACGGGCCTGATGGATGGGATGGATAACTCAAAGATTGCAACAGAGTGTGTCTTTGGAGGGGTTAACAATGTTTTGGACATGGTTGCAATGAAAACACAGTGCATGGGCACTCACAGCCACCTCCGTGCAGAAGCGAGGACAACGCTGCACCCAGGAGGGAAAAGAAACAGAAATAAATGTGTGTATCTCTGTATATGTGTGTGTGTGTGTGCCCAACATGGCCACTGAGGCGCCACTGCCCTGGGCCCTGCGCACCTGCCCGGGACCAGGGCCACCTGCGTGGGCCGGGTTGGGGGCTGCTGCGCGGGCCACGGTGGCCGCTCTGCTCTTACCTTCCTTGCTCAGCCTCATGACCTCCCTGCTCTTGGCGCCCTCCTTGCCGGCCTCCTCCAGCTCCGCACCTGCGGGAGACAACGCGGGCCGGTTATTGTGTGCGCGGGGAGGGGGCCGCGCTCCGCGCACACACAATAGCGGCACCATCCGCCCCCCCCTCCCGCCCCAGGGCCGCGCATCCTCCTCCTCCTCCTCCTCCTCCTCCCCGCATGCAGCGCGCATGGCAGCGGCGCGTCAGCTGAGCGGGCGCGGAGGCACCGCGGGGCGCGGGGGGGGGGGCGGCCC
>VWPW01032548.1:232321-316401 GCA_013389825.1 Crypturellus undulatus
GCGGCGCCGGCCCGCGGGGACATCGTCGCGCGGGGAGCGGCGGCGGCGGGACCCGCCACAGCGGCGCCCCAGGTACGTGGCTCGGCAGCCTGGCGCACGCCAGCGAGGGCTCCCGGTGTCCTTGGGGCTGTGTGGGCGCTCTTTAGCCCCAAAATGGGTGAGCGTTCTGGGCAAAAAAAATGCTGGTGTGCGCTGCCAGCAGATACAGGAGTAAACGTCTTGCTCCTAGGTGCCTGGAGTGTACAAACCCCATCCTGAATAGCGGGAAGCCAGGCTAAAATCCTTCGTAGCCTATGGCCTGGCCAGGGTGCCTCCAGGCTGCCAACGCTGGCTGCAGGAAACCACTGGAGCACAATTAGAACAGGGAGCAAAAATCTCCCCAAAGTACGTCTGGGAAGAAGAGCAACCACAGTGGGCTTCTCGGCCGCCGGCGTGGAGCAGCCCTGGGATGCGTGGCCGGCCGCACATGTCACCTACACGATTCCCAGAAGCAGGAGAGCAGCCATGGCTCTGCACAAAGCACAGGCAAGACCTATCTGGGATGCTAAATAGCAATATAGACACCGGGGTTCCAGCCGTTTAAATAACCTCTCTACAAACAACTAAAGAAAGGGTTGATCAAAGCGATCAGAGGAATTAAGATACAAGAAGAGCTTGACTTAGTCTAGCAAAACGGAGCTGGGAATGGTTATGGTTGATGTCTTTAATTCTAAAGAGTCATAATAATCAATGAGGAAGGAAAAAGTAAGGTAAAGTACAAATAGACATAAATTACTCATGAATAAGCCGAGGTTTGAAATTAGAAGATTTGCATTAAGGAACGAGAAATACAGTAGCCACCTGCAAAGACGAGGCACTGGACTTGTCAACTCAGCATAAAAATAATTCTAATCTGTTTCATGTTTATTAAGCAACCAGCACAACAGTAAAGACTATAGTATTTCCTGCCTTTTTTTTTAATTTTACCAAAACATCCAAATCATGTACCTCACATCATGATTTCACTAGAGCTTTGTGACAACAACAATAACAAAAAAAAAAAGCCTTACTCACTACATTTAAACTCTTTAGTAAGGAGCAGCAGGATGGAATTCCCTAAGAAACAGCATAAATGACATGAAGTTTATAGTTAACCATGTAGTTAACCGTGTCTGGCACTGGTGCTTCTGTTTTCTACAAGATAGTTGAACGGAAGTCCTGACAGAGGCCAAATTGTTTCCTAATTAAAGAAGTTGCACTACACAGTCGTGTGTGATACTTACCTGGGGTAATCACAGAAACTGTGTCTCAAGAGAAGACTCAAAAGAAGTCACGTGAACAGCCAAGACTCTCCATCAGTGAAAATCCACGTCTCAACATTTAGATATGGCAAAATAACTACCTAAAGGTAAACACTGTGACAAGTCACAAGTAATAAAGCAATTCCTAACCCCACAGCTGGGAAAAAACGTAGCAGGGAGGAAGGAAGGAGAAAACTATTTAACATAAGCTGACGCAAACCAAGAGAAAAGTGAAGGAACTTTCCAGCTTTTAACACATTGTACCAATCTACGTGCTGCTTACCATGACACACGGCAGAACTGCAGTCTAGGCTCTTAACAGAAGCAGACCATATGAAGGAAAAATTAGCATAAAATCAGAGATGCAAGATGTACGAATTCCTTCCTAAAGAGAAACAGTCTAGTGACTTACAATTTGAGCGAAGCATTTCGAAAGCCCTCCCAAAGGAATTCTACCTCCTCCCTACCATATGCATTTAAGAACAACGTTATTGTTAAACAAATGGTTCCACAGTTGTCAGAACAGATATGCCTGGCTTGCCAATGATCAGCACCTTTTGTCTGAAAAGTGCGAGTTCTGATTTGGTTATGACTACACTACCTTTGTGATCTCCACCAAGGAATGAACGCCCGTCCCTGTGCAGTCAAATTTTCCTCCATATGCTCCATAGCATATCTGTAGGTGGGACCTCCATTCTATGCTAATGGTTCCTCACTAAGAGAAGTTACTTCACTAGAAGTGAGCACTCCACTGGAGCCAAATCAAACTAGTGTATGCAGCAAGGTCATCCCTACTTTGCTCTAGAGCTCCACAGTGACATCAGGAGAGAGCCAGTCTGACAGTACGGATACATTCCAGAAGCTTTTCCCATAACTGGTCACTTGAGGATGCTCTCTTGTGAGCATCCTCTATGTGGTGTAAATAAATACAGGGTGCAGTTTTATTGTAGCAAGGCACATGAATAGTTGCTTTGTCCCTTTTCTTGGCAACTGCTTTTTTAAGAAATGTGATTATATTTAAAACTTTTTCAAATTTAGTTGAATCAATCAATTGATCAAAAGCTTTTGGTGGAGAGGAAGAAAGGGAGGGAAACACACAAGTTTACCACAGAAGACTTATTGTCACGGGGCACTGATAAAGCATTGCACTTAAAGCCACAGATTAAACATCCCCTATGTTTCTTTTCCACTCATACAGCAATACAGAAATTTAATTTTTCTATGACCTTGAACAAGTCACTCTGCCATAGGAAAATTAGGTCAGTCAGGAAAGGTACTTCTTTCCTTTCTAGGTCCTTACGGATCTTTTTTGTTTCAACTGCAAAACACAGACTTCCTTTTACTATGTGGCTTTTCAAAATTCAATATAATGCAGTCGTTATCTTGGTTGCAGCTTCTCAGTACTACAGTGATCCAATCATAACACGGAATTAAAAATGTATACCATAAGCTAATTGTCTTTTAAATAAGAAGGAGCAAAATACAGATGCAAACTTAACTCTAATCTTTCTAATCCACAAATCACTGGTCTTTTAATAAGACAATCTCCATATATAAGCTTTCCATGAAGTAACCAGGAGATAAAATCATATGTTCCTGTATATACTTAATAGGATTACAGTTAAAGGCTTGCGTTTTAAAGCACCACAGCAAAGACTGCAACATTTAGAAGAAGCCCAAAGCAGTGTCCCAGTCTATAGTTTATGCTGACATCTACCCAAAATAATTTCCAGGATCTAAAAGAGAAAGATAACAAAACAAAACACAGAAATTCTCAAATGTGGCTATCAGGAACATCACATGTAGTCACCATGTATAAGTAACCATGATGTGTTTTCATTTTGACTCCAGAGAGAAAATACTGTGAGTTTGCTGGAGCCACAAACAAGCCACAAACAAAAGCCCAAATTTTTTAACTTCTGATTTAAGTCATGTATACCTGACAATAAGTGCACCAGATGGCTCTAAACTGGCTGCAAAAATACTACAAAAACCATCTGTATAAGCCTTTAGTATCACAACAAGATTATAAAACATAAGATTGTTTTTTGTGACAAAACGATTATGATTTTAGCAGGTGGGCAAGAGATTCATTAGTGCTTCTCAGAATCCTATTTTACAATGGATTTACCACAGTAGTGGTAAATTACGTAGCAGACAGTTTTATGAACCCAGATATCTACTTTGACAGGAACAGAACTGTAAATGAATCAAGACTTAGATAGTCAATAGTGGAGTTTGCATAAGAAAAGCACCAGCAAACTAACTAGCTGCCTATCACAGAAGTACAGAAACTTCAAGCCTGTTCCATGGTTTTCAGAAATATAAAGCTAATTTCTGTGTTGACTTGTGTACAAATCATTTTTACAGCCTCTTTTTTACACTCTTGCTGATTTTAACCTGTTGCTTATGTATTTGTAGTAAGTCTTTTTTTCCACAGTGGATATGTGAAGTTCCTACTTATTGGTAAAACTCCATCATGCTAGGTTGAGTAGCAACCTAGTCTGCTAGGTGATAATTACAGTAACTAAATTCTTTAAACCAAATGGATAAGTAAAGATTAAAAAAAAACTACAACTAGGTTTTTGCAAAGAGACGTACACAGGATTTCCATTAAAACACTCCATACCTAGAGAGACAAATGTAAAATCCAGTGTGACCCAGTCTGTCTATACACACTCAATAGGCAGAAGCGCAGTTCCATTTGAGCTTTTTTTTATAACTTCAGGTGTCCCAGACACTATGTTAATGGCATCATAGCAAAATTTGGCTAGAAAGCTGGATTAAACAGCCACTTATAGCAGAGATCTGTTTTAATGTCCTCTAGAAGGAAAAAAAAAATCTAAATTAAGCTTTTAGTTCCATCTTATCCAAATAAACCAGCACTTAAAAAAGATAAAGTCAGAAAACTGGAGAACTGAAAAAGAAATTCTTAGTGGGAATTTTTTCTTACATAGCACTATTCCTGTATCCCCAAAAATGTGTTTCTCCAACAAGTACTGCAAATACTTTACCTAAAACAAAATAATGTTTGAAATACTATAGCAGCATCAAAAACACTAATCGGATGAAACAGCAAATCTAAAGAAAGTATGTACAGATTTATGTACAGAAAATGCACAATAAGGTACCTTATTACAGTACACTGAGAAGTTTAAAGAAAATGCTAACAAAACCAGTCATGAGCTAGAGATGGAAATCAGCAGTTAATAGACATTCCAAACCCAAGGGAGTTACACAAGCAGTGTGAAAAAATAAATTGCGAGTCCTTCTGTTCCAGTGCCTAAAAGCCTCTCTGAAGCAGTTTAGCTCACATGCTGGTTGTAGTCTCAATGCATTAGCATAGGGCTGTGCTGCAGCTAATCTGTTATGTTTTAAAAGAGGATAAATTATCTACTGCATGATCACAGGGCTTCTGGTATCAGAAACCAGTAGCACTAACTACCAGTGTGGCTCTAAATAGGACCACGTCGTACAGTGCAGACCTGCACCTTCGCTGCACACAGGGTCTTACCACTTGCCTGCAAGGAGTTTCATTTCTCCTGCAACGGTTTCAGCCACAAGTCTCAGAAAGTTCAGCTAAGAGCTCCACAAGAGGTCTTATTATATTTATTACACTATATTATTATTATATCTATTATATCTACAAGAAATGTCCCAGCCTTCACCAAAAACTTCAGCCTTTCACCTCAGTGATACGGTACAACCTGTATCAGATATTGATCTCAAGCACGCTTCTTAAAACTAAAAATACTTGAGGTTCCTGGTCAACTCTTAATCAGACAAACGTATGGCAAAGAAACTGCAGATCAGACAAGGTCAGAGGCATGAAGTCATAACAGAAGCTCATGGGTTTTTAACAATATGGCTGTTCAGGAAGATGGGTGAGCTGAATGACAGGTCACAGCATGCCTGGAAAGCTAAAGCTGTATTTTCCTGAAGCAGTTTATTAGTGCTTCCTAACTTCATTCAGCATATTAAGCATTGGTGCAGCAAACAAACCGTTTACATTTTACCTGTTAAGTATTTATGTGCTTGGTTTTACTGAACACAATGTATTGAGAATTAACAGCAATAATAATATTTGTAAAGGCCATATTCAAATCTAAAGAAAAGTATTTAGGATCCAATCAGCACAGAAATTAAGACCGCTCTAGAAAGGTCTGACAAAGTCCTTTAGACTACAAGGTGAAAACATCTGCAAATGGAGAACGTTACTTTGCCGCAAACTTATCTTAAATCTCCATTCGAACAGAGTTCTCTTAAGTTTTGCTCTCTCAAAATGCTAATGGGAATAACTAAAAACTACAAAGCACAGATTCCTAAGTATCTTTCCACATTTCTCAAGAGGTAGGCAAAAAGAATATATTAAAAATTGGAGGTGCCCTGCTAATGCGTGTTGGCCCTTTCCATTCGTGGGCCGGTTAGTCCTCGGCACAGGAGGTTGCTCCCCAAGCGCGCGGGTGGCAACGCGCACCATGACCCTCGCTTAGTGCATCCCCTCGCTGAGGTGTCAGCAGTCTGGCCCTGCTTCTTGCCAGCAGAGGGGCTGTATTTTTCCTGCCTGTTTCTCTCCTGCACTCCTGCATTGTCTGCGCTGTTGCTCTTCTCAGTCGCTTTTACCCTAAAGCTGCAGGTTGCCTTTTCACGAGTCATGGGGACCGCATTATTGCCAGACTCACTAACCACCAGCGGCCTCAAGTGCTCACCAAAGACCTCACCCCGCCTCGCTTTCACTCCCTGCTCTGACATCTCCACGAGGGACTTCTCCTCCCTCTCTCCTCAGGCGCCTTATTCTCTCCGGGACCCTTCTCCCCTCCCACTGTCCCCACTGTGGGGAATGCCGCTCCGTGGCCGCCATCTCCGTGTGTCCTGTTCCCAGCTTGTAGAGAGCCAGCATGTCGAAATCACAGGGGAAAGCAAGCCTGTTCTTCCCGTATTTCTGGCTAAGGCTACAAGTGGAGTGCCAAAAACCAGTTGTGTCTCATCTGCTGCGTGGAGAAGTATCGTGGAGCTCCTCACCTCAAAACGCTGGCTCCGCAAGGCACTTGGCCCTGATAAGAGCCCTGTCCTGGCCTAGACAAGTTAGAGGTAATAAATGGTCTTCAAATAAGCCTTAGCAATGCTCTGCTCAGCTCAAACAGATCCCACAGGCCTTAGCATTTTTGGGAAAAAGTGAGAAAAATACATGTTAACTAAAAGCAACCTACATAAGAAAGTATGTTTGATACGTAAGTAGTTGCCAGCATGAGGCAGGAGGTTGCGTCTCAGACTTTGAGCCATGGGCTGCCGTCATCCTTCAGATGCCTCACAGGCCACCCCTCAGTTTCGTCATCAAACGTTTTACTCAACATTTTACACAGGCAAAATGATTCCACAGACCAGAACGGATGTTGTTGGGCCACAGTTATGTTCTCATGGATCCAGTGCTTTTTTAATTTAAATCCTCCCCCTAATGATAGAAATTGGTCACCCTTTGATGGAGTAATTTGAAAACTATTGTTTGACAAGTGTTCCTAAGGCTATGTTTTGTTCTGGCAGGCAAAGCATAAAAACACAGTTCTAATGATACTCTGCAGTTAATGCAAGAAAATACTTCGTCAACAGGACAAGATGAAAATTGAGAGTATATTAAAAAAAGCTGTTGTTGCCTGTGAAAGACTCTGAAGTGCAGAGGAGCAATGATTGCTGGCAAGTTCTCCAGGCTCAGATTAAAGAAATCTCTGCACATCTCTGTTTGACATAGCCGTCTTAACTGGCTGAAAAACTGCAGATATGTATGCTAAGTGTTTTCATTTCATGTGACATCTAGTATGTGCAGAAGTGGCAACACTGGTGAAAAATAAGCAATATGATTTTAGGAAAAAAAAATATAAAGTTAGTACTGGGCTCTTTAGTAGTTCAGCTGCTTATGCACACATTTGATACAAAATTTTGTCCACAATTGACAGCTGTTTTTTACATCTTCTCATCACCGATATATTAAATAAATGTTATCTCATTATGAGACAGTGGGCATCTGTGGATTCCTTCGTCTCTGTTTAATTCTGCTAAAAAATAGAAATAATCAATTAAAAGTCAAGTTCAAACCAGTTACTAAACACCACTCATTTTTCCTTTTGTGGAAGTGGAGTCCTGCCTTCTGTGTGCAACATGAAAGCTGTTAGGTTTTCGTTTCACTCATAGTTGCATTCAAGAGCCCTACTGGTAGTCCCATAATGAGGAGCTGATTTTCCTTTCTGCTGCACTAAGAACTTCCTTTTTTCTTGGCACTACAGCTACTAGTGACTTCAGAGTACCATCGAAATTGAAGCCTGTGATATAGCAAAGCTACTGAAATCAGAGTTTTTACATGGCCTGCTTAACAGAAGATTTTGTACCTGGGCATATTTTGATTTGCAGTCCTCTGTGGCAGGAGGTGTCTCCTGTTAACAAGATCAGTAGAGCCCTTTCTGCTGTGCCCTCAAGCATTACCATAATTAGCACAATGCATACAACCACTATCAAGTTTATCAGTGACATAAAATATTTTATTGAATCAAGTGTTGACATCATGTTACAGTGGGACATTTCTAAAGCTATCCCAAACTAGGGAGGCAAATGGTATGTCATGGTCATATAAACAAATGCAAATATAAAGTTAGAGGGTGTATGTAAACAGAGTGAGTTATGGTGGTGAGAAGACCTAACAGTAGTCTTCTCTTGAGAAACACGAAATTTCCTAATGGAACAGCATGAATTGCTTGAAATGGAGAGGTAAGTCTATATTGATGAGGTTAGAAATGATCAAATACAATCTTATGCTGAATCCCAAATCTGTTTATTGCTTTTTTGTTGGTGCACATTGAATACATGTTTTAGGAGATTTCTTTTTGGTGGTTGCTATGGTAAAAAGCAGGCCCTAGTCCATATACTTAAAACTCATGAACTGCAATTAACTGTTTAACGCTGTAACATACAACAGCTCTAGTAACACCTTAACAGCTTTGAGCATGATACTCTATCATCTCAACAGATGGTGATTTTTGGCATTCTGTGTGTTCAGTTCATTCTTCTCCTTTATAATCCTTGCCATTATATCTTTTGAAAAATGTTTCTGGGTTAACTTAATTGCAGTTTGATTATGCTGAGGCATTCCTTGCATCTTTTTGAATTTCCATTAAGGATGACCAAAAAATGGAAAAGAAAAAAAAATGTCACTGGCAAGGATTGTTAAGAGCAGTTTTTAAAAGTACTTTAGGAATATTTTTTCTTGTCTGTAGCCATAAACATGCAGTCTCGAAATACCTTGTATGCTGTAGGTACCCTATACCTCAGTAGAGAGGAGACATAATTAATTTTTTTTCGTGAAGAAAGACCCACCCTGAATGTTTATTGAGAGTCTGAATTAAATAAGAGTTACCAAATTCAACTTGTTTTTTCAGAAGGGAGTTGCCCATTATTGTTATTCCTACAGAGTTGAAGACTGAATTGCCCATGAATTTTACTCATTGTTTCAAAGATTTATGACTCATATAAATCTGTTTTAACATGGAATTTAACCATAATTAGAAAAAGTTGCCTTTGTCCACACATTATCAAGAGCAAGATGGGCTAGTAAAACTGCTTTTCAGTTACTCTCTTTCTCCCATATGTTTGTGTTCCATTTTTAATATTTTCTTAAGTTAGAAATGGATTCTTCGGATTCAAAATCAGAATTGTTTTTTATTTGCTCCTCCAAGAGATCTCATGTATTGTGCAGCTAAGACACTTTAGGTGTAGATGTTGTCTTAAATTTTCTAATTCAGGATGTTTAGCATTGTACTGAATATACTGAATAAACATTTTTTTTGTACCTTCATTGGCACTACAGGCAGCATTTCTTGTTATTTAGGAAAAGGAAAAGAACAGTTTTCCCAGAACCGCAACCAGATAATCTTGCAGTTTCAAGTTTTAAAATACGAATGTCTCACAGCTATTTCCTGGCTGACTCCAGGTTTCTATGATTATTATTTATTCAGTGCTGATAGTGTGCTTGACACTGTGCAAATATAGAAGGAGATGGGGACTATCTGCCAGGATTCCCTAGTTGTTCATGGCAGTGTTAGCCTCTTTGAGCAGAAGCTTGAGGCTGTCTTTAAAGGGAGTTGCATTTCTATCCTGGCAGCATGCAGGTTCGTACGTATGGGCGTGGGAAACCCTGCTCAGATGCACCCAGCAAGGCTTGGGAAGGATTGACCCAGTGGAGTTTAATTTAATTAGGACAGCAACAGCATGTGGTAGCTCTGATTGATCAAACCTTTAAGAACAGACGGTCTTAATAGTTTAAAAGCTGGAGCTTTTTTAAGGGAAGGTTACCGGGAAGAATCAGTCCCCCGGATCTGGCACCTGAAGAATCAAAGAAGGCTTTGCCTGAATACTTAATCCTGTTAAAATTCCCTGTGTTTTATGAAGTCCATGAACTTTTTCTAACTTTTCTGTAGGTCCTATCGACAGGACATGAACTTAGTTCGCCTGGACAGTGATGTTGGTGACCTTCAGATTGGTGCTGCCTCTGCCAGGTTGTCAGCTGCCAGCCTGGGTCTGCCCCGGGCATTGTTAGAAACAGGAACTTCCAAATGGCACCAGTGGAAGGCTTGTGTCACACAGGAACATCTCAGGTTAGTGGCGTTTTGATCAAAAAATTATTTTCTTCTGAATCCAAATGAGATAATTGATAGTATCTTTATTGAAAAACAGTTACCATCTTTGGATTTCCTCTTGGATCCTCAAGAAAAGTGTCCTCCTATGATGGGATCTTTGGTGGACTATCTTTTGACCTTATGTTTGAAAGAGATGGAGGTTTTTGCTATTTTGCAAATGCAGAATATTTTTCTCATGATTCCTCAAACCGAAAACAATTCCAAAATCCAAATCCAAAATGAAAATTCTACGTTGCACTTACCCTTGTTTACTCCCTGACGAGAAAGGGCATTTCATCATCTGACCTGTTCAGATATCCCAGCAGAATGAATGGATGATGACTGTGAGCTGATCTCTTTGTCGGAGATAGTGTCTGAACTAACACTCAAAATCCATCATAGAGCAACACAAATCGTATATGGGTGTTACTATCAAAAAGCCTCAATTCCAGAAATGAACACATCCAACATGTATTGTACAGAAGCAACCAGGACAAAAAGATGCTTAGAAAAATGCACAAAGCTCTAAGGGATTTGAAAGATCAAATAAAATGTATTTAGCTCAATTCAAAACTATGAAGACAGTTATAGAGAGAGATACAAAATCTAATGAATAAAATACAGTTCATGTATTAGTAGTAGTTAGAACCTAAATTTTGTTTGTAAAGGAAAAGGGAGTGCTCAACTTTATTTACTCCCCCAGAATAAGAAGACTTCCCCTTTGCTTACAGGCAATGTTTTGCACAGAGAAAAATGTCTGGATTGCACTCAGAGGAAAAGTTTAATTAATTCTCATTTTATAAATCCTCCACAATATTTATTCAAAAGATTGGCAAATTGCAGGAAGTTCATCCATCCCTGAAAGAGAAGTTTTGTAAACAAATCTGGCAACAAATTCATTTTAACAGCAGCAACCCAGCTAATCTGTCGAGATGTAGTTCATTTCTGACACTTGATTAAGTTCTTTTTGCTTAAGAATAGGAAGTAATTTGCTACAAACAAGCCATTTAGCTGTGATATGGTGACTGCCCCTCTGATACCTCACAGAGCATTTAATCCATTTCAGCAGAAAACAACTGATAGCAGAATGTTAAGCATATATGTATTTTAAAACAGAAGCATGTTTAAATTTGTATATCAGTTAAACAGTCAGAACATTATTATGTTCCAAGGACTATAAAGCCCATTTATGGTGTACCTCATGACCTGTGTTATTCCACTTCCTCTGGACACCAACAAGAGGAGCATTTTAGGCTCTGTTTCCAAAGGCATTTTCTTTCCCATAGACCCTTGGCATTTCCCTGGTTCCCTGGCCATTTGTTCCTGGCCGTGTCATCCAGTCCCTCGATCCCTAACCAAATTCAGGGACACTTAGGGACATTACTATTCCTTGCACTCAGAGTGTCCAACCAACTGGATTACAAGGCATATGAATTTTGGATGCCCATTCTTGATTATAAAGGAGAGCACTGCTGCTCTATTTCCCCTTAGGACAGGGATGTCGTAGCTTCATGCAGCTAGGTATATCCTAGTTGAAGGTGCAAAAAGAAAGTAGAACCCATGAGAGGTTATGTTATCAGGGAAGATGTCCATCCTCTCTACTCCTCTCTACCAAGAAGTTGTTCGAAGTCCCAAGGAAGTCAGTCAGTTTTCTCTCTGTGCTGGATGCAGCTCTTGGCATGTTCACAGCTCCTAAAGTACTGCACTTAAGATACTGAACTAACAGGGGTAGTACTCTCCTGCCTGCTTGGGACATCCAAACTACCTGAAATAGCCTTCATCTCGGGCAAAAGGCTGAGGAAATTGATTTGTTTTATGTTGCATTTGAAAGATTGGTCTGTGAGCCCTTAGACTAGAGGGTATGGGTAAACTCCAGCATTTGCAGCCTTCTCTTTGGTACTTGTTTAAATTTGGTACTTGCTTAAATATTTTAGCCAATCTTAGTGATGAGGGGACAAGATAATAAACATGAAGGTTCTAGAAAGTCATATTTATAGGTACTTTAAGATATTTATAAATCCTGCTTTTCATGTTCCTTTTTTGGAAGAAGTTTTAATTCCACATTATTTATGGACATTAAAAGCAATGTAGATATTCTGTTTCTCTAATATCACATGCACCAAATGACCTTCCCTCAAAAGAAAAGACAGTTATCCCCCCCATAACTCCTGACAGTTTGACATCAGTAACATTATAGACTAGCGTTATTGTGAGACACTTTAAACTCTATTTTCTCCCTTAGGAGAACCTGCAGTACATGATTTTTACAGAATATTGAAATACAGCATAGGAAAGGAAAAATCTCCTGTAAGGATTTATATTCGACAGTGTGAAAAAACAAATTCTTAAAATATAAGCGAATGAGTATACCAGCCTCTTGCTTAATTGGGATTCATGCTATTAAAAAAAAATATTTATAGCTGTCTCTCATTCACACTCTTCTCAGGTTGAAAAATATTATTCATTTACATTATTGACTCTGACTCCCTCTGTGATTTAATCCTTTTCTTTAAATCCTTAGTGGATAGAAATAATGGGAAGGTCGCAACCACAAACTGTAACATGCCAATTAACTCAGGGCTACTGATGGCACATTTAAGTAAATTTAAGTCAACATATCTAAGCAATGCATTGCTGACTTGAAAATCTGGACCTTGTATGCGCTTGGAAGTTTGGATTGCTTAATTGATATTGATTTTCAAATTGCCTTCGAAATTCAACCACTGGCTTGAATCTGCTCCAGATGGGCAGTAACTGAGAACTGTTATAATCTGGCAAGTATTTAGTAGCATAGATAAGGAGTCCATGGCCTCATTAAAAGTATCTCAAACATATGCACAGATTTAGGAAAAGCTCCTCGCTGGCTCGGGGGAGTGTTGGCTAAGGCGGCCTAAGCTGCTGTGTTCCCCCTAAGGGCTTTTTCTGGTGTGATGCTAATAGTGTTGCCCATAGAGATGGATATAAAATCTGTTGGGATCCATTTGCCTGTCAGTGCATGCAGAGTGGAATAGGGAAGTGCTAGTTTTCACTGAAGTCCATGGAAATTCATTTGTGAGTAAATGTCCCCCAACCTGAGTAAGAACCGTGTAACTGAGCTCATGGAATCTCAGGATGAGCACATGGTACTTATTTTTCCACCAAGTTACCAAAATTACTGCCTACCTGATAACAAATGATACAGAGAGACAGGAACTTGGGGGCTGGAGTGACGTGAGCATCAGGGCGGCCACTCTGAAGCCCTGTTGCTGTCGCTGGGGAGAAGCACATTTCAGAAGAACCGTGTGTGCCACCCAAAAGGAGAGTGAAGATGCTCCAGGGAGCTGTGCTCTGGCAGTGCCGTGTTGCTGCTGAAAGGAGCCTGTGATGACTGACTCAGATATAGGATTATATTTTAGCTTTAGGTTTCTTAAGGTAGGGGATCCCATTCTAAATGTCACCCCATCATTCTGAGTGCCAATTGCTAAAACATTATGTGAACACTTCTGCACTTTTTTAATGACCTTTGAGCCTGCTCTCTTCTCTAAAGCCTAACATCTCAGTTTTCACAAGATGCCATCATTTTTAAAAAGAGGATTTTAACAATTTTCTATATAACCTTATCAAAGACACTGACCAAAACAGTGTCCCTGTATGTCCCTGTCACAATTTCATTGTGCCTCGCAACCACTGCGTGGATCGCTTGGCTCTCTTCTGCTGCAGACAGCTGGATTTCTGTGTGGCACTAGATGGCAATATTCCCTCAGCTCCAGCAGTGGCCATGGGATGACACGCAGCAAAGGGACACATTCTGACCCTGTTTGCTTGTTACCACCCGCCTCGCTCGTACCCTATTGCGTGGCCTTCCTGCTGCCTCTTGAGTACTGATGCGCTGGTGGAATCAATCATTGCTGATGTACCAGACACCAGATATTGCTGGTACATGCTGCTCAAAGGTGGCTCATTTTTTCTCAGCTAAAATAGCTAAGTTGAGCAATGAATCTGTGTATGTACCAGATGGGTTTGACCCCTATCCCTCTGCAATATTTCTAAGGATTTGCTCTGGTCACAGAGCTTACAAGCATCAAAGAACTTAGACCCTGCAGTGAATATTGCATCTCTTCAGTATAGCTATGATTTTGTTTGCCTTAGGGCCACTTTATTCAGGCCCAGGGCTATTAAAAATGCTCCTTTCAAAACCAGGCTTCTCACAGACTTCTGTGAGACCAGGATCATTATAATTATTTTTCAAGAGCATAGATGAAATGCCAGTGCTACCCAAATGATGGTGAGGTAGAGACTGAAATTATTGTGGAAATTTTTTTTTCCTGTTCCATCATTCCTATAGGAACATGACAAGCCTTTTACAGCCTATGTTTGCTAGTTCCCATTCCTCTCTACTGTACAACCTCTTTTTTCCAGCTCCCAAACCTAGCTGCATGCTCCACAGCTGTCCTGTGTGAAAGCACAGCCAGGGAAGACAGCAGAAGCCACATTTTCCCCAGGGGAAGCCCTTGCGAGGAGGTAGATGATTACAAAAGCAAAGCCTTTTAAAGGAGCTCAGAGGAGCTCCTCCGAGGTCCCTTTGGGTTGGGGATGCTCCTGTGTAGAGCTGCCACCTGCTGTCCTGTCTCTCAGCGCAGCCCTGTGCAACCTTCAGTGCAGACTCTTGTCTTCCAGCCCTGGGCCTTTAGGATTTATTGGGGTATGTCGAGTTCTGTAAGAAATAACTCCTATATGTTTTTAATTTCAATATGTCCCATCTCAAAGCTCTTATGTTCTTGCAAGCATGAACAAATGAAGTTTTACACCACTGTGAAACAGTGAACCATTCTCACTCCTGTTTAAAGGATAGAGAAGAGCTGGACTAGGTGAGCGCTAGAAGTCCCTTCCAACCTTAACCATTCCGTGATTCTAAGATAACCTGTGAAACTTAGGTTAAGAAACTGCCTTTCTCTGACAGAAGATACATCACCCAAGGCCTGGTGCTACGTCCAGCGACACTCTTTTCTGTTAATTCCATACTCTTTTTTTTCAATCAAGACTAAAAATATTCTATTTGTGCTAAAATGTGAAGTTACTTAGCTAAATGTGAGCAAATCTCTTTTGCTGAATAAACTATGCAAAATGTGGTACATTACATGATGCAAGTGCCTGTTTACGTAGTTCTTCGTGGTGTACTAAAATATTTGACTAGGTGAAGTGCATCACGCTGTGTACATAGAAACCTCAGAGTTTCTGTACCCATATTTGTCCAGAGCATTCTTTCTTGTTGCATTTGCATCACTTGCTACTTTAAGACCTTGTTTATGTATTTACCAATCAGCTCAGGTGGCCAAGCAATTACAATATCAGACGAACTCGTAATATGCAGTAAATACTGTATCATGAGGTACAAAGTATTGCCACATGGGCTCAGGCCCTGCTCCAATATCCAGTATGCTCAGAAAGAAGATTTAATTAGCTTCAGTACATTATTCCCTGGCTCTTTATTTGCACTAGAGCTTTATATTTAAAGATGAATCACATGGTTAAAATTCAAGCAATCTGCCTCAGTTCATGTTTGTTACTACAACAGGAAGGAAGGCAGAGGCTGAGCAGGCAAGATGGAGCAGAAGGCATGGGATGGGCCAGAAAATCTCCTCTATATTAATGACTTATATACCTTAATCCTCCAAAAAATAATGCTCATGTTCCTTGGAAATGGTAAATGAAGCAGGACAGACTCCTAAGATTCCTTCTGCTTTGGCAAACACTCTCACCATTGGGGTGTGTAACCACTGGAGCAATGAAATAACTTGTTTTTAGTACTGACAGCTGCTGTTTTCAGATTTTTGAGTGTGCTTGTACAGATTTTAGGCTCCCAAAGGATTTTAAACCTCCCAAAATGTTGATGGGATCAAAACGCATATTAACAGGTACCTTGGTTTAGTTATCAAGGAAGTGACTAGTGGTGTCTTAAGGTCAGTACTAGGTAGCCCAGACAGTGTCTGGGACTTTTTTACATAATTGTACATGTTCAGATACAAAACTAGCTAAACCAGGATTACTTCAGGTGTGATTAGAGTAGCCTGGATACTATGAATGGCTTTTAGTTTGCTTATTACTCACAAGTGATACAGATGCAGCTTTTAGCTAAGAGATTAAATGAAATAATGTACAAGTTTTTGGTGTAGGATGCTGAAGTACTATTTTAACATTTTTGGAAAGGTTACCAAGGCAGCGGATGGAGAAGTTGTACTGTTTAAAGAGGAAGAAGAAAATAAAAACTGACAGTTTAGATAATTTAATTAGTGGGATAATAATAATAATAAGTATTAGGACAGAGGCTGGTTCAAGTGTATGAAAACTCTCCTTAGGCTATTATATT
This sequence comes from Crypturellus undulatus, assembly GCA_013389825.1. Classification (NCBI taxonomy): domain Eukaryota; kingdom Metazoa; phylum Chordata; class Aves; order Tinamiformes; family Tinamidae; genus Crypturellus; species Crypturellus undulatus. Next base: position 248,608 of record VWPW01032548.1, read on the forward strand.
TTGGAGGATAGTTATCACACTAAGAGCAAGACTCCTCCTTTCCTGTGTGTGTGCCTAAGCAAAGGAACCCAAGTGCTACTGCTCTGGCTGGAATAGCCATTAATGGGAAAATTATGTCATGAACCTCTGTTGCATTTGAAAAGGAAGAGAACATTGCTTTTCCACTGATAGTCTGGAAGTCAGTTGAGAATGAAATGCATAGAAAAAAGGACTTATGTCCTGAACCTGCACATTTTGCTATGCAAGTGGACTACTCTGAGGCTGGTCCTTGCTAACATCCCCCCTGCCTCGCTTCAGGATGGGCAATAGCAAGTTTGCACATCGAGTTCTGCTCTGTCCCATCCAGTTTCCCATATTCTTTCTCTGTGCACCCCAACCTAATGCCAATGTGGTCTTTCACTGTCCAAGCTGTTGGCTCTCCCCAAGAATCAAAATCCCTTAATTTCATGACACATACAGCATGTTTCTGTCACATCCTCTATCTTACCTGATCCCCCAGAAGTGTTTCTGCACTACTCTAAAATGCCCAGGTTTCACATAGTCTTGAAAAATAAAAATTGCTTAAAAAGCAGCTCCTTTCTTGACCTTTCCATCTGCTCCAATTTATTTTTCCTCCCTCTGGTTTTCCCAGAAACTCCTTGGTTGTTGCTCGCACTGCCTTGACCTCCTTCCATTTTCCCAGAAATCTCCTTCGTGTCCTTCCTGCAACACAGAGTCGCTGTTGCCAACATCACTAGTCAACTCCTCTCTCACCTTTTCTCTCCTTATCTGCTCCTAAACAGTTCTATATATGGCAAAGTGATTAAACTCTTTTTTTTTTCTACTTGATTTTCTCCTGTTTCTGGCCTCTTTTTTAGCTCTGATATCTTTCTCACCTTGCAACCTGGCAGGACAAATCAGAGAACCACACAAATCTACCCATCAGAAGAATGTAAGAAAAGAGGGATTGGAGAGACATCATGTGAGATGCCAGCAGTGACTGAAGGAAGAAGCAGCCAGAGCCCTTTGTGCTCCTATGTGCTCCTCCTGCCTGCATTGCCCTTTTCTTCACCCTTTCTTCCTCACCACAGGTTACACTTGGCTCTCCTGTCTTCTCCCTCATCACCTCTACAGTCATCCCTAAACTGTGAGACTTACTGACACCTGGAGAAAATAGAAATTCACTATATCTGCTTGTGGGTATTCACGTAGCACATGAACCGATTGCCTGTTGTGCTAAGGGAAGGTGAAGCTGAGGAAACGCTGGCATTTTATGCACACATGTTTTCCAAATGCCTTGACCATCCACATCTCCCATATCCTTCTGCGGTTTCTTATCACGAGGCCAGGTTGCTCCATTTCAGTCCAGATATCAACTCGCTTTTATCTTTGTAAGAAAGTCTGAAAAGTTTGATGTGCAGATTTATGGGCATGGGCATTCAACTCCTGGTGATGATAGATTTGTGTGGGTTCTCAGACTGGGGAGGATGAAACCAAAGAGGTCAAAATAAGCGTTTATAGGCAAACAAAACAAAACAAAAAGCCTGAGAAGTAAGAGAAAGAAAAAAAAAGACAAAAAATGTGACCTTTGAGCTCTGAGGAAGGCTTAGCTCCTCAGCTAAAAGGAGGGAAAATATTAGCCAGCAGCAGTTTTACAGTATCTTCATAATTAGTAAAAGATTGCAAGCTTATTGTACCGGTCTAGCTCATGTCTTTGCATGCAGGCTTCATCCTTGTGGGATGTCCTTTCAGATAGAAATGCTGAAGGAAGGGCTCGTAACCAAAGGGAAAGGCCAGACTTTTTGCCACTATAAACATATTTACATCCATATTTAATCGGTATACCCAAGTCCTCTAACAGTGAATTTTCCCATGTTTTTTTACTGGCAAAATCCAGGCATGCATTTCCTGGGGCAGTGGAAGACTGGCTTCCTTAGTGCCAGGGGCTGATGCAGTGTGTGCTTGCAGGTGGTGTGATGTGGCAATGTACACTTTGATAAAGGTTGCCTCTGCCTTTGGCAAGGCCCTAGAAGTGCTCAGAAATAGATGCAGGTCAACCATCAAATAAGTATTTCCATTGATTCCCCAGACCAGTATCAGATATATAGGTAAGGCCTTATGAGTAGGTAGTTTCATTATAATAATACAATCCTCCAGGATATACTGTAGTAGAGTAAGCTATACTACAGTTTCAAGGTGCATAGGCAGCCAGCACAGGTGATGCCTGCCCCAGTGTTAGGATAGCTGTTCGTGTTCAGCATGTCCAATTATTTAGGAGTCCTATCCTATGCAAAGCCTGGGAGCACAGGACAGAGCTCTGAAATGGCAGCAGCTGTCGCTGCGACAGCCACAGGGTGTCACGCAGGGACAGACAGAAACAGTAGCGTGTCTCACACAGTGCGGTGTCTTCAGAGTTGTGTTAAACCTGAACTGGTAAATCCTACCTCCTAGCAGACCTGAAAGGTTGTGTGGAGAAGTTCAAGATACAACTAAAAAAATTTAAAAAAAAAAGTCCTGAACAACTTGATCTAATTCATCCTGCTTTGAGCAGGACATTCGGCTAGATGACTTTCACAGGTCTCCTTCAACCTAAATTATTCTGTGAGCCGATGCAAATGATGCTGTACTGCATCCAGTTCCACTATTAGTGTCACTCCTTATTAAGTTCCACTGAAAAATGATTTACTTGCCTTTAGGTACAAGAAAAGTAAAGGTTGTGTAAAGAACATCCTTTACTAGCTAACTAAACCCCTAATCTAAGAGGGTGGTACATGTTACGTTGTGGTCCACGCTGTTGACTGCGGTGAGTTCCTGAGTTGGCTACAGTAAAGCTAACTTCATTACACACTTCAGCTGCAATTTCACCTCTAGGTACGTAGTGTGTATAGCCTGAATGATTCTCTGATACCCAGAGCATATGGGAAAACTTCAGGCTCTTGATATAATAAAGAAACAGTGATTATTTCATCATGGTCTGTGAAGAGAGCACCTCATTTGCCAGAGCTATGAAAGCAACACTATATTTGCAGATTTGGAACTCACCAGATTTGTTTCGCAACGCTTCAGAACTAAGGTGATTACAGTAAAAGGACTATTAATGACACCGTCTCCTCAAGTCTCGGGTCTGTGGATGGAGTCAACGAGGAGCTGACAAACAAACAAGCTGACCATGTTTCGAAACTCCCTTAGAGACACAGGCCCTTTGTTTGTTTTCTCACTCAACAACATGATAAAGAGAAAGAATTTAGGTGGAGCTGATGTAAAATAGGGGAAACATATAATGATCTTCATTCAGTTTGCATCCTGGGGACATGAAGGACAGGATCATAAGGACAATGAAGAACATGCTCCTTCTCTTCATTTTGCTGCGAATAATATCTGGTAAGAGCATGATTTCATTACATTGCTAAAATTAGAGCGCTGTTGGCTGTTACGCTTTCTCTTGGGAGCTTTAGAATACATATTTAGAGATCAGACATGGGTGGAAAAATCAAGTAACAATTATTTTCTCACTGAAATAGATTTGAATTCTGTGGTCACAGCAGTATAATGAAGAAGAGAATTGGCTCCCTCCTTAAGACACGTTGCTTGATGAGGCACTTTTAATGAGCAGCAGGCACTGCTCAGCATGGCAGTGTTGGGAAAGGAGGTCACTCCTCCAAGAAACTAGTGCTAGTATTAATACTCTACTGTTCTCCTTTCAAATATTAATAACATTAATATTTGATGAAATAAAACAAACAACTGAACAAAAGATGTGGAGAACATTAGTAAGGAAGTACCATTATCTTCACAATAAAAAAAGAAGTTTTGCAACTAAAAATATGTACAGGTTAGAGTAGATCTTCAAACTTCACTGGCACTTGGAGCACCTCGTATTGCTTGTAGGGTCACATTGTTTTCAAGGCATTGAAAGATTTCTGCTGGCACTCAGGAAGCCCTCAGTATTTGGTTTTATTCCCTCCTATCCCCAAAATGTGATTAGGAGGCTGCATGTGAACATCTCCTGCAAAAATAGTGTCCTTGTAACTCGCGTGATTGCAGAGAGAGAAAAGCTTGAAGACATGGCTCAAAGATGCTATAAAGACTAACACATCACAGCCAAGTAACAGCTTAAGTATCTCCAGTTTTCAAAGTCAGTCCTGTGATTTTTTTATCTTGGGCTAAAGGTTTGTTAATGTTTGGGGTTGGTAATTCTGGTAAATAGTGTATTAAGTTGCTTTGAGGATGTTTTGTTCTCTGAAGTAAGGAAGTAACCAAAAACTTGTGAATATGGAGGGTAGACTTTTGGAAAATCATTTGGAAAAAGAAACCTTGTAGACAAAAGTGAAAAATTCGGTTAAAAAGTAATGAGTAAGGAGTACGAATTTATGATTTAAAAAGAAAAATCCTGAATAAAGAACTAAAGAACACTCTAGAGGTTTTGTGAAAATAGGAACTCTTCCTTCTGCAGTCATCAGAAAAAAAATGTTTTAAATGATTTCATTGAATCTTTAAAATGATGTTTTTTTAGTAAGCTGTGGCTTAGTAAAAGAACTGGGTTCATCAGGTACTATCAACAGAAGATTACATTAAAAGTTCAGGACTTACGGAAATATATCCCCAGAAGCCCTTCCCAGTTCAATCTGATCTGCATGGGTGATTTTTGATGATGTTGCTTTCCAGAATCTTTAAGAAGATCAATGTAAGCATTGTCCTTCACTGGGTCCCTTTCAGTCTGTTCCCTGTCAGTCACTTTCACTGACATAGATCCATCATGCCCCTCCTGGAATCAGTCCTGTGGGGGTGTCAGTGGGACCTGTGCAGATTTACTTCCCTATAAAGGTGGTTTCCATCTCACCATCTCCTCCATCCCAGCCTGTACCTCACCATTGGCAGGACACCATCAAAGACATTTTTTGACACATGCCAGAGTCAATCCAGCCTGGAGCAGGGTCATGGAGCTCTCATGCAGCAGTGGAGAAGCTCCTGGGCAGGGCTGCAGGGTTGCCTGGTACTGAAGAGACCAAGAGTCTCCCCAAAGGCAAAATCTTTTGCAGCCTAATACAGCTGGTGACACGACCAGGGTGCCTATGCCTCCCGCTTCTCCTCCCCATATTCAATGTATGAATTCTTGCTGCCTGTGAGAGAAAGACCTTGAGGTGTGTGTGACGGAGTTGCACTGTCATAAGTGCCCCAGGAAACCTTGCAAGGACCAGGGCCTCCTGGCATGGGATGGAGAAGAAATGGACTATGGACTCCATGATTTATCTCACTTTTAATTAGTTTTGCTCTCTGGTGAAGCAAAGGTACTGTGATCCAAGCTCTTCTGTGATCTTATGGGGAACAATTATTTTGGAATCCGCTAATAGGAATAGCGTCTGTCGTACAAAGGCCATTTGTGATCTTTCTCTCTAAAATGCTCCAAATTTTTGCTAAAGATGCAGAAAATAAGATCCTGGAGAATGTGGCACAGAAGTCACCAAAGCTTCACTAAAAAGCATTGGGACTGAACTCTCACCTTGCAGATGCAAGATGCTGCTGCTGTTGGAAGGATGGCAATGAGGGAGGGCTTCTTGGTAGCTGATGTGGGTCACCCTTCCCCAGCTGCATGAGAGGGAAGTGGGTCTGTCCTACTGCCCAGTAGTAGTGGAAAGAAACATATTCCCCACTGGCATTACGTCTCTGAGCCCCGCACTGAGCCCCTAGGATGTCCACGTGGACACAACCTGATGGCCTCACGCTGGTTCCAGCAGCATTTTCTCCCTGCAGGCTGCCCAGCAAAGGTAAAGACTCGAGTTGCCTTTGCTGCAGGAACTGGTGGTGTGTGGCCAGCCTGGTCTGGCCCTGGAGTGAGCAGCATCTCCCTCAGTCCTGGCTCGCAGCATGTAGGTGGTTCTATTAAGCACAACCAGCTCTCTTGGCAAGAATTTTGGACAGGTAGCGAAGCCCCACAGGCAGTGCAGCTCATTCAGTCGTGTTGTATTCTCATACCAAGGTACGTTCCTGTGCTGCCTACAGGCGCTTTGGAACCACAGGTGGCCTTTGCTGGCCTGCCCCTGCTCCAAGGAAGGGACTGCTCCTCTCCCAGGGTCACAGCAGAAGATGCAATGGCTCAAACCCAAGAGCTGCCACTAACTCACGCTACTCATGAAGAAGGCATGCATATAGCTATGCTGGAAGGAAGAGGAAAAGGAGAGGAAATAGGCTCTGCAGATGCCACAATTCATAAAAACTATCACTTCTTCATCCACAACTCACCCTGACTAGGGCATAGGGGCATTAGTAAGCCTCCGTGGGTGAAACAGAGTAATATGAAGGCATGTCCAAAGGCAGTGAGAGAACATGCTGTGTTGGTATCAGTCATGTGGGTGTCAGTAGTACAGGACTGAATTAGAGAAAACGTTGATTCCTTTGCCATTGGCACTGTATTTACTAGAGCATGACGCCACCATTCATAAGCAAAGGGAGAAGCGGGTCATTTTGTGCTCGTTGATGGCAGCTCTTAGCACATGCTGTGTGCTCCTGCTAACTGAAGGTTCCCAGGGGTAAATTTACCTTCATTTGCATCCTACAGGAAGAAGAATCCAGCTGCTCCTGGGCTTACCTGCAACAAGCATCGTGGAAGAAAATGCACCAGCTGGTGTTTCCGTTTATACCTTTAATGTGACTGTTTTCCCGCTGTCCTCTGAAGGCATTGCAATACATCCTACCATAATAAATTCAAATCCACTTACAAAAGCCTTTGATATTATACCCATAGGAGGCCTTGCATACAGGGTGAGTTTTGTGTTTCGTTTGAGCACTGTTCCGTCACGTGTGCTGATGTTTTCTGGTTTATTGAGAACTGATGGCACACAGTGACTCATCTCTTAATCAGAAAAGAGTTGCAAAAGCAGACTGTGCTAGTATTTGGACATGCTTTAATAGATATGACAAATGAACAGCACTTGTAGCTTACAATTTTTAATTGTATCTGGGCAAAAAACACTGATCATCATAATAGCATTTGTTCTGTGATAGCGAATGTGATTTTCCTAGAATATCTGAGGTGAGGAAGGTCATACAGGACCCGATTCTGCAAAGTGTTTGGAGTTAATTTAAGTGAAGCAACTGCAAATTTAAAGTGCATTAGTAAAATCATATGCAAGTCCAGTTTGGCCACTCTCCTCTGTAAATGAAGTAGATTTGATTCACTTCCAAAACTCAGTGAGCTGAGTCGGACCACAGCCACACTTCCTTCTGAATCAGGGTTGTGATATACAAGAAAGTGGTCGTGACAGAGCAAGCTGCTACACTTCCACACACTGCAACCTACCAGAAAAGTAGATTTCTAGAACCTAGAAAATGGTTTCTCTCCATTTGTGTGCTCTCCTATGGCATATGCAAAGCCATTTCTGTTAGCTGTGCCCTTTTTCATTGCATTGAGTGTGTGGTAACCTGTCATCCGCTTGTAACTCGCTTATATGTCTAAGCCTGAGCAGTGACACTGAAGAGTGTCATTAGAAAGTATTGCTAGGCACTGAGTAGTGGATTAAAGATTAATTTGAATTAATTTCTCTGGGTGTTCCCAAGGACAGTCTGGTCACAGACTTGCCACAGGACCCTTCTGGCTCTGTCTTTGCTGATGCTTCGAGAAGAGCATTTCTCGAAGTAGAAGGTAGTAGGACTGTGATGCCAGGGGGTTGGTGGCTCATTGGTACAAGCTGTGCTCCTGCCACCCAGCAGGTTACCAAAACTCTGCTGTTCAGCTCTTTGCTTAGCTGCTTTCTGAGGCAGATCAGTGAAATGACTCTGGCCAGAAAAGTCTCCAGAAAAAGTTTTTTCACTTGTCAAGTGTAGGAGAATGGCCGGACACACACTTAATCAGACTTGGGTTGAGATGGCGAAGTTAAGCTAGAAAATTCATAATGTGGAACTCCCTTCCTAGGCTGTATTTTGGCATCTTGAGTTAAAGCCGTCCCTTCTGCTGCAAAACACAGCCCTCTACACTGCCTTCTCGCTAGCTGCTTGTTCCTCCCCTGTGCCCTCCCTGGCCTGTGCAACACAAGCATTCGTGTTGCTGCTTAGTGAATGGGACTGAGAAATGAATCTGAAGAAAAAGAGCTTGCTAATAGGTAGAAAGTGGCTCCTTGATTTTTTTAAGAAAATGATACAAGGATGAAAATGAATAGCCAAAAAAAATGTAGGCTGGAGACTGCTTTTTCTCCAAAATCCCAGCTTATCTTCATTTGAGACTGTGGCCTCCATACCAGAGTGGCCTGTGTGGGCTTTGCGTGCCTTGCTTGAGCTGTGGCTGTTCTCAGCATTTCCTAATGCATACAAAGGGCTGGGAGGAAATGTCAACCCTGTGCAGATTCATCTTGTGAAGCTTGCATTGAAGGCTACATATAAATTCTGTGACTTTGCAGCTGAGGGATAAATCCTCGTGAGTGTATTTAATTCATTTATTTCATGAGCATTGTTACTTTTAATTATTTATGCTATTTTGTAGCAGATCGGTGCTACGTTTTGCCAAAGTAATGTGATCCAGTAATGAGATGCCTCAGTTTTATCTATTGCTATTAAGTCTTGCTGCAGTGTAGAAGAAGACAGTCTTTCATATATGAAATCAGGGGATTTGCGGATCAGCAAAGTTAGCACAGGATATTCTGTGTTTTCTAAGGCTATTTTTTTCCTGTGGCAATAAGCCTAGGAAACCTCACATTTCTTGAATGCTCTGGGATTTCTGAGAAAGCCCCAGTCACTGAGCTCAGCCCTGCCGGTTCCTCCTCACCTTACCCTCGTCTCCAAGTCCCATGCAGAGAAGATACATTGGATGCGTCACCACTTCTTACTGCCTGGAGCTGCCATCATGCTGCTACTGAGGCAGCCCTGACTTTGCTGCCTGCGAATAGCAAGTCTCTACGCGGGCAACTGACCTGCCTGTCAGGTGGGATAGATAGCTATGGGGTGACTCTCAAGTCCCTAAGTCTACAGCTCCTTCAAGTGCATGCAGGGCTGCGCTGAGAAGCAAGCATTGCTCCTGCTGGGAGGTTTGGTAACTGGTCCATTCCCACAGACTAGAGAAGAGAAAATCTGGATTCACTTCTTATCTTGCAAGGTCTCTGCAAAGGAGGGTGGGAGATGTGATTTAGGCAATCTGGCAGCAGTTAAAGCTCTAGTGAAAACACTTGGCTGTGAATTGGAGGGGTAGTCTCCAGAGTACGTCATTTCTGCTAGGAATCAGACAGTTTCTCATTCTGAATTAATTGCATCTGTTTACTACATTCTGCTCTCCAGTAAATATTCATTTTGGATAGTAAAACTCTCAATCCACATTGCAAGCTTTTGTAAGAGGTTTTTTATTTATTTTATTTATTTTTTTATTAAAGGCTACTTCTGTTCACACAGTATAGGACAGGGAGAGATGATCCAGGAAATCGTGGCTGTCTCTTGGCATACTGTAACAGAGAGATCCACAGGGTCCCAGAGATCAGCTATTTCTCGCACCAGAAGACCAAAAAAGTGTGTGACCCGACTCTCTTCCAACTGTCTCCGTTCATCGGCTCTGTTTTGGCTTCTGTCGTCTGATTCTGCTGGCTGCTGGCCATGACATCGCAGCTAAAATCAAGGATTTATTTCATTGTCTCCGTTCCTCTCCAGACTCCCCTATTCTGCACTGTTCTGGTGATGATGACAAGCTCCGAGCCTCAGTGCTTCCCCACTGCAGCCCCAAAACACTCTGCTGTTGGGCTTCAGGCTTCAGAAGATTTTGCTTACAACAGTTTTATGAGCTGCCTTTTCCATTCCTGCCCAAGAACAGGGAGGGCTGATTTCTTTGTTAGCTGCAGCAGCAAGATTCATGGCACACAGCTTCAATGTCCTGCCGTTGCTCTGGACTCATCCTACATCCCAAAGGCTCCGGCTCTCTGTAGGACCAGGCCTTGCCTCCAGAACAGTGAAGTTGTCCTTGTGCTGAGCAGGTCTCTCCCCTGGTTCACAATCTCATGACTGGAGCGTGGTGGGGAGAGGACCAGGCTTGGAGCCAGGGAGCACAAGACGTCCCTCTGGACTTGAGGGCAAAGGCTTGTCTGTGAGGGAGCGTGTATCTTTTTAGGCTTTTTCTTCCCCATACTATTCCTTACCCAAAAGTTCCCTGAGTGAGGCTACAGGCCACAACATTGTGGTCTTTGAATTCATTTTTTTTCTGACATTTCTTCCCTTGACAAGAACTTTGCTGGCAAACAGATGATCGGTAATACTGCTCTCCACTTACAGAAAGAAGCAGCTCTCCAGTTACGTGTATTCACTCATAGAGACTATAACATATATCCACTGCATACTGTGCTAATAATAATTTATTATATTTCAGGTTGTTACCACTGGAAACCCCGTCCTAGATTATGAAACTATGCCGAAGAGTTTTGATTTACAGATTTTTGTGGAAGATACAAGTGGGAGAGCTGACCTTAACACACTGACTGTCCAAGTACAAGATAAAAACGAACCTCCTGTATTTCAGGGAAATATGGCAATTCAAAGTAAGATAATGGTATTTAAAAAGGACAGCACTTGAAAAGATGATATCGGAGATAAAGTGTAACTGCACATAGTGCTCATGGTTAAGCGGCCTAAACATTTTCCCTTAGGAAAAAGAGAGAGGCACAGCACACTATTTTTACCAGAGCATTATTTTCAGCAAAAAAAAATTTGTATTCCTCAACCCTGGGACTGCCCTTTCATTTTTACTTAAGCTATGACCAAAAATTATTTAGCGACTTTCAAGCATTTGAAGAGTAAAAGAAACAATTGCTAATAAATATTTATATTCTCTTTTTGGTGAGATGAAGTGCCCTGGAAGTATGTATTAGGAACCTGAGGATTGGTAGGGATATAGCTATCTAAGCCTGGGTACATGTTTTAGTAGTTTCTTGAAAACTGGACTAATTTGGAGAATCAGTATAGATTAAAGTGTATTTTATGCATGTGCAATATTTTTTTTGGAGGGGGGAAACAATAAAAATAATGCTCTGCCAATGTTTTACATTTGTACATTTGCCAATGTTTTACATCTGTTTATTGCATTTCTGCATATGAGGTATTGAGTGGAAAAACAGTCTGAAAAGCAAGATCTTGTAAACTGTGATTTATGATGGTGAAAATGGAAAAATTCAGGGAGAGTGCAACAGCAAAGAGGTGCCGTCAGCATCAGGAATGAGGCCGAAGTGTCAGACCCTGGCTGGCATCAGTGCCAGGTTTGCAGGCTGTGCAGCAGATGATACAGGGCACTGCAGTGCCAATAGAAAGGATAGCAAATATTTGTCTTGCTCCTTCTGTGCAATCTTATCTTCTTCATTTACTACTGAGAGGGACCTGAAAAAAATGTAGCGTGGAATAACAGGATGTAATGAGGTATTTATTAGCTGTGCACATACAGTTCAGGTTGTAAGTAAAAATATACTGTCATTATTTATGAGGTATTGAGACCATACTTGAAATCCTTGTTAATATTCTAAGAGCATTACAGAGAAGAGCATGTTCAGAACAAAATTTATTTTTCACCTGGAAATATTGAACTGCGATGGGTTCATGGCCTGAACTGGCCTGAGGCCCCCAAATTGGGCCTAGCTCAGCATTATTTCGGACCGTGGCTCTTGAGCACAGAGCACTGATGCTCCTGCTTCCATGTGGAGCTTTGTTTGTAAAGCAAATTAGCTTCCCAGAGGGAGAGGCTGTGTCATCTTCTCAGTGTCGCTGGTGTCTTGCATATCATGGGTGCTGCTGGAATCTAATAATAATTAAATGTGACACTTCAGGGGATCGGCACAGCATGAGACACCCTCTACGTGGGAGCTTGTTACAAATAAATGCATCAGCTTAATTCTCAGCTAGAGCTGCCATAAATTGGTGAGCGCAGATGTCTGATCTGTCTAACTGTGTGGGTTTAGTTAACAGCACCAGCTACAATTAAACACTAATTGCGCATTCACTGGCTATTAAGAAGCATCTTCCTCTCATTAAACTTTATACTCATATCGTTGTCCTCTGGGGATCTTCATTACTCTGCTCGGGGATCCCCGCTGCTCCGATGAGAACCAGCACCCGGCAGGGGTCACACTGGGAATGAATAGTCCAGAAACACAAGGTCCAGCAGATGTGAAAGGGCACGGAGCAGATAACGCAATCCGAAGAGCTGACGCTCCGCTCAGCACGATGCCCAAAGCATTCGCATGGCCAGTGACACGGTGCGGGACAGCCTGGACCCCCCAAGTGCTCCTGTGGAGTGAAATGCCCTTGGCACTCTGCGAGCGCCCCTAGCAAGGCAATGTTTATGTTAGCACAGACCGTCTACCTTTTGTTTACCTCGTAGGCAAGGGAAAGGCAGGACAGAAGAGGAAAGGTCCTGGGCTCTCCGTTGGAGAAAGGGAGCTGTCAGGGAGCTGCCTCCTCCACATCCATACGGTAGACATGTACCGTAGGTACAGGCCATAGGTGCTGTTTTACTGCATGCCTCGGGGGCAGCTTGCAGGAGGCTGCACGTGAGGACCAGGCTTTATGGTCCGTCCTGCAGCTACCAGTGACGGCTGCCTATTCGTGCCTAGGCAGTTGCTCTATTTTTATCTTTCAGGTATTTATGCTCTTTCCCCGTGTGGTTTTGGAATTACACTTGCGAAGTGAGAATGCACATCAGGCAATAATACATCTGGACAGCTTGGGTGTATCAGCACGTTTGCTGCCCTGTTCTTCATTCTTACTGAATTATCTGACTATATTTCTGTTTCTGCAGCTGTAGTGATCTATATCTTGGAAGGAAGCAGAACACCACCTGGATTTATTTACCAAGTTGAAGCAGCTGATCCTGAAGATGCTCAACTCCAAGTAAGTTGCATTGAAGAAAACAAAAAAGAGATAAGGTAATCCGTCGTATGAAATGTTCATAGCTGGCAACTTTCAACTATGAACTTCCTTATCAGAAACACAGAAAAAGGTTTAGTCAGTTAGAAAGAAGCATTTTAAAGAGTAAACTAAGAAAACCACGCCTCAGCAGCTCACATGAACTATATTTTAAGCTCTCATCACCCCAGGACTAAGGGATAGTGGAGGCAGTTGATACAGCAGATCTGGCAGAAATTGGCTCTCTCTGTTTTTGCAAATGGCTTCCAAGACATTTTTTGTACATTAGTGTGACTAAAAATAAATGCAGTTTTGAATCTTCTGTGTTGCAATGACCATTCTTTCAGATGAGACAGTAGGGAAACTGCGTGCAAGACAAATGAATTTCAGCTTTTTGGCAATCATAGGGCAAACTGTGACTATCGGTTAAAAAAAATTGTGTTCGTTGATCTGAAAATACTCAGATATAGGAAGAAGAAAATTCTGTGAAGTGATAACTTTGCAGAAAGGCCAAAAGAGGCTGTACATACCTAAGAATTTTTTGTAGCTTGGTTTTGTGGGCTCTTGTGCTGTGAAAGACCACATTAAGTCCTTACTTAGGCTTTGCCCAGTTGAACCACGAAACAACGTTCTTCATTACCAAGAGCGAGTTCCACTGGCCTTTCAGTCTTTAACGAGTCTCAGGAATCATAAGAAGCACTAGGGAATTTGCATCACACAGACAGATCTGCTCAGCTGATCTTGCAGACTACTTCCATGGTTGGTGATCCCTCGATGCTGCCCACGTGAGACTCTGTGGGCACCGTGGCCACCCCACCATGCACAGCCCTGTCCCTGCCTCGTCAGGAGCCATGGGGGCAAAATTCTCTTTGCAGATGGCATTTGTTCTTTCTGCAACATTTTGTTACAAGTCCTGTGCTATAACTTGGCCCATTCTTCAAGGCAAGGAATGAATGTAGGGAGTTTTAAACAAAAAGACACAAACATTAAATTGTAGCTCTCTTAATTTCAGTATTCACTGGCCCCTGCATCAGTGCCTTTCTCAGTCTTCGAAAGTGGAGCCATTTTTTCTGAAAGAGAATTTGATTATGAGAAAGATCCGCATAGGTGAGAATATATTTTATGCATTGGTCTTTCTGTGTGCTCGCTGTAGGCAGAGAGGAGTTTTGGTATATAGGTTGATCTTGTGTGATTCTTGTTTTGTCTTTTTTATTTATCAGTTACTTTTTAAACATAACCGTGACAGATCCAGAGGGACTCCGCTCTACTAAAACAGTGCATATAAATATCATTAACACCAATGATGAAAGACCTTACTTTATCACGTGAGTGAAAAACTTCCGTTTTATCCCATACATAGATGTTTTCCCGGCTTTGCTGCTTTGGCACTAGTGTCAGCGTGTGATGTAAGGGTAAGCTAATATAACAACATACAGTTCTTCTTCCAGAAGAAACAACAACCGGAAACAGTATTTTCATTTTGTTATGGTGCTTAGTGTCTTGTTGGAAGGTCTTGCTCTCATTTCCTTTGCTTATTCTTATTTTTTATAGAAGCAGTTCTTGGTTTTCCAGTGTGAACCCTCATGCCAAGAAAAGCCAATCAAGTTTATTGTGCTTGTTAGTGTTTAGGTAGGTTAAAGCTATGCAAAAACCTTTGGACAAGTTCAGACAAAGAGGTGAATTTTACTCTCTGTGAATAGAATCCTACAAATTTTGCCCTTCATGCGTATGTGCATTTCACCATAATGGTGCTTATTCATGCAGAAGTGTCTAGACATAAAAAGGTCTCACTTTTGATCTGGCTTTTCCTCCTCTTCCCAGACACTTAGACTTGTAAACAATCCCAGTAATCTCTGAAACATTCCCACCTCTCACAGTGTCATTAAGCAGGAAATGGATGTGTCATAACACACAAGTCAGAAATAGCTTTTGGAGATTAATGGACTTTTAGCTGGAACCAGGGATACAACTGAATATTTGCAGAATAGTAAGTAGACCTATGCTACCACCCAGGCCATTTTGCACGGGAAAGCACCCCAGAAATATTAGAAAAACAGAGATTTTTTTTTGCTACTTATTTAATACTTGAACTTCATTGGTGAAATAATCAATAAGGAAAGGTTAGCAACTTGCTCCATGTCACTGTACTGATAGAAGCAGGAGGAATCCACACCCTGGTGCCAACATTTTTGCATTATGTTCTAGAATGATTACTTCCTCCAAATGTTGCTATTTCTGTTTGTTTCTCCTTGTGTCTGGAATGCTAAAGAAACTCTTAAATATTTATCTACTTGTTCAAGTCAGTGAAAGCTGCCATGACTTCCGCATCTATAACATCTAAGGTGTAAGACTCAGTTCTTATGTGGCACAAATAAAGCCTGGTATTTGTTTAAATTTTCTCGCTTGTGGGAGTCAGGATTTCTACTGGCACTACAGACCTGAAAGGAAAGCTCAAACAGTTTGTTACGAGCTTGAGGTTTAATTATACTTCTTAGGCTGCCCTCGCTATGTGCATATATCCCCTCTCCCCTACTAAAATGTGCGCTGCACGCTGTGACTGTGCATCTTCTGACACCAATAATTAGTGCTATGATGGGAGTAGGGGAAACCTGACAAGTTAGCAACCCTTCTGTGTTTTCTCCTGATCAAAGCTTTCAATACCAAAGTTTTAAGGGGTCTTTTTAATTGTTCCCATAGTATATGCAAGCGCATCTGTTTTTGGTGCTCACAGCACTGCACTGGCATTCAGCTTTTTGAAAGCCAGGCTGCAGATAAATTGACAGCGGGACACGGCCCAGACAGGGCTATGTGGAAAGTCTCCCATTCTCCTGTGCGTCTGTGGGGCAGGCTCACAAATGTCCTGCATCTTTGTAAGAAAGAGATGCAGTGGGGACAGGACAAGGGGCTGGGAGTCCTGGTCCTACTGGCAGGTCAGCTTGGGCTGTCCCTCATCCGGATCAGCCCATCAGAGATGTCTGCCCATATTGCCCTGCACTCAGAGACATGAGGAATTTTGGGGTGGCGTGTTATATTTTGCAGTGTAATACTGCTGTTCCTTCAAAACCGCCACATCGTTCATTCAAAAAAAAATCACATTATAGCTTCTGATTTGTATTGGTTTGTTTTGTTTTCTTCCTACAAAATGATGGAATTAAAAGAAGTGGCTTTTGAAGCCTATGACCCAATAGGAGATGGACTGCATGTCCAAACTCTTATCATCCCCTTCCATCTTCAGCTTCCATGATTCAGTGAATGTCAGGTCACTTTTGCTATTAAAAGGCTACAGGGAAAGGGAAGGACAGTTGCTTGGGGTCTGTAATGCTTTGTGACCACATCCAGCTGGCAGAGACAGTGGCTTGGATATTTACCCTGATAAGCTTTGGATAAGCTTTTTTTACTTTTTTCACCCTGATAAATCTTTTTTACTAGCTTTGGAGCCGTCTCTGAGTCCGGCATGGCCATGGCTCTGCTGCTACATCTCAGCTATGCCTCTGCCCAACAGCCCTTGCAAACACACACATGCCCTTTGCTGAATTTTCTTTTCTTTTGTAGAAAACAAAGAATCTACAAGATCCCGGAGGAGCAAAGCCCGGGCACTATTGTTGCCAATATAACAGCTAAAGATCCTGATGATGAAGACTTTCCCAGCAGACTTTTTTACAGTATCCAGTCTTCTGAAGAGTACTTCTCCATAAATCCATGTAAGATGAACAAAATTCTGCCTTCTAACACCTTACAAATCAATATGCCAGGGTTGGAAAAAACCCTTTTGCCAGAGTTTTAAGCAGGCTTACTTTTTTTTTTTTTTTTTCTCTGTGCTGTCCCTATAGAGAGAAAATGTTCTGTACGTAGCTTAGGGAAAAATTCTTCGGTCAGCCAACCGATTCAACAAGATACCCTGAAGAGGGTAGAGCAAAGGCGATTTACTCATAAATATTGACTTATTTCTGGGCAACAGCAGTCCCCATTGGCAGACATACGGTCACCCTTATTCTTCTTAATCTCTGAGGATTACAGAGACCGTTCTGGGGCTCTTGCAACAGCTGCAGTTAGACCACAAGACTCTCCCGTTGTCTCCTCCTGCCTGGATAAGCACATGTGGCTGTCAGGGTCAGAGAAGTGAGGTGGGGAAATCTGTGGCACTGGGATGTCCCCTGCACAGGAAGGCATCTCCATTGCCTTCTGAGGGCAACTGCTGACTGCCCTGCACACAAAGTGCTCAGGGAAGATGCCCTGTGGAGCAAGGCCGAGCTGCAGTGAGCGTGCCGTGACTGCTTCCCAAAAATGCTCTTGTGTTAGGGCTGCTTAGTGCCAGCTCTGGTGGGTGTACGGGAGATATGAGTGGTTTCCAAGCCCTCCGCTGAGGCCCCCAAGGGTCCTGCAGACAGTGACCATCTAAGCTGTGGTTCCTCTGCACCTAGCGAGCGGCGTGGTGCAGGTGGCCAGGAGAATCAACCGAGAAGCCCTGCCGCTTCACCCCAATATCTCGGTGGTTGTGCGTGTGGAGGACAGCCCCAGCGGAGGTCAGGCCAGCGAAATGGAGATCATGATCATTATCGAAGATATCAACGACAACCTGCCAGAATGCAAACCTTCTACCTTCAGGTACCGCCTTCGAGCAGCCTCAGACACCCTAAGCAGTGCCCAGCCCAGAGCACACAGGTCAAGTCCCCAGCCCTGTAGCTAGAATTCAAAGGGACATTCCTCACGAGCCTTCAAGGCTTAGTGCTCACTGTAAGTGTCTTAGGGCACAAGATTCAAATCTCTGTCTTGTTTGCACTGGAAATTTGGGCTGTATATTGTTAGATACTTTATCTTTCTTTTCAAGTACCAAATCCCTTAATATATCAGAGCCATAGGTTGTGTAGAGTTACTTATCTGACCCATCCGATACAAGGCTCCTTCTTTCTAGGAGCCTTGCTAAGCAATGGGGAATTGTTCCCTGCAAAAAGCTTTCCAGGCAGTTCTGGAGCTGGATTTTAAATTTCCTGAATAAATCTCCTGTTTATTTGCACATTTCTTGTCTAGTGAATTCTGTAAGGTCTTCAGAGCTCAGATATCCTCCTGCCTTCTCTGTACATGGTAACTTACCCGTGGGCTTTGCTGTGGCTGTGTGTTCTTTGAGATACTTGGGATGATCAGCTAGTTTTTATTAGAAGTCGTATGGCAGGAAGATGTGCCATTATCCCCGTTTAACAGGTGAAATGTGATGGCATATAAAGACAAATGTCAAAATTGTTGTGTTTGAAGCATTCAGGGGGCCTCTCAGGTTTTGGTAGTTTGGAGGTCCTGCAGGTGAGAATCCAGAGTCTCAAGCCAAGATCTGTATCATAACACATCAGACCTGTCCAGAGAGGAATTTCAAGTTAGTGGTTGTCCATTTAAGTTGCTTGCTCAGTGGCTAATTTAAATGCCTTGCATTGATACCACATAATTTTATGGAGCAGCAGTTCTTCAGAGCACTGTTTGGATACTAAATCCATGACTGTAAATGCAAGAGTCTATTTAACATCCAGTTGTCATTCACATTATGATCTGAATGAAGCAAAGATCTTCAGGAAGACGTGTGATCAGATAATGAACTAGTTGTACAGGGACTGCACAGGGGAAACAAAATCAGGGCTTAAGGATATTTCAGTTAGTTCTATAGCTTTTCATAGTAATTCTCTAGATTAAAAATAAAACTGACATCTTCCTCCTTTCTTCCTAAATCTATCATGTGCATCACACATGGGCCCGAAATCACCCATGGCCTCTAGGGCCAGAAATACTAGTTTCAAAAAATAGCAAAATGGTCCATATATCAGTTAAGAAGAGAGGGAAAAAAAAAACAAAAACACAAACAAACAAAAAAAAAGAAAAAAAGAAAATACTGCCATGTGCTTGAAGAAGTGAGTGTCATGTGCTTGAAGAAGTGAGTGTTTTAAAGGTTTTAAGAATACAAAATAGTAATTGAAGTAGTTTCAAAAGCTAAGATCTTGACGTACCTTCTGAAGTTAGGGTGACCTCCAAGATTTTGGTTTGGATCTGGCTAAATATTTATGTCTTTGCCATTATATACAGATGTTACCAACCACAGTATATGGGTCAGATTTAAGGTTCATCAACTTCATCAGCTTCATCAACTGTTGTCTATTTAGTTCTAGGATTTCACTCTGAAAATATAATGGAAGTCACTGTTTTGGCATGTAAAATATATATCTCTTCTGTAATACATTAATCTCTTAAGAGAAGAAACATAAAGAACTCTGATAGGAAATATGTTTCTTTTGAACAGGGAAGAAATAAATGAAAATACTACTGCTGGGACACTTCTTCTGGATCTCAGAAATTTCTGTAAAGACACAGATGTTGATCCACCCAACAATCTAATTAATTTCACTGGACTATCTGGTTTGGGAAGCAATAAATTCACTCTGGATTCCATGTCTGGGAGACTTGTGGTCAGTCATTTTTAGCTTTGTGTTAGATAGATAGTCTCATTTCGGGAGATAACTTCTGAAATATTATTAAGGACTTTTCTTACTTTGAGTTCATTATCTGTTCAAGAAAAAAAAAGAATTAGTGTAATTCATGGTTTAATGTGGAAAATGACGGCTTTGACAGGATGATAACTACATACCTTTTGACAGGCTGCTTTGTATGGATTTTGGAGTATTTGGTGAACAGAGAGTTTTTTTCTCTGGTTCTTAATCTAAGTGTTAGATACGGCCAAAAAAATAGTTTTTTTAGGGAGTGTAAAGCACCAACTTTTTTACAGGTAAGCAGAGAAAACTGATGCCATTTCATACTCTTTTATTCAGGCAGACCACTGAAGATCCATGCTATTCAGCACGAAGAACTTAAAACACTTAAGAAACTCCAGACTGAGTAATTACTTCCCAGATTGATTGACCAGAAACATAAAAGCACTTAGATTGGTAAACTTTCATAAAAAGCAGAATAGGATTTGTATTTGTGTTATTTTGTGTATCAAAAATTGCGTGCTTTATGTTGACAGCTGCTGTCATAGTTACAGTGGTCAGGGCTCCTGCTGCTTGCTGTCCATGTGTAATAGTGGTTGTTTCGTTAATTTACCAAAAACAGTGGCCAAATAAAGAAAACAGGATAGAGATTACAAACACTAGTGAGTATACGAGCATTCTATCTAAAAAAGGACAGTGCTACAGGATGGGTAAAATGATTTTGGATATCTTTCTTTAATGTTTTATCTGAGGATAAGTGTCAATGAATGACCACTGACCTTAGCTTCACCTACCAATATAACAAGCATTTTTGTTGTTTTGCTGCAGATAGTGTTATTTTCATTGCCATGTCTGTGCAATGCAGTGTCATATCCCTCCTGGAATTCTTCTATAGAGTATAAGCTGTGGCTGCGCATGCTTTAGTCCTGGAAACCCAGCATTTTTAGGCCTCCTCCAGAGAGTCCAAGGAATTAGGGTTTAAATATTTGTGAGAGCCCCTGTTCAGTAACAGTTTTTTCCTGGATAAACATTTGTGGCTGAACCTGACACCTTTGAGGCAGGTCTGCAAACATGATGTCAAGGAGCAACTCCTACTATTTAGGCAAGAGCAGATTCTTGTTGAGTCAACACAGGTCTCGGAAACAGCCCATTTATTGCAAACACTTTGAATTCATCAGGTAAAAGGCCAAGACCTTTTGCTCCAAGCAGTCCAACTGCCTGCACTTTGGGGAACAGATATTTCCTTGGCAAAGGGAGTTGGTTTTGAATTGCCAAGAGACAGCAAAGAGTGAACATGTTATTCAATGTCCTGTAATTGATTAATAGCCTATATAACTCCAATGTGGCAATTCTATACCCTACTCACAGGGAGATCCCTCACAGAACATTGAGAAAAAATAATCAACATCATGTGTATTGTGATTTATGTAAGGAAGTATAAATACAACTGTGTTTCTTTTTAATTTAGATGACGGAAAGTATTGATTTAGAAAACCCAACTAATCTAAGAACTGAAGTATTTTCTTTGACTGTCAGGGTACAAGATATTGCCTGGCCTAACTACTCAAGCAAGTATCCCCTTTACACTTTTGATATTTTCCTGTGCTGCAAGGGCATGGAGAGAGAGGAATGACATATGCATTTTGAATATATGCATGAGAAAATTTCACAGTCAGACATAACTCTAATTTAATCTTGTGTTATATTTCCAGATATCATCTACATTTACATCAGGATAAAACCAGTGAATGAGTATTTTCCAGTCTTCGGTAGTTTACTGTATGAATTTAATGTTTCAGAAATTACTAAAGGTACAGTAAGTAGCAGCTACATGATAGAAATAATGATGTCATGGTGATAAGTACATTTTTGCTCCAAATATATTTTTATTTAATTGGAAGAGGAGAATGGCTCAAAGTCCCAATTTGATTGGGGTTGCACTGTAGAACAACCTTGTACCCCTGAACAGACAAGGCTGTAAGCAACTCTAGACATACAGAGGTAACCAGAGACACAGACAAACCCAGTAAGTTGCACAAAAAATCTGTGACAGAGCCAGGAATCAAACTCATGTTTCTTTCTGCTTTTCAGACCATCTTTCTACTCTTGATAGATTAGCTTTTCAAAAGGATTGCAGTGATGCAAAGAAGTCACCACAGATGGTGGTGCTGATGAGAGAGGACTCCCTTGGCTGAGGTCTTTCCTGTCCCTCAGTGAGTCCCACATCTCAGGACTTGGCAGGGTGGTGTGGTGGCTTCTCGGCTTCACAGTGAGAGCTGTGTGCCCGCTGGGACTGCTGGCCTGTTCTGCTCTGTGTTGCTCAGAGGAACTTGGCTCAGGAAGGACATCCTTCTCAGTGTCATCATCTTGCAGTGGCCTCTCCCTCATACAAAGTAACACAGTAAACACAGGCCTTCTGTCCCAAGACCTGTTTTACATTTCTGTTGGCTTAGAAAAAAAAGTCAGGTCTTCAGATATGCAAAATGCCAAGTAAATCTTTACATTCATTCTAGACTTCCTAAGATCACAGAGAAATGAAGGTGGAGGTAACCTCTGGAGGTCTCAAACTCTGCACCTTCTTAAAGTGGTCTTATTTAGAAGAGGTTGCTCAGAACTTCATCTAATTAGTTTTGAAAATCTTGCAGGATGTAGACTCCACAGCTTCTCTGAGCTCCTATCACAGTTCAATAACCCTCATTCCAAATGATCGTTTCCTCATATTAAATTAGCCACTTCCATGTTGCAAATTATTCCTGTCTGTTGCATGTTGTCCTTTAACTGCTCGCTTCTGGGACAAGTCTGTCTCTGTCTCCTCTAGCATCACCTTTCAGTCCTGGGCAGCAACCAGATCCCCCTTTGCCTTCCCCTGTTGAGGCTGAACAGCCCCACTCCACCAGCCTCTCCTCCTGCTCCTTGCCATCTCCTTGCTCCTCCACCCGCCTTTCTCCAGTTTGTTCATGTCTCTGTTATGCTCAGGGTCTCAAACTGGTCACAGTTTTTCAGATACAATCTTGTGAGTGCTGAAGACAGGAGAACCACCACCACCCACGTGGTACTGTAAATGCTCTTGTTAATACCACGCAGTCCGTGGCCTTCGTCATGCAAGGATGCAGTGCTGGTTCATGTGTTGTCCGCCACCTGCCTGTTAAGTCACTGCTCTGCATGCACTGCCATATTCTAAATATCCGCAGGCAACATGGATGGAATTAGGATTACATCCGTGTCTGCAGAATGGCAAGCACAGTCCCATCTTAGTCCTCCCAGTGCACAGCACTGTCCGTTGCCACTTGCTTTATAAATGCGCCCTACGAGGGTAATTCAAGCTGCCTTCTAAGCACCTGGAAAGGAAGGGCGGCAGCTGCATTGCAAGGTGGACAAAAAGAAAGCACCTTGTTCCTCCCACCCCAGCCAGTGCTGGGCGGTAATTAGTGCGTGTCAGTGCAGGGCCCCGGGGTGGTCCTCCCCGTCAAAGCTCTTCTGTTGTGGTTCTCTACAGCCTCCCCACATTTTGGTATTTATTGCTAATTTGGCAAGTCTATACATGGGAGAGCTGTAATACAGCGTGATAACCTAGTATTTCTCACACTTTTGCTTTACATTTTTTTTGGTGGGAAACACTGAGACGAATGCTTAGTTACAGTTTCATCAAGCTTTGGTATGAACAAGTACCTGTACTTCCTTTTCTAAGTTTAAAATGTTAATGAAATATGGATTTTGTGCCTTTCAGCTGGATCAAGCATTGGAAAAGTGAATGCCAGAGACAAAGACTGGCCACCCAGTGTCATCACTTATTCCATTGTAGCTGGAGGGGGCACCAGGGATTACACAAATATATTCTGGATCAACCCAACTGAAGGAGATGTGAAGATCTTAGCTAGATTAGACTACGAAACCACTCAAAGATTCCTTCTCACAGTACAGGCCTCAGACCAAGAGAAAACTGCAACAGTATCTGTGAGTAAACCCACTCTACTTCTCCCCCTTTATCTCCATTTTCTCCCTGCCAAGAACAGTAAGAGACTGGGCAAAGCACTTTGGTGTGCATAAGGCAAGTTCATCCCTGCACAGGGCTGTATATTATTCAGATGAAAGAGGTGGTGTTCATTCAGTCTTGATTTATTTCGTACTGAAGGATTTTATTTTTTAACTCTGTGGTTTCTGTCTTTCAGACTTTTTTTTTTAAGCCGGGCAGTAAAATTGTTTGTGTGTGTGTGTGTCCTAGACAACTTAAGGTATTCTCTAAGGCTACACATATGCCAGCAAATAGAACAAGGACAGGATCTTGAGGACAAGTGGTACCGCCTAATTGCATCTATGCTTAGCGCTGAGTTTTTTTCTGGACTTCAGATAGTGCTCCAGTGGCTCTTAAGCATCCTTATGATTTTTTGTGAGTCCTTTTTCACAGCAAAGCACCTGCAGTAATGTTAAGACTGTATTGCAGCCCATCAAAAATGTTTTCATGATGTGAGACAGAGGGAATGTGCTCTATACTTGAAGTACAGGCCTAGGGCCATGTAGTTTGTCAGCATAATATATGAGGGGGGCAGACTGGGACAGCCTTGTCCATGATCTCTACTACAGGTGGTCTCTGACACCTACTTTTGTCCCAGACAGTGCTAGCTGACCCAAGACAAGTGTATGCCAGGGCCCGTGGTATCATTAAACACCGTGGCAGTGCTCAAGCTCCCTAGAGCAATTCTGTTTAGAAGAATAGATGTAAGTGGTGTATCCACAAAGGCAATTGCAGTCATTCCTTCTGAAGAATCCCAGGCTTCTTCACATACTTTACTGGTTCACTTCTTTTCTGTGTGCACTGCCTTGCACTTGTTTTTTGCCAAATGCTCTCTGCTGGATGGGATACAGGAGCTAGACTTGCTAAGCTAGGAGAGAAATACTTTATCTCCTGTCATGTTGCAAGGAGGTGATTAAGAAAAATGTAGCATCAAGAACTCCTAAGGGTGATGAGTTTATCTGTTTGTATACTAAAGATCAACAAGGATTACAGGAAAGGCTTATGAGAGGGGAGCCTCCTTCTCCCAGGTGGCTAACACCAGCTGGCATGAAGCACAACTGACTCCAACCAGTGGCCTTGCAGAAGGCCATTAACAGCATTTCTGTCTCACTGGGAAGGGTCAATCTATAGATACTGTTCCTTCCTCCCATGAATAATGCTCTTAATTATAAAATGTGCTAAGAAGCCTAACTAATGACTGTGAAGCAATTTGAGGCCATTTAAAGAAAGCTTAATGAATACATTCTACTACTATTTCTCATTCTTACTATGACACACCTCAGGTAATTCAAACCATCAGACAAATCAGAAAAAGATCTTTGGTCTTATGACATGATTCAGGTTAAGGAACCTGTTCCGAAAGGAGTGCGGGTGACAACATGAAAAGAAGATCCAACTATCATCAACATTTACTTCTAAAAAAAAAAGGCAGATTGGAAGGGAATTTTTTATTGCTCTTCAACAGCTGTTTGTCGAAAGAATGAAAAGGGCAAAGTCAAACAGCCAATGGAAGCCAATTCAATTCAGAATTGTGTTTCAGCTGTTTATTGTTTTTTTCTTTCAGGTAACTGTCAATGTTTTGGAAGTAAATGATGAAGAACCAGTTTGTTCACCCAATTTCTACTCATTTCAAATCCCAGTTAGCTTGGCTGTTGGGACTAATATTAATGGCTTCAGGATTGTATGTCAAGATCGTGATTCTGATCCCAGGTCTTTCCGATACTTCATTAATGAAGGTACTGTGTCACAGTGTGGAAACTTGAAGCAGTGCAAAAATTATTGAATTCTGATGATTCATTTGTATTTGTAAATAAAAGTCTAGCACAGTTTATGTGCTACTTCTCATGGAGAGCTCCTGATCAACCCCTGCTTGCCAGCTTATACAGGTGAGATCAGGGTCTCCTGTTCTGCAGTTTTATGGCTGTTTTATGACTTTATTATTTGATATAGTAGTCAAGAAGATCAAGCCATTCTTGTCAATGATATTTCACCACATAGATGCAAAGTGATCCATAGCAAGTTGTCAATAGAAAATGATCTGTTTGCTTGTTTCAGGCAATTATTTGTTTTTTCTTCCTTCTGGTAATGTAATTTTATTTTTTTGCTACCACTTGCAGGCAACGTGAACAATCATTTCACCTTTTCACCGAGTGCTGGTTCCAACACGTCTCGGTTGATTCTTGCATCTAGGTTTGACTATGACAGTGGTTTCGATACCAACTGGATTTACAGGTTGCGTGTCTATATAACAGATGACAGTTTGCTGTCTGCCAGGGACAAAACTACAGACTTGATTAAAACTGGTACAGTTACTTTGAGCATCAGAGTTATCCCAAACCCAACTACTGTCATTACCACTACTGTAAGTTCACTGAACTTCATCTGTTTTTTTTTCCTGGGCTTCTCTCCATGGGAGTAAAGAAAGTGGGTACACATGTAAAAGGAAAACAGGAAAACTGCTACAGGTCCAGATCTGGGAAGTGCTGAGCCCTGTGCTCTTATGCTAAAGCTAATGGAGATTAATATGTTCACTGTTGTGAAGGATTGGTCCCAGGTATAGACTTGCAGTGTATCTTTTTTCAGTTTAGTTTTTAAAACAAAGAGGCAAATATCCAAAGGGCAGACATCTGCCATTACCATGTACTTTGAAAGTTAAAGGTTTGAGAATCTAGTAAGGACAGAGTAGGAGTCAACCTTGCCTGGAACATTATAATGACCTCATGCACTTTGTAGGGCCTGTTTTTTATTCTCAGCTAGTCACTACTTTGGCTGCATTGCACTTCCACTTGTTTCTTTAGAGTGGGTCACAAATTAATCTGCAGCTGCCAAGGTCAAAATAGGCAGCAACAAGAACAAGATGAAATCCCAATCACTTG
Source organism: Crypturellus undulatus (assembly GCA_013389825.1). Classification (NCBI taxonomy): domain Eukaryota; kingdom Metazoa; phylum Chordata; class Aves; order Tinamiformes; family Tinamidae; genus Crypturellus; species Crypturellus undulatus. Next base: position 274,794 of record VWPW01032548.1, read on the forward strand.
GAAGGGGTATTTTTCCATCACTGAGGTCATCCTAACATAAAATGTTGACCTGGGTGCCAGGAAGAGAAGTAGCTCTGCACGTCCCCAGCGTGTTGCTGTGGTTTAAGACGGACAACATCACAGATGTGGGACAGGGTCTTCCCCTTGCCTGATGGCATTAGCCTTTCCTTCCTCACATGCAGGAGTGAAAATATAACAAGGCTTGTGAAGGGATAAAAGAGCTATTAACTGTAAAACTATCTGATCTGCTAAGGACTACCTGTAACTGAGCCAGAGCCAGGGGATCCTGCACGTGGAGCGCACAAAAGTCTGAAAGCTTTGTTATGAAAATGCTTAAGTCCAAATCTGCAAGCTGATGAATAACCCTGTTATTATCTAATGCTCTGCTGAGAAGGAATAAATGGTTTTCTCACGGCCTTCTCCTCCCGCTACTTAATGTGGGAACAAAAAGTTAAGCTAACAAAACTTGCTCTATATTTCTTCCCTGTGCTTTACCACAGCCACAGTACAGTCTAGACCACACACCACAGCCTTAAATCTGCCTCCCTGGAGATATCAGCCCTCCACTTTCAGCCTGTTTTGCAGAAGAGCACTTTCATTACGGCATCTGCTCCTCTCACTACTAGTTATGTGTGTTGTGTATGACGATGAAATGGATGCTGGAAGGCTGGTGGTATAGAGAAGGATCCCCATCACCAAAAGTCACTCATGAGTGATGGTAACATTAAGATTATTTAGAGTTTCTTTAATGATTTGATGTGCCCAGCATTACTGACTGACAGTAGATCACTCTTCATCCTAAATATTATTTTTTAACAGTTACTGATAGCCCTTATAAAACACAGTCAAAAACAGCCCATCTACCTGCCAATTTTTTGCTAGAATATACAAGTTAGTTCAAAGTTATCATTAGAGAGAGAACTAACAGAACTCTATTATTTTGTTTGTATGCAGTAAAACTACAGATGTATTATTGAAAATAAAATTAAAACTTTGCCAGATGATGAAAACTGGCAGTGTAAGACATACTATAGTAGGTGTTGACCTGGGTAGAGTAACCGAGTCATTTCTGACCTGTTCGAAGCTAGTGTCACGATGGGACCTAATGAGTGAGCTGCTGGCTGCAAGCGACGTGCCAGCTCAGAGCACTGTCTCCTGGCACCTGGGGAGATGGGGGTGCTCAGGAAGCCTTGTGCTCCCTTCTGGAACAAGCCACAGGGGAAAAAAAAGTGTGTGGGGGGGAGATTTTCATTATTTTTATACAATAACCCAATTCCTCAGGGTTCAGCTCCCCTTACGAAGGGAGCTGCACGACTGCTGTAGTGAAGATGACCTACTTCCAGTTTTGCCTTAGGTATCTAGAAACCATTAACTCGATAATGGCAATATTCCCTGAACATCCTTATCCTCAGATAGTGCGCTCGCAGCTTCTGCGACAATCGGAGGCTTTTAAACACCACCACGGTGCCCCTACCTTATATAAGACATTGAAACCTGGTCAGAAACCTCCTTTTTGCATCGCGGGTGGGCTACATTTCACCCGTCAGCAATTGCCCTGGGGCCTGGCGGTCCATCTCAGTCAGCCTCTGAGCTGCTCGCTCCCACTGTCTCCACCTGCCTCCTACCCCGAGTGCCCTGGGGGAGGTTTGGCCCTGCAGGAGTTAAACTAACCAAGACAAACAGTGGCGTCAGTGTCGCTGCCTCACAAGCACGCAGCGTCAGGGTATTTCTCCTGTTTTGCTTTAAAAGCCTGGCTTTACTCTCGTGACAAGAAAGGAAAACCTCTATTCGGAGTCGGCGTGGTATGTGCCGTTCGTCATCACCCTCGGCAGCCTGCTGCTCCTCGGGCTCCTGGGGTACGTGGTGCTGCTGCTGGCGAGGAGCCTCCGCGCCCGCCGCCGTCCCGCACGGAAAGCCGGCGACGCTCCGCTGTGAGTCCTCCCGCACCCCGGGGGTACTGCCTACCAATACCTGGTAATGGCAAAGATAGCTCGGGCTGTTGAGAGGTAATGAAATCCAGGCTCTGAATATTTCGTAGTGGTATGTCCTTTGCTGTAATAAATGCTATTACTGGCTACAATGAGCTTTGGTGTTAAAGATATGAAATCAAGTAGAAAATGTCCATGGACTTTTTATTCCTTTTTCTCCCCTAATTATAAAGTTTAAGTATAAAGTTTACGTTATGCAAAAGCGTAAAGCACTAGCTGGTGGTAACTATGGAATTAATAATTATTATATATAAAGACAGCTAAGCCTGTAAAGTGCCCAGCTGTGTCGAGCACAAATACAAACGTACGTGCGTGCCGACTCCAAGTCTGGATAACTACCGAGACTTCCCATCTTCCCGTCAGAGTCCTTTTCAAGCACTCATGCTAAACTCAAAGTCTTTATTCAAACCAAAATTCTGCAAATTTCTTGGAGTTTTGCCCAAGCCCATTGTAAGGGTCCGGCCTATAAAGCTTCATGATAGCTCTAATTACTCTTGCTTAGCCAAAGCCAAGGAAGCCCCTTGGAATAGCTCTGCTTCCTTCTGGAAAGCTGTACAGATCCCCAGGGACTGGGGATCCTTTCATGGGGCTTGACTCAGAGAGCCTAAAAATTACATTTTACTTAATAAAAGAAAGGTGAACAGAAATTTAAGTGAAGCTATTCTTGGGTTCAAAAAAGAGTGTTCTGTAAGTATCCTTAGGTTGGACTGAAATTCAGAAACTGTAGTATATTTAAAAAAAAAAAAAAAGGTTATATATGACTGTGATTATGATTCAAATAGTGTGTGGAAGAAATTTAGCAATTTGTGATAAAAATGAAAAGTGAATTTAGCAGCATATAACCTGGCTATTGTTATTATTTATTAATGGGGCAAGTGATTCATTGGCATTTAGCTTCTCCCATTAAAAAGCAATTTTTATATTTTCAGATACATTTTAAATCTTTCACATATTTTAAAAGGTATTTTCTGAGTACAGGCTATCCAACATATTGACCTTCCTCTGTGGATGGAATTAGACAAGACTAATGCTTGAAAATATGATTTTCCAGATTATATAAATCCATCAGGCTATCACTAATAGGAATTTTCAAAATATTATCACTTTCTGGAGAAGTGCTAGAGCACTCGGGGCTTTTTGCTGTTTGGAAGCAGCATTAAGTGCTGCAGGCATTCAGTGAAAACTAAAGCATAAACTAAGCAAATGGAGCAAATTCCTGAACTCAGGGAAGCAGATCCTTCTTGCCAATGAAGAGAAGAAAGCACAGTATTCTTGTCCTGTCAAAAGCCTGCTACTTGCTGTCTGACATTTCTTAACTACACTCTTAACCCTTTTTGTTTGTTTGTTTGCAGGATAGATGCTCCAGGTGTGTATCGCTTTTCTTTATTTTAATACTTCTAGTAACACCTTGTTTACTAGTCAGAGCAAAGTGTGTAAATGCATTTCCAAATAGCAAATCTGGCTTAGTATAAGAGAGCTCCAGTTAAATATCCTGCCAGGGTCAGGGAGGCCAGCCTAACTGATTTTATGATTCTTTTGGTCTTCAAAGCTCTTCAAGTATTAGGTAAAAAACAAATTCAGACTAGCCTGACATTCTGGCATGGATATATTTTCACATATATGCGACCTGTTGAAAAATAATTCAGTTTCTCAATGGCTGCCTCCAAGATCCCTGTCCTCCCTTAACTCCCTCGTCTCTGATCCTCTTCATTTTCTCCCTCAAGCCCATTACTTTATATACCTGGTGATTTATTTTCTAGTATCACTGTTTTTAAAGGGATTATAAAACTTAGCAGGAGTATAAGTTACACATAAAAATACAGTATTTTTAAAGCAGCCTTGTTTAGTTTAGTCCCAGAGGCTTTCCTCTGGCAAGCATGGCTTACATCTTCTCATTAAGAACCTGCTTTTATGACTCCCTCGACTCAGAATCTCCCAGCTTGAAAAAACATGACTAAAAACACCCAGCAAAATGGGCTGTTCTCTTCAGTGCCCGGTCTGAGGCATCTCAGTGTTGGCAGGTTTCCAAAAAACTGGATGCCTGGTGCTTTCTGAAAAACTGGTTCCCCAATTCTGTGTGGCAAAGGCCAGGGCAGGTTTCCCTTGGGCGCTCGGTTCAGGCCCGTCTGCCACGTTCCCGGGGGTCGCGCACCGGCGAGCAGCCGGCTGGGGCACAGGCAGGCTGTTCTCTAGAGCAGGGCACCAACAAGTTGGCAAGGAGCGAGTGAGAAGAAATCATAGCAACTAGCTGGGCATCATCCGCAAATCTGTGCTGTTTAGGAGCCCGTGGCACTGGTGCGGTATTTGTTTGCATGTGGGATGAGTTAATTGTGTGGTAAATTCACACATAATCAAACTGCTCTTCAATCTGAGTTTTACTTGACTAGATTTGCAGCACTTTCCTGTTTTGCTTCCAAATGAGTGTTTGACTGCACACGCTTTGCAAGTACAAACATTCATGGGGGAGAAAAAAAAAAATCTACATTTCTAGTTCAAACATCCCCACTGGTGAAGTTTGCTTCCTGGTAGAGAGCCAGTGCAAGGCCCGTGCAGCACAGGAGTCCTCAAAATACAGCTCAAACAGGAGTTTTGCAATGCAGAGACCTGTGCGGATTGCCTGGTGCTGGGCAGGGGAAAGAATTGCACCCCTGAAGCAAACTTCATTTGTAACATTTTGGAATGAGTGATAGGCAAATATATATATATATATATATATATATATATATATATATATATATATATTCACTGAGAAAATGTGCGGATAAGTTTCCATAAAGACCACAAGACCACATCTGAATTTCTCTATCTGTGCATACTTGTTAAATAAACTATTGTTAGTTATTCATTACTGCAGGAATAAGACTTTACAAGCCTAAACTTTTCATTAGTGATTGGCAACTCTGTGTTCTTAATCCAGACATAATAACGAAGGAGTCTGGTTTTCAAAAAGCACTAGGGATCATTCTTTGAAAAGAAACAAGGCTTATCTGAGGTGTCTCAGAAGCTGAGTACCAAATATCTCTGTCTGGAGAAATCGTGATTTGTTCATTGTCAGAAAAAAATCTTTTCTTTTTTTACAATATGCATTTTCTTTTCCATAGAAAAGAAGAAATCTAAGAAAGAAGTGATATTGGTAAGTACAGCCATTCTCAAGTCTAAAAAGAAATGTTTTGCCCACCCCATCACATAATGTGGCTACAGAGCCCTTTGTATGAGATGCAGGGAGGAGGACAACTTGCCCCAGCTTCACCAGGACCAGGGCTACCCTGCTGAAACCCCACCGACTTCTGCAGCTACTTCTGAGCTGCGGGAGCGTGAGCGGCACGTCCACCCAGGTGGATTTGGATGTACTCAAACTGCAAAAAAAAGGTCATATTTCCTTGAAAATAGATGTTTGCTTGCAGATATACAGACCATCTCAGGGCTCCTTCTCAAAGGTATAAAGGCTGCAAAGTTCTTTCAAACTTACCTCCCCTTCCCCAGGTTCTTTAGCAAGGAGGTTACCAGGTCTCTTCAGGGCAATGACCCTCCCGTGGTTGCACACGTGGAGGCATTTAGCATGTCAGACCTTATTACTTCAGCTTTGAACATCCAGTAGCAACACCCTATACCACAAATAGCTTTTGTTGCCTGTTCTGATTAAACTCAGCCTGCAAGAATGTGATATACAGGTCATATAAATCTGCATCCATACAGGTAGGTCAGCATTTCCAAGTCACTGCTCCTTCTTGCTTAACTAATTCACAGAATTCATTTCACATATTGTCTCTCTTCACAGCAAATGACAAAGCTAAACACTGTCTTTGATGGAGAAGCCAGAGACCCAGGTAATAAAAAGTAATTAACAGTGGATAAGAATATTTGGCCTGAAATAAGCTAGATTCATTGATTTAAATATGGTTCGACATTTGCTTTTCATATTTCAGTTTGGTTGTTTCCAAGGAGAATGGGAGCTGTATTTCCTAGGTAGTGAAATTCAAGACAGTGCCCTACTAGTGTTTTTAATGGTAAAACTAGTGTTTTTAATGGTAAAATACACTCTTGTCTCCTGAAAGCATAGATGTGACTACTATGTTATGCACTGCTCCTCTGACAAACTGCCTGTATGGATCTGGTATGGGAGGTGGGAAAGGAGGGTGGGAGGGAAGGAGGAATTTGCTCCAAGCTTCCTTCTCCTGCGCTGTCATGCTATGTAATTTCACCCTTCCCCTGTCTGGGAAGAAGCCAAGGGATTATGTACCACCAATCCATCACACAGAATCCCAGAATGGTTGAGGTTGGAAGGGACCTCTAGAGATCATCCAGGCCAACCCCCTGCTCGAGCAGGGACACCCAGAGCCCGGGGCACAGGGTGGCATCCAGGCAGGTTTGGAAGATCTCCAGAGAAGGAGACTCCACAGCCTCTCTGGGCAGCCTGTGCCAGGGCTCTGGCACCCTCACAGCAAAGAAGTTCTTCCTCACATGGAGATGGAACTTGCTGTGTTTCACTTTGTGCCCATTAGCCCTTGTCCTGTCACTGGCCACCACAGAGGAAAGTTTGGCCCCATCCTCCCTACATTCTCCCCTCAGGTATTTGTACATGATAATCAGATCTCCTCAGTCTAGGCTACCCAGGCCCAGCTTGCTTAGACTTTCCTCGTAAGATTGATGCTCCAGTCCCTTAATCATCAGGTCCCGAGTGTTGATCCCCTTCCTCGCAGAGGCCCCTCGCTCTGAGCAGGGTCCATGGCACAGACGTGCTTTTGGCAGAGGGGATCCCTCTGACCGCAGCTCCCAGGTGAAGCCCACGCTGCAGGGCCTGCTTGAGGCTTGGGGCCTGGCATGAGGTGCCTGGAGGCCGAGGCTGCCAGCATGGGTTGGCAAAGTGAGACACATCAGCTAAAACAGGTCCTCAACAACTCGTTCTGAAGATAGGTCTGAAATGGTGGGTCTAAAAACTACTCAGAAAAAGGCAGGCTTGTTTCAAGGCTTGGACTCATCTGGCCAGATTTCCACCCATCTGCCTGCACCTTGTGTTTCACTGGATCACTGGATCTGGGCCACAGGCCTTGAGCTAATAGGAAACACGAGGCACAGGGACTTGGGTAGGATTTAGGCAAGTGAATAGGAGCTACTGTACAATTAAGCCTATCCTCAAGGCTGGTTGAGGCCGCTTTGGTCCAGGCCTAAGCCCACTTGCAATTTATACAGAGAACCTGAAGTGGTGGGCTCCAAAGTCCAGGCTTTTTCCCAAATATAATGGCATTTTAAAAAATATTAGATATGGGCCTTCCCTGGGCCGCTTCAAGAGCTGCTTCCAGCGTTATGGCAGGACAGTGGATGGTTTCTTTCCTTAGCAGACCTGACCCCACCAGATCTGGGCCCATCCAAACTGCACCCTAGTGCAAAGGCATGTGTGTCAAGCATGAGCATTAAGTTATAACCCATCTTTGTGGTGGCAGCAGAGAAATGTGTGCTCCCTTCTTCTCCCTTCTCCCTTCTAGGCTCATCCCAACCCTAGAGCATCAAGGGTTTGTGGTTTGGAGATGAGGTTTAATAACTCCTAGGATGTTATCTATTGAACATGATTAGGAGGGCTGCTCAGGAACTGCTTCCTGATCTGCGCTGCTTTAACATGCCTGCCTCAAAAGTAGTCATCAAAATAATATGCAAAGAGATCCAGTTTCATCTTTAATTGCTCATATAGTGTTACTGTGTCAGTAAACATTAATTCTGATATAAACTATAACAGGTAATAACATGTAACCTATGTTTCTTTCCAGGCCTTAATGCGCTTTGTTTGTCTAATATTAATAATGTTTAATTAGAAGAAGTGCCACTACAGCTTCTGATTCTCTGATTGTTTAGCATGAGGCGGTAATTTAGACTCTGGCAATCACACCAGATTCTTCCTTCTATTGCTAGGTAGTAAAGGAACGGAAGGAAAAGCTACTTGTTTTCAGAGCAGAGGTAGAAATTACTCACAAGATCTGGAGAGCCAGAAATATTTATAATAAGAAAAGGTAGCAATGTATGCTAAACAACTGAAACTTAAGAGCTTTTTAAAATATATGAATAAACAGAAAATACACATAAACAGAAAATACACATTATTTCACTGTATTAATGACTTGCCTTTTGTGACAATGTTCACAGCAAGACATGCAAAAAGCCCTCAGTGCAAATTGCAGACTGATGCAAACAGCTAAAATCTGTGGGCGATTCCAGATCGCAGAGCCATGGGTCAGCACGGGTGACCTAGTGTGGTCCCCAGGACACCTGCAGCATATGGTGCTGCTGGCGGGTGTTGCTCTGCTGAGTAGGTAGCACTGCTTAAAAATACAGGCACATACATATAGAACAGCCTTTCCTAGCACAGCCAAAGCAGAAGGTGGTCATAACAGCTAGGACTGTGTATGAGGCAGTTCTGTATTCATGAAGGATGGCTCCCCTGAGATGCTCCTGCAGCTCCCGGGTCCCTCACACTCATAGGAGGAAATGAGGCTGCTCCTCTCAGGGCGACCTTCCCAAGCCCACCTCATTTTCCAGGTGCTTTGTGTTTCCAGTTTCATCCCTATCCTGAGGACAACTGTTGTTTCATCATCTGCTAAAGCAGGAATGATTTCAATTGCTTGTTTTTTCCCTTCCAAGTCACGGGCAAAATGTATGAATTCAATACGCGGTCAGGAGCCCGGAGGTGGAAAGAGATCAAGGAGCCCCTTCAGCTGGCTCCGGTTGTGCAGGTAACACCAAGTGCCACAGAAAACGTCGGCAAAGGGAAAGATAAAGCAGAGTCTGCAGGCAAAAAAGAAACCACAGAGAAGAGGAAGGAGCCAACAGCAGAGAGAAAAACGGCTGCTAAGCCCATGAAATAGCAAACAGAAACACCAGCCCAGGATAGGCAGAAATTAAAGAAGCTGAAAGAGGAGTCTGCAGAGAAAGAGGACTATCCTCACCAAACCAAGACAAATTACCAACCTCCTCTCCTAGAACAAATGTTGTGTTACTGTTAAGCCACACTTAAAGACAGTGCATGGGACTCTGCAGAGCCTCCCAAGCAGGCAGCAGCTCCTGCTCTAAAGAGCCAAAGAACCAACTGGTGCTGACAGATGCTATTTTCTCGGTATGTATCTTAGCTGCAAAACATTAGATGGCCACTGCTGGACTTAACTTTTGCTATGTGCAAATAGGACTGGGGCAGAAGGGAGGGCATCGTGGCAGTCAGTGCAGTGACCTAGGAGCTAAAGTAAACACAGTCCCTCTGCTTCTCCGAGCACAAAGACGGTTTCTGGGTAGTGTGGAGGAGTCAACTGTTCCTTGAGAAGTGAGGGGAAGTGAAAGGGGATGATGAGAAGCAACCACAGTCACAGAAAAAAAGCCCTGCCCACTCCATGCAGGTGCAGCGTCGGGAATTGCCTTTTGGAAGACCTCCCTGGCCCTGGGCTGCCTTGGGCTCATACCAGGACAGCAACGTCCTCTGGCTGCATTTGGAGAGGTGAAAGGGCCAGGCGGTGTCTGTACGGACACAGACTCTCACCAGCCAACGGGAGCTGGGAGCAGGGCTGCTCGGAGGCAGAAAGAACAAATGTGAGGTCAAGTTGCTTCGCTTTTTCGCTTTTCACTACTGAGTTGGTTGCTAAACAGCAGAAAGGGGGACACTGGAACCAAAAATTTTGGTAGTAATAGCCAAAAATATTTTCTTTTCATTCACCATTTTATTTCAGCCCTTCCTCCCCATCCCTTTTTTGCTGTAGAAGAGAACATGGCTTGAAAGCAGTTTTGGACTGGAGAAAACCCACAGCTTGTTATGATAGCTCAGCTGTCATGCTAATGTTTTCAGCTTATTTATCTTTTGTAACATTAGCAACGTTCAGTATCTTTACCTTTGGTATTTCCTCTGGGGTATTTGGAGTTTTGCAGAATCAAGTGGAACATGCTCAAAAGAATAATTACAGTAAACATATGTGGTGAAATATTTTTTTTCCAAGCGTTAGCTTGTATAATGCAAGTGCTGTCTAAGAATCTGATATAAAACAAGCAAAGCCTACAAGATTTCAGAAAATTATTTTAACCTGAAGAAAACTAATTATAAATGCTGACTTAATACTCAAAGATATTTTGGTTTCCTTTGTTTCTTTCCTGATCACAAAAATCTTTTTTTGGCTCATTTCAACTTGGTGGTAAAAGAAAACATTTGCCTCAAGTTCAGCAGGGCCAGGAAAGGATGATTTTATCTAATCTGTCAGACATATCGGTTTCTGTCATTCCATGGGAGATCTGGATGGCAATTTCACTGAAGATCCCAGGCTTTACTAAGCCATTCTCCATGGTGCTGTGGCTCTTTTGCACACTCCAAAGAAGCAGTTTGGCTCAGGAACAACTTTCTTTACAAGCATCAAATGTCTTTGGTCAAATGACATTTCCTTGAGCAATCAGAAACGCAGCTTGTCATGACCAACACAATGATAAAGATAGGAGAGAGTGATTTATACCCTCTGAACTTGTTATCAGTTTACTGTACCTGCAGTGGTTGTTATAGTGTTGTTTGACCCTGCAGCACCAAGAGGGCTACACATATTCAGAGCTCCAACTTACCATTGTTTGCATTGGTTTTCTGTAAATAAATATATCCAATTTCTATGTAGGTGGCTTTCCGGTGACATAAAGAAGTTCTGTGGTAACTGATAGTACTGTTGCAACTAATCTTTCTGTTTCGTGACACAAAGATACCCACAGGTACGCCTGGCACTTGCAAACTTTAAATCTTTGTCCCTTGAAGAAGTTATTTGCATTGGTTACATGGCAGAAAGACAGCACGAGCTTGTTTATTCATTATGCTGGGTATTTCTGTAATGTTGCTTGCTCTGCTCCCTGAACACTTTTCATTTTACTTTAGTGATTTGGGGCTAATAACCTCCCCCACCAACTTTTTTTTTTTTTTTTTAACAGAAGGCAAAGAGAGGCAAAAATAGGCAGTAGCTTCAGGTAGAAAACTTGAAAAAAGTGGGCTGAAAATGCATCTCAATTACTCTTCCTACTGTTTCTACTCTTCCTACTATTAACCAACACAAACTTCCTTCTTAGGAAAAATAAAAGCAGCATTATGTGGTATCACCCAATGCCCTGAACATGCATGTAAGCAAACTGCCAATAGTGCTGGCCTCCCAAGGCTGGGCGGAAGGGACTGTAGTGGTAGGGTTGGCACCAGTGCTTGTAAATGACTGACCGTCCTGTGTAAGGGGACCTGTGACCCATGAGTTGCCAGATCGGGGAGCTCTTGCCCTCAGCCTTCCCAGGCTCAGATAAAATGAGCGGTGTTCTCCTGTGTCCTGTGAAACTTGCTGCTTTGGGAAATAAGTGAGCTGGCCCTAAAGCTCAGCCATGTGCTTCCTACCTCACACTGTTGGTTCAACATGTGTAAGATCTGTTGGTTCAACATGTATGGATCGCTAGATCCAATTAGCTTTTCACTATGGTCTTCACTCTAGGAGCTTTTTGTGACAATGCATGAAGCTGCTTTAAAATATTCCTTGCTCAGAAGCCACAATGCCAAGGAAGAGCAAGGCTTTTTAAAGGAGCCGAATTTGCCCATCAGCTGCCCCTTGCGCGGCTGTCTTTCCCTCTGGGGAAGGAATCAAGAATGGCTATAGTTCTTACCAAGCCAAAGTAATATTAATTTCTTTGATCTGTGCTTGGTAGAACAAATTTGGAGGAGGCAGAACTGACTGGCCTCAGTGTGCACATGCTGTTTCATATAAAATACTCATGCTGGGCAGTACAGCTTTAAACACTTGAAACCTCATCTAATTGCTAGACTGGTTTATGTACTTTTTTCTTTGAGAAGATTCTCGGATAACACACATCCAGTGTTGAAAAATATCACTAGATGGACTGAGAGCAAGGATTAAATGCAGGAGCGAAACAATAAAAACATTTAATTAGTGGAACAATTAATTAGGTGAAAGGAGCTTTTCCATCATTTGAAGACTTCAGAAGTGAAGAATGGCTGCTACATCCTGCCAAAGGTCAGACTAGATTACGCTGACATGCTCTCCAGTCTTCAAAAAACATATTAATTTATGTGCATATATTTATAAGGTGTAAATTTTGGTGCCACTTATTTTTGAATGGTGACAGTGACGACCTGAAACTTGTTGGTTTTATAAATAATATTTGCAATAAGCATAACTCTGAGTTGCTTCTGGCCATGTAATTTTATTTTTATTAAGGAATGCAGAAGTTCTGATGCTTTATTTGTGGATGGTTTCTATGAAACACATCAAGCAATATCCATCTGCTCTGAGGTCACCTTTGGATTTCAAAATGTGTCACTTACAGGCCATAAAATTCAAAACAATATTCAAAAAACATAACAGTCAAAAAAAAATCCCTTTCCCACATTAACCACCATCTTTACTTCACATAATCAAAACCAGAGATATTGTTATGGTGGTTATTCTCAACTACAAATTAAATCAAAATATGTAGACCTTTTTGCCAAAAAGCCAGGCTTTTTGGCATTTGATACACAGTAAAATCTTTCAGAGAGCAGGAGAGAGTGGTTAGAGCACGTGCTGGGTTGTTTAAACCTGCTCTGTTTCTCGTCCTGTCGCTGTCTTTATCACGGTGGTGAAGGCACTGGAGGAGGATCAGGCCAGGAGGCTGCCTCCCGTGAAGGCTCTGGCACCTGGGCATTGCACTAGGAGCGGCAGCACTTAACCAGGGCAGTTCCTGGAGCAAACACCTCTGCTAGGGGCCTGCTCTTTGCAGGCCTGGGGCCTTAGGCACCCAATAACTTCTGATAATAACCCCAGGCACAGGGCTGCAGGACCACATTCTTCCTTTATTTTCCTCCCCTAGGATTTGCCAGAGACACACAGCAGCCGTTTTGGCTGGGGAGATGGAGAAGGTCTGTCCAGGAGTCTGTCGCTTCACGACTCCTGGGTCATGAGACGCAGGAGATGGGTCTCGGGCTCCCTCAGACAACGGTGACCTCGCTCCTTCTCCCGAGCAAAGAATCTAGCTAGTTAATGCATGAGACCTCGATGCAATGCCACAATGAGAACAATGTTTTAACAGCAGGCAGCTATGACTCTATTTGCAGTCGCCACATGCCTGCCTGGGTTTGTCAGCCTGAGATCCCCAAACAAATCAGGGTTTTGCAAGGCTCCAGGTGAGACAGACTCACATGTGGGGACTTGTCTGGCTGCAGCACTGCCCTGGCACCTGCTGGGCTTCACCTGCACGTGCCCCTGTCTTAGTCACCACCAGCTCCCCATGTGTCAGCTGGAAAAAGGCTGTTTCAGGGTAACTTACTGCAAAGCAGACATCTGGCTAGAAGAGGTCGGATCAGCTGTGCCCTACAGCAGCTCCTCCTGGCTCCCCAGCTCAGATCTCCCTGCCTACGCACTAGAGACGTCAAGTGCACCCTTGGAGCAGCAGCATCTCAACCCAGACCCACCAGAGGAGGGCAGGTCTGTGCTGCTGCACCAGGTGCCCGAGCAAGTTTAAAACTAGCAGGCAGCTGAGTATGGGGCAAGCCCAGCTCCGCTGTTGCTTGCTCAGATCACAACAAGACACCTCTGCTCTGCTGGCCCTGCGCGGCCCACGGGTTGCTTTCTGGGAACTTTCTTCGTGGTCCTTCTACATGGGTAAAAATGGCATGAAATGTACTTCAGAGAAGCCAGGTAGGAGAATATGGGCCAGGACAAGAAGTCTTCAGGAAAGCAGAACTATTAGCATCACCTTTCCTGGCCTGATCTCTGCTTGCCCTATCCATGTGTCCCATTCTGCAGTTACTAAAATCGCCGGTGAAGAAAGGGTTTCTGGCCATCTGGTCAGTGAAGAGCAGGCTCAAGGCCCTCACCAGGCCCTCTGGGCACTGCTGACACACAAATGCAGCACGAGGCAAGGGCTGCAGGATAGTGCCGGCAGCTGCTTTTCACACAGAGCGCCTCGGGCGCAGAGCTCCTCCACCGAAACCCCATGGCAGTGTGTCACCGGGCACCAGGCTGAGCTTTACCCTCCCCCGTGCATGTCACTATCAGCGGAGTTGTGGCGGCTGGGACTACTCATCGGCCTGACTTTCCGGCCGCCTTGGCCCCGCGGTGGGTGCAGCCGTGGCGGGTGCAGCTGCACAAGGCCGCAGCCTCACCTGGAAAGACACTTGCTCGGGGGGTGACACCTCCACGGCTCGCGTCTCTCCCACCGCTGCGCCCTGTGGCATTGGCCTCCCAGAATATGTTTTGCTCTTACAGCTCTGAGACCTCCAGGAGCCGTTTTCCTGCGCTGGCTTCTCTTTCCGCAGCTGTAGGAAGCCTCAGCCGTACCCTGCCCAGGGCTCTGCCCCCGCAGGCCGGGCACTGGTAGTGGCTCCCCATGGTGGGACTGGGCCCTCCAGCTCCATTTCGCCGCTCACGTCCCCACACATTTTGCAGCCTGGGTATCAGGCTGAGGCTGCAGGAGACTGACAGCTCTGCAGCAGCCCTAAGTGGAAAAGCTTGTTATCTGAAAGCAGATGATACGGCGGGGAGCTCGGGCAGCCTGTGCCACAGCGGCATCACCTCAGGCTCCATCGGCTCCATCACCTTCACGGCCGTCAGAGCCGCCGAGAGCCTGGGAAGGATCGATGCTGCTGCCCGCGGCCGCAGCGTCACAGCGCTGGAGACCTGCAGTGGCCACCCCAGCAGCCGCCTCCTTGCCTTCCAGCGGCTCCAAAACAACGGGAGCAGCTGGGGGGAACGGGAAGAGCCCGGGTGTCCAGAGGACCCGGGGACTGCCGGGTCTCCCCGTGCACTGCCTCGGATTTCCATGGAACAACACTGACCCCCGGTGGTTTGACGGGCTGCTGTGGCAGGAACTGGGCCAAGAGGTCTTTTTTTCCATACGGAAAGAAACTGTGTAAATGCAAAATTATATATGGAGCAGTTGGGCGCAGTATGACGCTTCCCCTGAAAGGCAGCCAGAGAAACAAGAAGGGGCATATGTACACTGGGACAAAGAAAGAAGGAAAGAACAAGTAAAATTGAGAAAATCAGGGTGAGAGAGGGACTGAGGAACCAAAAGAGCTTAGACCTCTCCGTAAAGACCTGGTCCCATTACATGGTTTTCTTTTTGTGGAGCAAATAGAGTAAACCCACCTCTTTTCAGCTGAGCTTTCACCTTGGCCAGACTTAACTGAACCTCTTCCCTAACATTCATATATGCTACAGGATGGATACTCCTGTGCTTCATCGGACTGGATGCAAGCATCAGACTGGCCAGGAAGCTCCAAAACTCCATGCACAGGCAGGGGCCGCAAGGCAAGAGGGCAGGAATGAGGAGTCAGAGCTGATCTGATTTCACCTCAGATTCCTTGAACACTCCTCCCTGCCATATCCAGTGTAATGTACTTGCTTAGGAACTGCTTTAAGAGCACACATCCTGTAGTAGAAGCACGTGTGAAATCAGACATATCCCCAAGTTCCAGAAAAAAAAACAGCAGTTCATCATCTCAGAAGCTCAGAAAAATGAAAGAGTTCAAAGAGATCAGAACGGATCCAGTTTCTGCCAGTGATCTTCTGTCAGACAAGCTGTTTTCTGTTCCCTGCACCAACTGCAAGACTGCGGTACTTACTTGTCATCAAAGATTAAAAGGCAAGGACTAAAGCGTAGAGATGCAACATCACCTACTCAGCTCTGAAAGCGTCTGAAGACTTTTGAGACCCAGATTTGTCAATTAGCCCCTCCCAGACATTCCCCAGATACCTAAATATCCCCTTCCAGACCTGCCCAGGAAGATGAGAGTCCTGGCAATGCTGAGCAGCAGTTTGCCAAGCTGACACCTCAGTCTCGATGAGGAATTCTCCCAACTACTTTGCTGGAAGTCAGGGGTATTTTTAGCTTGTATCTACTGCGTACTGGCTTTGGAGGATGGCAAGAGAGAAGGGCAGTTGTAATTTGTGCATTGGTTTTAACAAGCAAGGCTAATGCATAACCCCCAAATCTCAGCTCATATTTAAGTTTTTCCTAACAGATACATGGAAGTAACTTGGAAGGGGTCTCAATGGCAACTCCTTTTCCATGGATTTCTTGTTAGAGCTCTCATTGCCTTCTCAAGGTCTTGAAGAGGTTGGAGCACAGGACATGGGATCACCAGGGCTCTGGTTAGGCCAGAGGCTGCTGTGTGGAGTAGTAAGATGTTTCTCTCTGCCTTCTCCTGCTTTGCCTTGGACCCATCCTCTGTGGGGAAGCTAGAGAAAAGTCAAAAAAAGGCCAAAAAAAGGACTCATCTGGTGTAATCAAGACAGGAACTGTGCTGGCATTTAATCTGTAAAATTCAAAATGAAATAATTTATTTCATTGACTAAGAGCTTCCAGGGCAGAGGGAGCAATTGGAATATTGGGCCCTTTGGCTTTTTTGATTTAGCAATGCATTTCTCAAACTTACATCCTGATTCAGCTTCGTTTTACAGATGCTCTTCATGGAACTGAGTGCAAACCTCAAAGGCTCCTGAGCCTGCTAGTCCTTTCTCATTACTTTTGATGCAGTTTCTGTGGAAACTAATGCTAAAAATAACCATGCTGATCTAGCCTGGCACATGCCATATTCTTCTCTAAATGTAACTGTTGAGTGTTCTTGTGCCTATGAACTTCTGGAAACAGAACCTACCAGCACCATGCCCATTTCTGCAGCCTCTGAGTCCTAGCAGAGCTACTCTTAGTAGTGAGACTAGATTTATGGCTTTGACCCTGTCTTGAAAGCACCATGTACATGTACATCACAGGCACAGGTAACCACATACACGTACATCACAGGCACAGGTAACTTGGCGATCAACTTTGAATTTTTGCCATTTTAAGGACCTTTTCCCTGTTGTTGTGCTTTGGATCCATTGTTACACAGAGCTTCCTTTTGCCCTCTCCTCTGTTTTCAGGCAGGCCTCTCCCCTTTGCTGGTCAGTCGAGTTACTACCCAGTTTAACTCAGGCTGTTCCCCTGGCGTAAACCTGGCCTGTTCGAGGGACACTGCTGGGGCTCCGTGCTGCTAGCGAGCTCGCATGCAGCACTGCCCCCTTTGAACTTGAGGTTGAGTTTTCCCAGAAGCCTGGATGTGAGAACTGCACAATTTCAATCTGAAGCCTTTCCAGCATTTTTGCTCTGTTCAAGCTAGAAAGTTGCATGGCGCCAGACAGTGTTATTTTCCGTAGCTCATCTTTGTGTGCCCTTTACCGCTGGCCCATTCTTGCTGCTTTGCTGGACACAGAAGCAGGCAGGGATCTCAATGAGGCTATTAATGGAACCCAAACCCATGGGGCTGATCCAGCTGAAGAGCTGGTCCACATAGGAGAACAGCAAACACCTCCTCCTGCCCCCCTGTATCTTCCAGGTTATAGGCACCTCTCCATGGAAGGAAGGATGTGTCAATCCAGCCCAGAGGGCACTGGGTGCTGCAGGATAAATGTTCTCTAGGTAGCAAAAAGCTGAAGAGCTGAAACTTGAGGACTTCCTGTTTTAGTGACACTGTTGTGGGAAGCTGCTGAAACATTTGGTGCTCTTAGAGCCAGGGTAAAAGCAGCACGTTAACTGCTTTGATCTGAAAATTGTGTCTGGGAGAAATTAAGGAACTTAGCAATTTAGCATCTCAGAAACGTAGTAAGGAAGTACAACTTTAATTCATAAAAAGAGAAAGAAAAATTGCAGAAGCAGAAAATTGCAGAAGCACATTCCAGGATTAACATGCATAGTGTAGGGATTCACCCTGGAGCAAGGGAGAGATCCAAAGAAACTGCATCATATTAAATGTGAGGCTAAAATTAGATGCTTGCAAAAGCAATTGAGGATGCAAACATTAAAAATACCTGCTGTAGCTGCAGAAAGCAAGGGAGAATTAGATTGGAAGCCACCAGAGGAAGATGATTTGAGGGATAATATGTATGCATGGGAAAAGAAAAAGGAATTGGGAAGAGCAGCATACACAACACTAGTAGATTACCTTCCCAAGGGCAGGGAGATGTGGCAGGTCAAACTATTGTTGCTGCTATAGTATGCGAAATGACCCCACAGGATTTGAGATGGACAATCTGGATCTTGCACTTCCCAAAAAGTGTGTTATGTCAAATTGTCCATCGGATAGGTAAGAAAAAACTCACAGCTGGTGGCACTAACATTAATCCATAAACAGAGCATAGATGTAGAGTGTTCTGTGAATGAAGACAGAGGTGCTCATATATTGGCAGGATGTCTATCAAGTGCCAGCCCCCATTTCCTGGTGGAGGTGGCTCTCCTGACAGCAATGACATTCATTCATCAGGTTCCCTGAATGGGAATGAACTATGAGAACCCAATGCTCAAACACACATCACAGCGAAGGCTGATACGGCAGAATGAAGGGGAGCCCACCTGCAATGAACTAGGAGAACAGCATGAAATATTATTAAGTGCTATGAAAAATCATGGGATTTTCAGGAAAAAAAATGGGGGGGGAGGAGGGAATGTTCCCATGAGGGCAAAGCAGGACCAGTGCCTTACAGTAACTAGGATCATGGGTGGCAGAGGAGCAGAGCGAAGTGACTGAGGCAGAGGAATAAGGGGAAGAGCTGCAGGAAACAGGAGCAATAAGCAGTAAATCAGATGAACCAAACTCACACCAGGGCATGGGGAGTGTTATAGACTGCTAAATAGGGTCCTAGGAAGCAACTCAAGTTCTTAGCACAAAGCAAAGACCTGTACTGTCCTCCTAGACACCAGAGCATCAACCAGGGTGCCTACAGACTTGAGAAAAGAATACCAGAAAAGTCAGGGTTAGCACCAATTTCTCTGCGACCTGGAGTCCTTGACCTAGAATGAGGAGTAGAGCATTTAACTGCATCAACAGCAGTGCAAATCTTAAGAAAAAAATGACCTAGCTGTAACTGGTGCCTTCCTGAAGATGAAAACCAGAATATCTAGACAAGAAGAATACTACAGGGTGCAGGCAAGTTTAGTTTTAATTGGATTTAGTTTTAATCTTGAGGAAAAAAAAATGCACATCCATTTGCCAGTATTTAAAGTAGGGATGCAATCCTATCAGGCATCTTCTTCATAAATAATTTAAATATTCAGGTTAATATTTAATGATAACTGAGTAGCAAAAACTGGCCTCTCACTTTGTGACAATTCTGCTTTAGCTTGTACAACAAACCTGCACAGTGCCTCTTCTTTCAGCCATGGTGGTTCTTAGGCCATCAAGATAAATGATGTCAGCGCTTTTTTTTTTTTTTTTTTTTCTTCCCCCTCTTATCCCCCCCCAACTAAGGGGCTGAGCAGCTCAGTCCTGCCAGCAGGAATGTGATGTCAATTCAAAAGCAGATTTTCCAGCACTTTGTGGGTGTCCAGTGTAAACAAGAGCAGCTGCTTGCTCCGCACATGCTGCTTTCCACCTCATGTCAGCTGCAGGACCAGCGGGCAGCAAAGGGGCTGCACCCAGCATCAGTCCCTCCCTGTGCAAGGGGAAACAAGTCTTAGTCTAGCAATGCAGAAGGGGACATGCAGCTATTTTCCTTTTAAAAACATCTTGCTTGCTGTGGACTACATGTCACATTCAGCTACGCCTGCAGAGCAAGGGTGGTGTTAATGTTTAGCTGCATGGATCATTCCCCATACTGCAGCCAGCATGAGTGTCTGCAATACGTCATCTATCCCTGTTAATTGCTATACTCTTCCACTGACTGGCAGCAAGTAAAACATCATCTATTGCTTTAGAAAAATGCGCACTTCACACTGGTTGCACTTTTGTTTGAGAGCAAGATTTAAGCAAATGGAGCCAGGTTTTGTCCTGGTCACTGATCAGGTGTTCTTGATAAGGGCTATTCTCTAAAGTCTGAAACTGCCTTTTCCCTCCCCCATAGCCCACACATTTTTGGTTGGATTGTAAGCCTTTCAGAAACAGTCTCTGTATTTTGCCAGCCGTTGCACCGTCTGCCACATTTTCTCACCTTGCCTTCTGAATGGAATGGTTCTAACAAGGGCATGTGCTTACTTTATCTATTAAAAAAGCAGGAGAAATTCCTATTTTCAGCAGGACTGAAACTGTCTCTTTACAAAAGCATTATAGAATGAGTGCATGTTAGATTTAACATTTTTTTGTTGCTGAAATGCTAAGCCTTTCACTCTGCTTGATTGTGGTTAGTCCTAAAATATCAGTGAAGTTTATTCTGATCTAATCCATTTCTGTTTGTGTGTGTACAAAGGGGGGCACAAGTCCCATGTTGTAGTTGCAAGCCATCCTAGTGACTAACCTGGCTACCCACGATGATGAAGCACCCAGGGTGCTCTTGGACTGGAGGCCCAGTTCACAGATACATACACACTAGATATGCAGAAACACAATTCTGTTAAAAACACTGTAGGTTAGTAAAGATGCTTTACATCTATCATAGACAACCTTCAATTCAAAAAAAAAAAAAAAAAACACACTATGGGGCTGAGGAGTTTAACTTAGTCTTAACAGGATTTTTTTTAATGCAATATGAAAAATTGCATTTTAGATTTGGGGTGAAGTATGTGTTTTAAATAAGTGTGCACAATGATACAAGCAGTAAGCCTCTAGCTTGAAGACAAAAAAGCAGGGCAAAGGGCAATCACACACTCAGTATTAGAAAGGATATAGAGAGGGTTATCTGCAACATCACAGGACTCAAGTCCTTGCCCAAAACACAATAAACTTCCACCAGGTGACAAGGATCCATTTGCTATAGGCCTAGTTTTAAAAAATAACCTAATAGAATTACCAAGAGATCAAAATATTGGTCTCTGTGATAACCTTATATGAGTACTATCTTGGTTCTCCAAGATCAAATTGCCTGCACTATTTTTGTTGGGCACCTATCATTCCATTAGGAAAATAACATTCGAGAGGGCTGAGTAGTTTTGACTCCCCTCCCTCATTTGCCAGAGAATGGAGAGCCTTATATGCAATTACAGAGCAATGAAACTTTTCTCTATCCACCTTTTCTCAATGATAGTGCACAAATACATAAGCACATGTGATATAAGCACAAAAAATACAAACCAAGTCATTAGTGACAATTACAAATCCAGAGCTAGATAAAAGGCAAAAACTGTAAAAGGATGGATGAAGATTTAAGGTTTAAAGCTTGCACTTGAAATATGGAATTCATGTAGTCAATGAGGTGAGAAAGGGCCTTACAATAGTCATAGCTGACAGCTCTTAACATCTGGCAAAATACTTAAGTATCTTGATGATAATCTTGAAATCTCAATAAAAGCTTCAATCTCTACCTTAGCTAACACCAAAACACTTTAATTGCTGTATACACTGGCTTCCACAAGATTCATGCTGTATCTACGGTTCACTGCAATTTTGCTGCTACAGGTAGTAGAAATTAAAGAAAAAGATCAGGCTCACCTTACAATCAAAGTTTAAAACAAATCTTTTAAGACTCAGTTCAGATTGCAGAAGGAACAAGAAACACACCCCGCTCAAAGTGGTTTCCTGGTGTTTCAGACCAAAATGCCAACAGCAAGAGACTACTCTGAGAACACACAAATGCTGACCAGTTTGCATCCAAAATCCTACCTAAGTGACCCAGCATCTCTGCAACTTCAGTCAGCACTAACATTCATCACCAATATCCTGAAGATCACCGAGGGTGAAGCTAAGAAACTTCATCCTCTACACGGCTGACAGCGTAGCCAAAGCCTTCTGCTTTTCACCAGTTTCTGCAGAACTGTTTGTACTGGACTTGGTCCCAAACACCAATCCTGGAGACAGGACAGCCAAGGACATTCAGCTAAGAGAGCTGCTGAAAGAAGGCAGACACTCCAAAGCAAGCAAGGCCATTATTATCATGTAAAAAGCCCTGTGTTTACTACATCACTTCTGGAGGTAGGGCATGTGCCATGGAAGTGCTGCTGTCCTTTCCAAATCCTGCATTCCAGTCTTCCCTTTGAGGTACTTCTTGCCCACCCAGTGTAAGAATTTGCAGCTTCTTTCTTAGCACTATCTGAAGTCAGATGCAACTGAAAGGATTTTGATCCCCATGCTTTTGGTATAAGAGCAACAACCACTTGGGACTTTGCTCCCATATTCCCTTAGGCCTTTGTAAGGTTGGATAAAATTTGGTATTAAGTGACCCTTAAGCCTGTTTTCTCATGGTAGTATTATAGGTAACAGTTACTAACAAGGACAACATAACTCATCTTCTTTCACTTCTCTTATCCTAAAAGTGAAAGGACAAGAAGCAACAATCACACCCCCTTCTCTAAAAATAAGCTACTTCAATGAAAACTTAAGACAATTAAGCAGCAAAATCCCTCTCTAGCATGGGCCTAGAAGGAAGCCCTGCACACCATCAAGCAACTGGAGTCTACAAGAGTAATTAGCCCTCTACAGAAACCCAAGGCATTGGTTTAAGAGTCCTTCTCCTGCCCAGAAAGCTTTAGCTATGGCCAGACCTCACTAGCAGAATCAGTTGTATCCCAGAAGCTAAAAACAAAACAACACAACACACCACAACACCACACACCCCCCCACTACACCCCAGCCCCCCCGCAACCACACTTGCTTCTGTTACAGCAGTCAGTACTCCAGGCACATGGTTTCAGTAGCAGATATTTTATTATGCTCTTTGGCTTAGAAGTTCACCCTCAGAACATCAGTATTTGACATACTAAACAGTGTTACATGCATGCTGTTATGCCTATTTTAATCAAACAGTTTAAGAATCAGAAACTGACTGAACAGCAGCTTCAGAGGATTTATGAAAACAAACATTCTTTTTGGATAACCCAAAATAAGTTGGATATCTCAGTAGAGAGACCCACATGAAAAGAACCAGTATTGCTCCCCATAAGTATTAACAAAGTGAATAGTGTCAATTCAGAGTTAGTCACATTCAGACATCTCTAGTTAAGTGTCTTCATATACAACCATTGCCCACGTACCCCAGAGGATTTTACAGGAGCCCCAACACTAATAGCTGGAGTATATTTGCATTGAGTTCCACAGAACTTGTGTCAACTTGGGACAATATTTTCAAAGGCACTTACTGTTCACATAACAAATGATTTAGTAAACTGAGTTTATAGTTAAGTTCTTTTCTTGTTTGGAGATTGCCCCAAGCCATTAACTAGTAACAATGCATTAAATGTGGAAATAAGACCCTCTCAGACTTGTCCATTGTTTTTTGCTAAAGCAGTATGAATAAGAGTTCTACAAACATATGATAACTGCAACTGACAGATCTGTAAGTTTTACTGATTACTTCCATAAGATATCAGTTCTAAGCAGCAGCTCAAGTGTATTTTCATTGGTATTTTCCCATGTTCTAATTGCATTTACACAATACTTCCCAAACAAGGCTTGCTGTAGCTTACTTAGTTCTAACAATAACCCAAATGCAGGTGCTCTCCTAACCTACCCCTCCTATGACACTAGCCAATGAACCCTCTTGAAGGCATCAGCATTAATCTAAACATTTTGCTCTTCAAGACTGTAGTAAAAAGCAGCACAACTTTGAAAGGCTTAACATCTGGTAAGATAATAAATGTTTCAATTAAGATAGCCAAGATCTTGTGTCAAACCATAGTACAAAGAAGTTGGTCCAAAGTGTCATCAATTACTGAAATAAATCTTAATGAATACAGACGGTCAGCAGTGTGATGAAGTAGCAGCAGTGAAATATCCCCTTGCTTTTATATTCTTCTTGGATATATTCCTGAGCTTAGAGAAGTCTTGTTTATTTGGTTGTGCAAGTTGGTATCCTTGTATACAAACCAAATATTTCCTCCCCACAGAACCATATTAAGCAAACCAAACATCTGCAAGGAAAAAAAAAAAAAAAAAAGAAAGAAAAAAAGAGAAGTTTTGCTCAAGCAGGACAAAACAGAAGCAGCAGTTATCTTTGGCATCCCTTTGATTTTGGTATAAGCCACTTTAAAGCACATTAAAAGTAATTTTCACAAACTTCTTTAGAAGTCTGCTAATCAATTTATATTTCTAATTCAACGCAAAGGACAGAATGAGTCAGCTCTGCATATACACATTCAGACCATATAACTCACTGTTGATCTAATGAACAGTCAGTTTAGAAAAGTTTGATTTTTTGGGAGAATTGTACAGGGAGTGCCTCAATTGTACTGCTTTGGAGAAAAAGTGTTTTCTATTAACCTAAGCACTCTATACCAATCATAGCATTATAAAGAAGCTGTTTGAGGTGCAAGAGGTTCTCAACTGATAAAAAGACAAGTCTGACACCAACAGACAACAGGGAATGTAGTTTCTTACTTGTACCCCTTAAACCCATTTCAATGGGTTTATCCAGTAAGATATTTTAAGTTCCTAGCTCCAGTCAGGACACAGGAATTTGTGTATGTCTAAATACCACACCTCACAGTTCTGGAAACAGGTCCCACAAGCTTTTTCTTCAGAGAAATGAATGTTCTCTTCAAAAAGAGTTTGCTATTTTGGTCAGTGATTTGGTACAGTATTAATGGATCTGAATGACTGGTCACCCATAAAACAATCTTAAGGAGCAATGTGAGTAATAACAAACAGGGATCTCTGCTGCCAGGGACCATTTCATACCATATGGGGTCAGTAACTGCATCATAAGATGTACATACCACTGACACATTCAGAGTTCCCATGCGAGTTACAGAATCAAGAAGACAGGTTGTTCCTGGGGCTTTACAAGACTCAGCTTCTAAAACGCTGCCACCAGTGGATATTTTGATGTCAGTAACTGCTTTCGCCCAAGCAGCAGTACTGACCAGCCACAGAAAGGCTGTTATCACAGTGACAGTCAAGTCCTACAAAAGAGAAACATTCTTTAGTAGACTTAAAAACTGCACAAACATGACAAAAGTGTCAGAGACAGTATCAATTACTAGTTCAAAATAACCACATCAATGCTAACAAGCATAAGCACACTTTAGATCCTGACAATATTTAATTCAGCACAAGGTATAATCTATACTGATTATCAACTACAAAAAGCTGTTTGCCTTTTGTATCTATCAAACATAAGTAATTTTATCCTTGATAAGAAATTCCATTGTAAAACAGGTATCTAATACTTACAGTAGAAACTTTACTTCAACGTTTGGCAAAGTGGGGATAGCAGGGGAGAAATAATGCAGAGAATTTAAATTTGGTTGGCTGGTAATGCTCAAATTTTGCATCAAGGGTCTCTAGATCTGCTTCTAGGCATGCTCAAGAAGCCTTCTTGAAGATGCTGGTCAGAACTTTAATATTTAAGATAACCAAAACTCTAAGGCAGTTTTTTCCCCCCTTTCTCACTATTGCTCATCAGGTACGCTACACAGCATGTTCCTAGAGCCTAGCAGATGGGCTCTCCATATGAAATAGTGGTATATTCCTACACATGATCTAAGGAGTTGTAGAGAGGACACTTCACCTGGAAAGTCAGAATTTCATTCCACTTTTTGCTTCAGGAACAGTCTAAAATAAAATGCTATAGATGTTCAAGAACTTCAGACTCCCTTTTCTACTCAAGGGTCACAGGCATTAGTTTCAAAAATTTGCACTCATGCTCCTCCTAGCATTTCATGAGTTAGTTCATATACTCATATTAGCAGTTTCTTTTTATAAGATTATGTTTTTTTATTAACATATTTTAGCATTACTTACAGTCAGTGGAAACTTGCTGTTGTGGTGATACACATGCATATATCCAATATACATGACAAGGGCAGCAGTGCAGTAGAGGAATGCCAACACAGCAAGTGTAACAAAGAACTGGGCAGAAGAGGCATAGTTGCCCACAAGATAGAAGTCAGTCCAAGTACCACCGCAGCGTTCAGGATCTGGTGTGCTGAACATAACAGTATTTAACCTGGAAATATTATATCCCTCATGTAGTTAGAGCTTACCAGACAGTGAAAATTTCATATAGCCATGCTTTACAAGAATAGTGCTTCAGCATTTAGATTGTCTGAAGTTACTCAGTAATACCATATTTGACTCATGCAGTAGCTGTACTAAGCTAATACTAAGATGTGTGAAGATCTCAGACTGTTCTGCCACCTACACCAAAAGGTAACAGCAACTTCAGTTGAGACATTAGATCAAGATTTCTTGAAAACAGAAAACTCAATTTTGAAACAGATCAAATTCAACTATTAAGTTCAGAGACTGATAGTTAAACAAGCAGATGAGAGTTTAAGGCACCAAGTTACATCATTAATTAAAAGCAACGCAAGCACTGAACCTCAAATTACAGCAATTTCAATGCAACCCTGCTGGCCAGTGAGCAGGTAGCACAGAAGTGTTTCAGATTCTTGCTCTCCTCCCCATGTGCTGTTACAATGCTCAGCTTCACAGCCAAGCTCTGCACTTCTGCAGCAGCCTTTACTAGTTGCCATTTGAATCCCCTTCTGTTGTTACATCTGTGCTTCTCCCAAACTTACTGAGCACAGAGCCTGAGCTTGTTGCAACTGCACATCTCCTAGATCAAAGTGAGAACCTCCCTCTTAGTACTCAGGAAAGAAATTGGCCCATTTTACATTTCTAGATCTTTTCACCTGCAAGAGTAGCTACAAAAGGCAGAAGAGTGTTTGGGTACTGTGTACCCAGCTGTCTTGTAAACACAATAGTGAAATAATTTGAAAGAGCAAGTTTTATTGAAAGACTGAATGGAAAAATTATTATACTAGTGGTTCATATATAACCTTATCTGGGTCACCAGTGCAACTACAGTTTGATGAATAAGCTATTAAGAGTAATTATATTATTTTGCTTATTAAACAATCACTTTCCATAACATCCATGCAATGCTAGAACTAGCTTAAGCTATAGGGATAAAAAGGTGTAATATATTTTATTGTCATACCTACCAAACTCTTTCTACAGGGCTCTGACAGCCACAATGCTTTAAAAGACAGTGCAACAAAAATATTTCAAGTTCTTGACTGCTGTGAACAAGCCACAGATTTCCCCACAAATATAGACATCTAAAAGCAAGCATCTGTAAGAGCTAGACAGAAAGAAAGAACTCAGTTGGGTATATGGGAGAAGGTATGAACAACAGCTGAAGATGTAGACTCACCTGAATGGATAAGCAAAAGCAGCTGTAACTGTTTTGTTTTCCACTCCCTTACAGGAAACTAGGAGGGTAATTTCACCTTGAAAACCTCCACATGTGGCAAAAGCAAAGATGGAAAAAATCTACAGAAACATACACAGAACATATGACTATAACAGCAGACCCTACTCTTCAGTCTTCTTCCACTTTCTATATATCTGTATTTCTTCAAGTTAACAACCAGCCCATTTAAACCTTATTTCATATCCCAGAACATTTGGGAGAAGGAAGAGGCCTGCCATGCTGCATACAAGCAGTTTAAAAGTCATCCAAGAGGATGTACTCCAGCAGTTAAGTCTAATCACACTCACTCCCTTAAGACTGTCAAAGGGCAAGAACATGAAGCCTGGACATTTATCTCATCCTTGACTAGAGCTACTACTTTTATTTCCAGGAGAAACAGCTGTATTTTAAACACACCAACAAAGCTCAGAGGGGGCAAACCCAGCCTTATGGCTCAAGTAGCTAGTGAGGGAAAGGAGCAAGCAAAGGATTAGGCTAGCAGGGCAGCCAGGCAGGAGACTCCTCCTTGGGCCCAGCAGGCTCCAAGACACCAGCAAAGCTGAGCTCAGGCTCCAGCCAGGCAAGCCCCAGGGACACCAGAGAAGGAGCATGAGGAGAAGCCCAGAGCTCCACTCACCCACTCCAGGACCCTGATGAAGCCCAGGGGCTCGAGCAACAGCCCCAAGTCCAGACGCAGCCCCATCATCCTGGCAAGAACCACACAGCCAGAGACACCACAACCACCACCTGCCCCAGGCTGGCCTGAGGAGCCCTATAAAGGGGATGGGGGGGCACCACCCTAGGGCTGAGTGGCAGCTCCTGGCCCTGCCCACACTGCATGGGGCCATCTTGTGGAACAGCCCCCAGGGGAGACCGGAGTGCCCCCCCGCCCCCAGCATGGGGGCTGCTGGTACCAGCTGGGGCATCTTGGGGTGCGGGGGGAGGCCTGGCCAGGAAATGGCCCCGCACCCAGTGGGCCAGGGAAGGTGTTGCAAGGACAGCAGCGGCCATTTTGTGAAGCTGGACAATTAGTGCTGATAAGAAAGTGACACTATCCAAATTAAAAATTTCTTGTGCAATAACAGTTTGCTACAATCCTATTAACTACTTCAAACAAATAAAAAACCCTTCAAATAATTTCTGTTACTGTGCTCCGTAACTGAGATGTTAATCTTCCTCAAAATCAAGGAACTAAAACCACGAAAGAAGCCATAGGCCTGTGTGAGAGGCCCCAGTCTCGCCCTCCTCCCGTGGCGCAGGGGAACACGGCTGGCAGAGGCTGTGAGCGGGCACAGCAGTTTCCAGACACTCCTTCTCATTCTCCTCGAGGCTTTTGGGATCATCGAGAGGCTCCTGGGAAGGCTCTGAGGAACGCCAGGGTGTCTGGAGAGGGTGGCTGCTGGGAGCTGTGACTTCTAGAAAGCTCTAGGTGCTTCCAGCGAGCTCTGTCAGCTGTTCTGGTCCGCGGGAGCTTGGAGCTGTGTCCCAGCTGACTGTTGACTGGGGAGGATCAGGCACCGGTCCCGCAGGTGCTTGGAAGGCCTGTCCGAGGGCCGGACAGGGCACAGCGTTCAGAAGGATGCACAGAAGGGGACCGGAGACTTTTCCCCAAGCAGCATCCAGCTGCTCCACCACAGTGACCGTGTATCACTGGACACTGTCCCCACCACAGCCTGGGGCAGTCAGACCAGGCAGGATGCAGCTCTCCAGGCTGGAGGTTGCAGGGTGTCCGGAGTCCTCGCGCTGCAGCTGCGGCCAGACCAGCTGATCTCCTTGCGTGCAGGAGGGGGATATTGGTGTCACCAGGCAAAGGAGCTGCAGGAGGAGGCCAGCAGACTGTGTAGTCTTCGAGAGGAGGGATTGACTTGATCTTCTGAGACCCTGGAGCTTCAGGAGCACCGACCCCCGGCAGTGCAGAGGCAGGAGCAGGCACAGTCTGTCCGGTCAGGGTGGGATTGGAAGCTCCCTGATGACTCCGGTCCAGGTTGTTTCGAATAGACTGCGAGGCCTTATATGACCACTAGGAAAACCTCTCATGTCAGGCCTTTATAAAATGCTTCTCTATATTAGCTGTGCATCCCAGTGTTTTGCATTTTCATCAGAGTTGCTGGTTCGTACATGGTTCGTTTCTCCTCCTGCANTTCAGGAGCGCCGACCCTCAGCAGTGCAGAAGCAGGAGGAGGCACAGTCTGTCCCGGTCAGGGTGGGCAGTGGAAGCTCCCTGATGACTCCAGTCCAGTTTGTTTCGGATAGACTGCCAGGTCTTATATGACCACTAGGAAAACCTCTCATGTCAGGCCTTTATAAAATGCTTCTCTATATTAGCTGTGCATCCCAGTGTTTTGCATTTTCATCAGAGTTGCTGGTTCGTACATGGTTCGTTTCTCCTCCTGCATGGTATGGATATGCAGAGACAAGGTACTGGGAAGCCTCCTCACCACAAACCGTCCACCCTCTCACTCCACAGGAGGTGCAGGATGATCAGAACTTGCTCGACTCCCAGTGCCAGGTAGAACAGCTGTAGTTGAGTAGTTGTGCCAGCCTCCTGGAAGAAAAGTAGGTGAAACTCCACCGTGAGGATTTGATTTGCCAATCAAGTTATTCACAGGATATTGCCAGCACAGAGCATTGCTGTGCAGGTGCTGTGACCTGAGAAAGTTTGTCTACTCTCTTGGGAGAAGTGAGCGCTGCGAATGCCACTTGGGATTTTCCTCTAGTTTCGGCTCAATCCCTAGAGTTGCTCTATGTCTCAGGCTTGGTGTATTCCAGTGCTGAGCAGCTGTAATAATTAGACTTTCCTGAGTTTGAAATATTTGTCTCTGTGACAGATGTTAGTTACTACTGTGCATAAGTCACGGGAAGTAGGGGTGGCAATACAGGCACAAACTGCCAGGTCTGGAAATACCTGTGAGGACGGTAGCAAAGCGTCAGTCTCTCGACTGGTCTGGGGTTGCACTGCTGCAAAGCCTTGGCAGAAGGGATAGGACACTCTCACACAATTGGCTCCTCTGTTCAAGGAGAAATTTCTACCTTAGCTTTCTGCATAACAAGCAAGAGGGGTACGGAGGCCTCCTGCTGCTGTGGCTTCTGGAAGCAGTCCAACTTTCAGGCTGTGAAAAGCGTGGTTCTTGTTCCTTCTTTCACTGCTGTGTTACAAATACAGCTGCTGCCCAGTGCTGGTTCTCTTTATAATAGTATCTATAAACTCTTTCCAAATCTGATGTAATTGGAGGTTTGCCAACTTTATTATTAAGGTTGTGTTATTACTATGCGACCCTGCTTTTAAGGCAAAACACAGAATAGTAACAAATTAATTACAAATGAAGACTAGTTGGCAAGTGTGTTAGAAATTCCCAAGAATATGTGTTTTTGGTTACAAAACACCCTTGGGGCAGGGGCAAGGACCCCTGCATAGTGAAGGCTGCGTGTGGAGCTTTCCTTGGCAGAGTGAGGCAGTCCTGCGAGGACAGGGCACACACGGTGCCAAGCCAGTCTGAATGGACGGGCATCATCAAGCACCTTCCAAACCTGATTTTAAAATCTTTGTATTGTCTTATTTCTGTCATAGCTGTAAAGCCCTCCCAGATGCATGCAAGCTTTCTAAGCAAAATAAAGATTTTCTGCTTCTCAAAGCAGAACTCCACATGTTGTCAGAAATCATAGCAGGGTATCACAGGAGTAGGAGCACCCAGGATAACAAGGTCTACACCAGCGGTCTGCAGAATTGCACGGTACATTTGCAGTGAAGGGGACAAGATATGTGATGGTGTGGACCTGCTGCAGTCCTGGATGCGGCCCTGCGGAAGCCCTCCATGCAGCAGAGCCATCCTTAGCATTTCCAGGACACAGCTGTCTGTCCGAGCCTGCGTCCTGCAGCTTCAGGGGTGTTCTAGATACGCTGAGCACAGGCTGCCTGAGCACCTCTGAGACAAGGTCTAAGACAACAAAATTTTATTTCATCAACTAATGTTGCAAGAGGAGAACACTAATCTGTGATTTTCATGTTGAAATTAGTCCCCGTTAAAATGTTAAACAGTCCCCAATGACATTAAAAAGAACAGGACCACAGCAAATGTGTACAAATCTGCTGAGGTCTTTCTCACAGGGTTATTGCAGTGGCACAAGTTGAACCCTGTTTATTTTGGCCTGTGCAGATCTTATAGCCCTAGAGTATATTGGGGAAGTCTCTTGGTGGAACTGACAGAGCTCTCATCATGTTTTTCTGTTCTTTGTGGTGGTACTGTTAAAGGACTTAGTGTAGCTTTTGCAAAGGCCCTCCAGTCTAAGGGTCTGTCACAGTTCAGTGTCATTTCCCCTTGAATTAAATGTGCTGCATTCAGAAAGCATGCCCTATGGGAGACTGTCTGTGCTGCCTGCTGGCCGTGTACTACATGAATGTCACAAAGAAAACAATCTAGAAAAAGTTTTGTGGGTTCAAGCCATCCTATTAACTTAACTGCCTTGAACGGTGACTTCCTTTTTAACTGAGTAAAGGACTAAAAGCAAAGGACTAAAAAGGAGAAAAATCAAAATTTTAATAAAAGTCCAGGACAAGATAAAAAGATGGAGAATCTTGTTGGCCGTTGTCTCCTCCATATGCTTCATGCCCAAGGAAAACGGTCCCATCTGTGCAAGTGGCATTTCAAGTCTTCTTTCAGTCTAAAAGAATTGTCTAATCCCTCCCTCTCAACCCCATCCGTATCCAACACACCTTGCTATTGCTTCTTTCTCCATCTTCCTTCCTCCCCATCTTTTACTTAAAACCTTATAAGCAATACATTTC
Organism: Crypturellus undulatus; assembly: GCA_013389825.1. NCBI lineage: Eukaryota > Metazoa > Chordata > Aves > Tinamiformes > Tinamidae > Crypturellus > Crypturellus undulatus. The sequence continues at coordinate 306,632 of VWPW01032548.1, forward strand.
CTTGAAAATACATGTAGGCATTTGCCTGACTGCTCTCCACTTCTCAGCTAGCTAAAAATATTTCATTACTTCAAGCATTCTTCAAAAGTGCTCTCAGTCCTTGACTGATTTTTTTCGAAAGTCTTTTCAGGTGTCAGCTGTCTGGTAGGGAAGCGCTCTGAGCTGCCTGCAGTATTCTAGCTGCAGGCTCATTAATTCAAAATTGAGAAAGGCTCTTAATTTTTCACTCCATATAATTTATCTCTCCACTGGGGTTAAAAGTATTTTGGAACATTTTTTGCATCGCAAAGCGACGTCAGACATTTTAAATAGTACCTGGTGCTTCCAGAAGGCCATTTTCATAAACTGAAACCAACTGAATCAAATTCCTGCAAGGAAGAATTTAAGCATGTAAACTATAAACTGCTTTAAGACGCTTTTAATAAGTAAAAAAAGACCACAATATAAAAAGAAAGTTATTTTGCTTAGAAAAACAGCTTGAATTGGAGAGAAATGGAAAGAAATATAAAAATATGTATAACAAATGGAAGAGAAGTAGGTAACAATGAATGTGAATCAGAAGATAGATGATTGCAGAAAAGTGATAAGGAAGCGAATAGACCAAAGAATGGTCTGCAGACTTGTGGACAATAGTAATAATGCATTTTTAAAATACAGGAGAAAGAAAAGAGATTAACAAATTAAATAGACAGAAACTGTGGAAATGCCAACTCAGAAAAATGCAGGAATGATCAATATTACATTTTGTATTGGAAAAAAAATACAGGAAACTCTTTGTATGCTACTAGTGTAATAAATCCTTGCCACTCCAGCAAAGCTCAGGAAAATGTTGAGTCACAGCTGCTTTAGGTTTTGTACCAGCAGATGTCGAACCCCGCAAGCCCAGTTTGGACAGGCCTGATAAAGGAGCTCTGTTGAGCCTAACAGGTCCCTAGGGATCATCTAGTCCAACCCCCTGCTCAAGCAGGATCACCTGCAGGCCCACATGCAGGCAGCTTTTCCATAGCTCTCGGTATGGAGACCTACAACCTCCCAGGTAACCTGTTTGGTTCAAATGACCTGAATGGTTAAGGATCACGGAGAGCTCATTTTCTTAGACTGAAAGAGCTTGGCAAAATGAAGGATAACTGAAGAAATTACTGCTGTGCTGAAGTACACCAGGGAATAGGGGCAGGGAAGGCAGATTTACGCTAGAAGGCAGTTTTACTACAGGGATCATAGTGCATAATCAAAAAATAAATTTATGCTAAACATGAAGTAGAGGCAGCAGATTCTGGAATGTCTCTCGATAGCAGGCAGACCCCAGAAGCTGTTTTAAGAGGGGGTTCAGAATATTTGTGATATTGCTGCTTGTGACAGCAGAGGAATGAACTTGATGACTCATGATGTCTTTTCCCATCCCAATTCCCTGCACAGTCCAAACAGAGATTAATTCAGGGAAGTCCTGGGCTCTGTGTTGCCAGATAAGACAGGAGTGGATGATTAAGTGGATGCTTATGTGGCAGGGGAAGCACCATTACGCTGGTGGTAATACTGTCTGTTCAGCAGGTCTGCCCTAACTCTCGAAACTTCAGGTGCAGAAAGTGCGTTTCTGCTTCCCGTATTGAATATATCTCATCTAGCACATAGCTGTCTACAGATAGTTCCTCTCAATGTAATAAGATGCATTTTCTGTCCATTCTGTTAGCTCTCTGCCTATTTTCTAGTATCTGCTACTACACTAGTATCTAGTATTATTTTTCTTGTGCACTCTGATGTTTTAAAGCAGACTAACAATCTTTACAAGTATATTAATCTTTCTGTTTCTCTTTTGGCACTCTAATCACTGTCCTGGATTACATTTTACCTTTTTTTCTGTCCTCCCTGGTACCTGTTTGCCGCTTCTCCAAGCCTTTGGAAATCACTGCTTACAGTTGCCCTTTGCAACTGTAGTCCTAAAGACACTTTTTCACTCCATCTGACTTTTATCTATCATATCCAACCAGTTTCAAATACTGTGCTTAAAAGAGGATAGATTTTGTGAGACACTGTATCAAAATGCTTTAATAAATTCTGGGCATTTTACTCTCACTGCCTTTTATTTCTTCCCCTCATAGCAGCTCAGCTATTTCAACATTACTGTGTTGTTTATTAGTACCATTATTGTTTCTAGTTTTAATTGGCAGCTTCTGCACGTGCAAAAATTCTTGTTACTCCCCTTGACCCCTTGATCAAGCATTAAAGTATCCTGCTAGACAGTCACTCCATGAAATCCAGTGAAGGGCAAGGAATGATTTCCTTACATTTGCCCCTAGAAAGGCCATAAGATCTATGGGGATCCTGTAAGATGTTTTCCCCAAAAGAACATGATTAAATATGAGGTTTCCCTGCAGTTTGGGGCCTGGGGGCCTGGCTGCGTTGTTGAAATGTTCTTCAGATGCGGCTTGCTGAGCGACGCTGGCGTCCGGGGAGGTGGCAAGGGTTGGTGTCCCTGTGAATGGATCAGGTGGGGGTTACCCTGCCAGGCTCTGAGGTCTGTGCTGGGATTTTCTAAGTGCACTAAGCAGCGTTTCTGTGTAAATTTGCAGAGGACTCGAGGGAAGGTGGGGGTGCCCAGCAAGAGTAGGGGGCTCCTCTGGAGGATGCATCGGCGCAGGAGCCTGTCTTGGCCACTATCACCCTCCAAGCAGATCCCCGTAGGGATTGTAATCCAAAAAAGAAGCCCGTGGCTTAACTTTGGTAGCTCATCGTCTTGCAGGTATTGACGAGGTGGTTGTGAGGCTTGCTCTGTACAATCGTTCTGTAAATACACCTTGCAGATTAAAATGGGTGGAAAGTCATCACAGAGACAGAGTGTTGGAACACAACATTCCCCTATAAAGGACAAAGAATATGATGTGTGTCCTTGTATGACAATCCCTGAATTACACTGTAGACTTATGAATCTTCAGCCAGAATTAATTCAGTTACTTACTGGCAAGGTTGTACCCGGGAGCACAAAGTGCCTTCCAAATCCCGCAGACAGAATCCTGTTGTACCATCTAGTGGCATGATGGGATAGTGCACTCTATGAGAATTACCTCATTTTCAGGGTGAGCTGGTTATTTTTAGTGTAACAAATGATTGCTAATTTATGTTCATCATCTGTAAAGCCTGATATCAATGAGCTGACTGGATTTCTTGGCTGAAGGGGAGACAGGTAGGAGTCTCAGAGATGCTGATTAAAAGCAGATACTGGGAGAGGAAAGCACAGGGAGAAGGTGGCAGGATATATTCTGTGCTTCAGCCAAACCTGTTAGGCTTGGTGTGGGCATCTCTTAATACACAGTGGTTTCTTCTAAACCCTGGCATTTACCACTGTATCTGATCTGTATCTTCTGCAAAGCACAAGGTCGTGTGCAGTCTGTAGTGCAATTACTGACTTTACCTTTATGACAGAAATAAGACAATACAAAGATTTTAAAATCAGGTTTGGAAGATGCTTGATTCTAGAGCCTCTTGCCTGGCCCTGCCACGTAAAAACCTTCCCCGTCTGTGGCTGCACTGTTCTTAGCAGAACTTTATACTGTCACATACTGACCTTATCAGGGTGAAAAACAAGTCCACAAAAATGGTTATTTTTTGTCTGGATCAGTTCCACAGTGTGGTCCCTCACATGGCTGCACAAAACCTTGCACTGGCACAAAGCAAGAGATGGTTTGGGGTCAGAAATGAGAAGCTGGGGAAAGGAAATACTTTTTTCTTTCTTCTTCAGTTGCTTTGCTCCAGAGATCTCTTCTTAGCCAAAGACTACATTGCCAAGGACCCAAAAAAAAAAAGAAAAAAAAAAAGCTGTCCCCTGCAGTTGATGTCACTGCAATGAAGAGGGAAGATTATTTCCTTCAGGATGGCACCCTAGCAGTGCTCACACAAAGGGCATGAAGGGCAGGAGAATTTGGTGCCCAGATGAAAATGCAGCATGAGAGGAAACCCCCCTGGGAGCTCCCAAATGTGCTGGCTTGTCTTGTGTCAGGCTCAGGATGGACTCAGATCCACACAGCTCTTCCAAGTCTCAAAGGACCTGTTAATTTATAATTAATAGTATAACCAGGCTGAATGCCTTACTTTGGTTTATTTTTTTTTAAGGTTGCAGATTTCCCTAGTGTTGACAAAAGACGTGTTACTGACATCGTTGTGAAGTTCCGTTGTTTGCTATTTTCTTCAACAAGTGGTAATTTTATTGACTTTGGCAGCGAGATCGGTGTTTTGCATGATTTGAATAGATTTTGTGACACAGAGGTATAATATAAACTGAGATGTTCCAGTATAAACAGGACTATTACTACCAGATGGAAATAGTCCTGAAACAGTATTGGACTTGAAAGAAAAAAAAATTAAGACTCAGATGAATCATCTTGAAGCAAAATCTAAGTACAAAATTCCATGTTTTTTTTTTAAAGAAAAAAACAAGTGAAGGTTATAAACAGTATTTTCTTTCAAATATTAATACTTTATCTATGCACATACTTAGAGTTTATTAGTCTTTAAAAGACATGCTGACACACTTGAATTAGTAAGCTAATTATACAAGTAATTTGAATCTGAAATGAGTTATATCAGATTATAAAACAAATAAAGACAGCTAAAACTCAGATGATTGAGGGGGCAAACTCAATTATGTATGAACTTAAAGGCGGCGGATGTTTGCTGGTGTTACTTGCAGAGCTGGACAAATGAATAATTGTGAATTTCATATGAATTCTAAATTTATCCTGGTAACAGTAGCTCCTGCAATCAGCATCTAACACATGACAGGTTTATAACTCAAATCCGGGTCATGGACATGAGGCCACAAAATAAAAATTAATCTATTCAACAGTATAAATATCTCTCATTCTAAATTGTGGGAAAGGAAGTCTGTGTACTTGGGAGGGATAACTGTGCAAAAATACAGATGGTGCAATGAGTATCACTGAGACACAGTAGATATTCTTAGAGAATCTATTAAGAATTTAAAAGCAGTGCAGTGAACTGAGTAGATCTTATCCTTTAGGTCACCAGTTGCAAAAATGAATTAGACAAACAACTGGGAGCAACAAAATGACAACTGAAATAGGGGTATAAAAATCTGAGCTGTTAATTCAGCAGTCTGGGTTAAATTTGCTAGAAAACAAAGCAAAACAAAAGCCTGAAGCACTCACTGCAAATATAAAAGCCTTTCCTAAAGCCATTAAATGCACATACTGCACATACTGTGAAAAGAGTTCATAAGCTCCTTAGTCCAAAAGTTCACAGCCTTCAAAACGCAAAGGTGAGCTCGCTCCTCAGTGCAAGCTGAGAACTTGGCCTGGTCTAGATTACCGCAGGAAAAGCACTCAGTGCTCTTGGCACTTAACTTGGTAGCTACGTGTTTAGCGTCCTCCCTTCGAGCCACTTCAGCACTTGACATTTAGGAGAAACAACCTGAGTCGGCGCCTGGTTGACCCCTGCCCTTTCCTAATGCTGTGCTCTGAGCAGGGAATGAATTCACCACTGCCCATGACCGCCTGTCACATCGGGGTGTTCAACAGGAGCCCAGTTTGGGTGGAAAACTGAGCAAATGCGGGTACCGGTTGCAAAAGAAGATGCTGCAGCATCTCCAGATTATCCCTGGAAAACTATATGGCAGAGAAATCAGGAGGAAAAGATTTGCTATACGCTACCCGGCAGGTTTAGACTGTCAAGTGTGTGAGCTGGAACCATCTCTCTGTGTGCCAGTCCTTAGAGGAAGCTCTTAGAAAACCGGGTTCAAGATTCCCTTTAAGAATTTCCTCTGTTTTCCCAGCTGTTGGGACATGCACCAGTTTGCCCAAGCCGGAGAGGTGCGTGGGAGCGCTCGCCCTGTGCTGCTGCCACCAATGCCTTCGCGGGGCAGGGGTGCCCCTTGGCACTCCTGCAGTTTCTAGCGTAGGGCCTGGCTTTTTGTGGCACGGCCGCGACACCGCACGCGGCCAAGAGGGAGGAAATTGCCTGGCACTGCCCCCGAGTCCCCATTGCAGTGACTCATTGCGCTCCTGTCTCTCCAGGCACCTAACTAGTTATGTCAGCCCTCGTAGGCTGGATTTCTCTCTTCAGCCATCACCTCCCTCCCTCACACCGCCTCTGTTTTTCACGGGATCTCTCTCGTATTAAGCAATCCCGGAGGAATTTTCCAGCCTCCTGGCACAGGAGGTGGAGGCAGCAGGCGGCTGGCCAGGAGCCGGCTGGGCAGGAGCCTTCGCACGGCGTTGCCTGCGCTGAGCCCTCATGCTGGGTGTCCTGCAGTGCAAGCCATGGCCTGAGCCATCCATCCACCCTTTATCCCGAGAAAATTTTGAAGGAGACCAGAAAGCTTAGCAGGAAAGTCGAGATTGCCTAAATATGTGGTTGCTTTCGGGTCTTTCACATGTAGCAGCGCTGCCGAATTGCAGGGTGTCCTCCAGCACATCCCTGTGTGTGAGTAGAGCACGGAAGCAGCGTCTGCTCGGCTGCGGGCAGCGCTCCAGGACTCTGGCTCTGCAGCGCCGCAGGAGGTACCTGCCGAGCTGCCGCGGCAGGGCCCTGCTCTGGCGTGCAGGTGTGTGTGGACGGCTTCCAACAGCCAGACCCAGGAGTCGGGGCTGGGAACAAAACGAGCGGGTGCTCCAATGCTGGAAAAGGCTCTGTGTTGTCTTGGTTTCCAGGGATTCTTCCATGGCTGAAGATTTGGTTTCATCAGTCTTCCTGGGAGTCTGTTGGCTGCACGCAGCATTTTTGTGGTGCTGAAACATGAAGCTGGAACAACCTCGTAGGGCCACAGACAGCAAACTCTGAGGCTGCCCCAGTTTGGCTGGTTCTGCTTAAATCCACTGCCAGTTCCTCTCTTGGGGCTTTCTGCACCGAGCACACACCAAGTTCTGGGCGGCGCATAAGGCCCAGAAATGTGACCTTCTCCACATTTTCCTGCTAACATCCAAGAGATTTTCTTTGGAGCTGCCTCATACAGGTATATATATGCTTGGCACATAACATATTCACACATAATTTGCATTAAGCTATAAATTTCAAGCACCTGATTAAAATTCATATTGTTAACAGCAGGCAGAATTTAGGACCTAAGTGTTTTGACAGAACCTTCTGTAAGATGAAGCGTCGTTCGGGTTCTCATTAAGCCAGTATAAATAACGACTAAATCCCTGGAAGTCATATCCTAAAAATATGGGTGCCATTGACTCTCATCTCCTGTGGAGATGGATTCTTTAATTGAAGAATCTGACTTCAAAGAAGAAAACCCTTGAACCTCGCACCTACCCAGCTGTGTGCTGTGCTGTGCTGGGTATGCCTTGCCAGGGGATCCTCTGCTCTCATCTGTTCATGCAAGGCAAATTTTTTCCCGGGACAGATACTACCAAAAGCTGTGCTCTCTCAGTAACATGGATTCAGGCTGTCCCACCAGCTTTTCCCTGGATGACGCCTAGTGACAGCTGTAGGATTCCTCATGAGATATCGAAAAGGTCTCCTTTCTTGTTCACCTACTGACTGTGCATCCAGCAAGCGGAGTCCCCCGCCGAGTCCCTCGGGTCGCAGCCCGCTCGAGGCTGGGAGAAACCTCTGCAGTGTGAGGTGTGGAACACCTCTGCAGTGCGAGGTATGAAACACCTCTGCAGTGTGAGATATCTTCCCCCTGCCCTTGGCTCGTGCCAGAGATCAGACTGGAGAGCGGGGCAGACCCTGGGCTGACCTAGTGTGGACANAAACACCTCTGCAGTGCGAGGTATCTTCCCCCTGCCCTTGGCTTGTGCCAGACCCTGGGCTGACCTAGTGTGGACATTACTCTGGTGTCTGAGTCCTGCTGTTTTCCTAGGGGATGAGCATGAACGCAAAATTCCCCATCCCACACTGGCAGCACTCCTCCTCCCATGCTCACAATAATGCCAGAACAGCTTTCTTTTAAACATTTCTTTTTTAAATTATATTTGACAAGTGTCCCTTGCCAAGTGATAGGGGTTTAATGGCTTGACATGAGATTCACAGAGTGCTGGAGGCGTCCCCGGCGACCTGTGGCTGAATGTCAGCAAGCCATTAGCTGTGACAGTTCATTCCAGGCTGGCCACTCTCCTTCCATGTAAATGCTTCCATTAAAAACGAGTGTGCTCTCCTGATGGCATGCGGGCAGCTGCTGCACAGCGAGGCTGCTCGCGGGGCGCTCGTGCCGGCAGAGCCGGATCACGGCAGCCCCGGGCCCTGCGGTGCCGCCTCGGACGCAGCCGTGTCCTTCCACGCTCGCAAGACCCCGACGTGCCTCTGTGCGAAGCGCTTGGCAGCCAGCCTGCTTGTGCTTTTCCAGGGTCAGTGACTGCTGCCGATGGCTTTGGCAGACGTGAGGAAAACATTTTGCAACGCTGGAAAATCCCCAGTCCTCACACTCCATCTGACTGGTTCACAACATCCTCCTCCAGCGGCATCTCTGGAGCAGGAAGCATCCAGGAGGGCAAACAACAGCCTTGAGCCCTAGCTAGGAAGGAAGAAGGGGAGGGAGGGAAGAAGGTGGGAGCAAGTAAATAGCACTTTTTTCCCCTCATGAAGAATTTTACAGCGTCATTTCTCACTGCAAGTATTCAAAAGTCAATAGCTGCTCCTTAAAACTATGCAATTGGCTTGAAAATCAGCCTCTCGATTCAACTGAAATTCTCTTTCATTTGTCTTCTGATCTTTCTTGCCTTTGGGAAGTGACACCTGCCAGCTTTTCTCTGCATTTCCTCAATGGTTAGAAACTTCCCTTTGGGTTGTAAGGAAAGCCAGGATTCTCACATAATCACATGCCTGCAGAAGCAGGGATATCTGTTGCGTACCACGGGGCACCGCAGACCCTCCCCAGGAGCCCTCCTGCCCCTGTGATTCGTGTCCCCAAGATAACGCACAAGGTTGCGGCCTGCGTCTCGCTCAGACACCGGGCAATGCTGATGCCTGCGTCGGCCTCCACGGGGCTCGAGCTTCGCTCCGGTGCTTGCAGGACTCACTGGGGCCTGCAGAAATGAGCGGCAGCAAAAGCGCACGGCTAGGAAAGGGTTTGGGGCCTGGGGGCTCTCCCTTTGCTTCCCTGGTTTGCTGTTGCCCAAGAACTGTATCTAACTCAGAAGTCTATCTGGTAGATGAAGATAACTGCAATATGGACAGAAAGAGATGTGAAAAGTTTTGATGAATGCATATTGCAATATGTGTGTATACATATATATAAGATATGTAGGTATAGAAATCAGAAGGTTTCATTTTTACATGTTTTCAATTAAAGTGCTTTAGCTATTCATTTTGAAAACATGTTTTATTCTGAAATTTACCTAAGCTAATAATGAAAACAGAGTAGAAGCTAACCAAACACAAACCAGGCTGTTTTTGGAGCCATCACAATATTTCAGCTCTGTGTGTAAATACAATGTGTTTTATTTCAGCTGCCCTATTCAGAAAATCCGCTCTCGGCTTGGGACCCAGCGCAGGCTCCCTGCCAGCTCGGGAGATTTTCCTGGTGCCTCTGCAGAGCCCAGGCCGGAGATGCTGTGGGCACTGCTGCGGCTCCGAGCTGGGACAAGGACACGGCGGTTTTACCAGAGCTTGTGTAAAAGCCTGGGAGGAAGTAAGTGAGGACTCCGAATTTTGCAATCCATTGCAGTGTGTTTTCCCTGTCTCTGAACTGGGGTTAAAAAACCCAAGTGCCCTTGACATGCATCAGATGCACCGCACTCAAACAGAGCAGCTTCTCTTAGCGTATAACTTAGCTCTTTATCCTGTTATAAAACAAAATAGCCCTGTAGCCTTAT
>VWPW01032549.1:0-126509 GCA_013389825.1 Crypturellus undulatus
CAGCCCCCGGCGCGGGGCTCGCCGGCCTCGCCGCCGCCTTCCCCGGCCTCGCCTGCTCCGGCTCCCGGGGACGCGCCGCGGAGCTGCGGCCGGCGAGGGAGGAGGAGGAGGAGGAGGAAGGAGGAGGAGAGAGGGAGGAGGGCAGCGAGCGGCAGCCGGCGCTGGGTCATGTGAAACGCCTGAACCCGGCTCGGCCTGCAGACATCTGCGAGGAGGAGGAGGAGGAGGAGGAGGGCCGGGAGGGTGGAGGGATGGAGCGGGGGGTGTCCGGCCCCGTGCACACCTTGAGACAGCCGCGGCGGCCGGCGCGAGAGCCGCGACACTGCGGGCGCCGGCGCCGCTCAGCATCCCCCGGCGCCGAGGAAGAGGAGGGCGGCGAAGGCCCTGCGGGAGGCGGCACTAGCCACGCCGCAGCCTGGAGGGAGCGTTTGCCTCCTGGTCATTAGTATTTTTCAAGGCTGGTGTTATCCCTCCTTGGGTAAATCCGCCGAGCAGTTGCTGCTGTCGGCTGGCCAGGAGGAGGCTGGCTTGGGGACGTATGAATGCAAGAGCCCTTGTCCTCACTCATTTTAGCTGGCAGTTATTCTGGGCCACAGAGCCTGCTCACAGCTAGGACGGAGCTGGAGTCTACAGGGGAAATGGGAATTTTTATCTTCTGCCCTGTAGGAAGGTGGCCAGGCTGCATGGAGGTAGGGAATGGGCTGGAGGTTTGGTTTCACACAGGGCGTTTCTGGGTTTGGTCCCCATCTGCAACGTGCTTTTGGGTAAGGGGATGGCAACCCAACTTCAGAGGGTACCTGGACGGGTCTCCCTCCTGTCTTTAAAGGCATGGGCATTATGCAGTGGTGCCACATACCCGGCCACAGAGAGATTGTCCATCCAGCTCCCCACCCAAGGCCACTGCTGGCCTTGGTTACGGAGCTAAATATAGAGGCAGCTCCGGCCTGTGGTTGCTGAGGCCAGCGCGGAGCAAGTGGCCGAGCTGGCCCAGCTCTGAGCGGGAGGTGATCCCAAGGTCAGGGCAGAGGGACTAGAGTCAGTGAAGAAGGAGGTGGCTTTGGCAGACCACAGAGCGGGTACCCGCCGCTGCCCAGTGAAGCAGAGGGACTGCAGCCACATCACCAGGCAGGAGCAAGGCTGCAGCCTGATGGTGTTTGCTGGATGTCTCTAATCCAGAGATGAGGCTGCTGAATGACCCAGGAGGGGCAAAGTGGTCCCAAGTAAAGCGGTACCCTACGTGTATGGCCAGGAGCCAGCAGCCACCCCACACAGGTGGGACCTTGCCAAGACTTGCACAGGGAAGGCGTGGGCAAGCTGCAACTCAAAACACAGCCAACTACAGCAAAATGCAAGTCCAGAAAATAGCCCGCATAGATTTTCAATCTGGATCCTGGTGGTGGCTCGACTTGGGTCTTTAACCTTGGCCAGGATCAGGGAGTAAAACTCACGTTCCCAGGCTGTCTTTCATTAAAATAGAAGGCAAAGCTGCTTCAGGAGAACACTCGCCACGGAGGTGCCTGCCTCTGCTTGCTGCAATATGGGAGTAGGCCAAGGCAAAGGGCTTTGCCCTTGGGCAGGAGCATCCTTCAATTAGCAAAGCCCCAAGGCAACTCGTCCCACCCATCTCTATATGGCACGCATCCTCCTTTGAGGTAATTCCTCCTTTCCTGCCAGGATCTGCCTCAAAATCCAGCGCGGAGCGGGGTGTGGTGCAGCATTGCTCAGCTGGCAACGCGAGAGCCCATGGTGAGTTAAAGAAACAGCAACAGCCATTGCGAGGCTCTATCTCGTTGGAAAGTAATTTCTTTCACGCGTAGTAGAAAATCTGGAAAGCAACATTAACCCTGCCCAGAATTGCAATTTTCAGCTTTCAGTGCAGATGTGGGGAGCTTCATTAGACTGGGTGTAAACACAAGCTCCCAGCAATAGTCCAGGCCTTCACTTCTGCATAAAGCTTGGCCATATAGGAATGGGTTTTGGACAAAGCTGGGGCAAGAAGAAGGCATCCTTTCTCATGTCCTCCAACTGTCCTGCTAGGATTATTTGGAGGTGCCCAAAGAGGATGCCATCAGGTCCTAGTGTTATTCTCAAACATCTTTGGGAGGTAGGTTGGCACTATTGGCTTATTATTAACGGGGTACTGAGAAATAACGTCTGTTTCTTATAACATGGGAAGATAGATGAGCATTGTCCCTGCCTGGGTTGATCATGGAAACTCAACCAGAGATTTGTTTTCTTCCAGAACTGGACAAGGACCTTGCTCCTGACCTTCTCTTTGGTTCAGAGCTTGTCTCCTTCCTAGACTCGCCCTGAGAAGCTCTGAAGCGATTCCCTGGCAGCAGGGCAGTACCCAGAGCTGCAAGGGCTGCAGGACAGAAGAAAGATCTGTGGAGATATGGGGCCTTGTTTTCAGATCTGTTACTTGGGGTCTTATAAGTAGAGAAGAGCAGAGGCTCTGGGAGCAGATGCAGACCTCACGACTGTGACGATACCTTGTCACTGTCAAAGTCTCCATGGGGAAGAGCATACTTTTGGGATCAGTTGTTCTTCTCCAGCCTTCATGCACTCTCTCATGTAAACAAATGAGCCAGGGGCAGCAGAGGAAGTTAAACAGACAGACAGATGAAGAATAAACCCAGTTTCTGTATGCGTGGAAGCCCTCGTGAAGCTCTGCCATCTCGGGTAGCCAAACCTTGCAGCATGCTCCAGTCTGGGGAGTGCTGCCAACCTCATTTTGTGGATGGGCCAGCATACCCGAGCAGTAAATGTCACTTGGTGCTATTTGGTGAGTAGGAAACAAAGCTAATAAAGCCAGGGTGCAGNCCATCTCGGATCGCCAAACTCCAGTTTGGGCAGTGCTGCCAGCCTTGTTTTGTGGATGGGCCAGCATACCTGAGCAGTAAATGTCACTTGGTGCTATTTGGTGAGTAGGAAACAAAGCTAATAAAGCCAGGGTGCAGCCCTATGGGGCACATTTATCTTGCTGAGACCGCAGTGGTGTGGGCAGACCTGGAACAGCTAGAGATGGCTGCTTGGAAGCCAGCAGCCACAAGGCCACCAGCGCTGGGACCACTGGCTCAAGGAAGATGCCAAATCCCAGCGGAGCTTTGCAGGCGCTCACTGCTGCCTCACCTAAGGGCTCAAGTTTAAGCACACAGGAGGACAACTGCAATGCAGCACAGGGACAATACTTTGTGCCACGCTGAACNACAAAGCTAGTGCCCCTATGGGGCACATTTATCTTGCTGAGACCACAGTGGTGTGGGCAGACCTGGAACAACTAGAGAGGGCTGCTTGGAAGTCAGCAGCCACAAGGCCACCAGCGCTGGGACCACCGGCTCAAGGAAGATGCCAAATCCCAGCGGAGCTTTGCAGGCGCTCACTGCTGCCTCACCTAAAGGGCTCAAGTTTAAGCACACAGGAGGACAACTGCAATGCAGTGCAGGGACAATACTTTGTGCCACGCTGAACGCACTGTCCCCTTCATCCTCTGCCAGACACTCATACTGCAGATCAGATTTCCTCCATAGTATTCTTTTGGGGAAAAAAATCACTTCATGCACATTCCACTCTAAACATCCTAATTATAATTCAGCAGTGGTAGCAAGAGTACGTTTGCTCAAGGAGCTTCTGTAGTTTCACAAGGTCTCCGGAGCTGTCAATACCCAAACAATATGCCCTAGTAGCAAACATTTAGTCTGGGCACAGCAGAGCTGCTGTCATTGCAGTGATTAGAAGCAGGCCATAGCTACTCCTCTTCCAAGCTGGTCTGCTTCATGGCAAGATTCAAAAAGAGAACAGTAACCCAAATATTTAATTTAAACATACACAGAGGGAAGCCTCCAGCAACCAGATTCCTAAGCTCCAAAATCACAACACTGATTCCTCTTTACTTGTTCATGATAACAAAGCAAGGAAGAAACACAGTGGCCTTGTGCTGAAGAAATTCTGTTGACAATTCACTTCCATTCTCATTAACAAGGATTAAACTATCAAAATACTTTACAGGGAATGTGGTGATGGGCTTGGGGGTGCCATCAAAATGTGTGAGCTCTTACTTGAACACTCCTAGTGCCTTCAGAAAAGCTTAATGAATATTGTCTACCCTGAAATGCATTAATTAGCACTAACGGTTTGGAGGAGATGTCATGTCATGCAAGAATATTCACACTTACGTAACGGTTTGCATCCCTAAGTGGTGCAGAGCTTTAGAGAATCCAGTGCCATTCCCCTGTATAGTGCATCCGAGACCCATGGAAGGTGAGGGCAATGCTTTCAAAAATATTGACTGTATTCTAAAGATATCCAACTGCCTAACTCCTTGCAGGAGATTTGAGGGCTTAACTCTCATTGACTGCACAGCTCCTAACTCATAATTTTTGGGGGGGGCAGCAAAAGATGAAAAAATACCCCAAACTTAAAAAGCAACACGGGCCTAGGCAACTTAGGAACTGGATCCTATTTTCAGAGATAGTATAATCTGAGCACATGTAATCATGAGCACATGAATCTCGCTGTAGATCAGTGGAGCTTACTTAGTCTCACTAGGACAAGTATCAGCCAGCCCTAGAAACACAAGTGCCAAGTTATCCTTTGGGTTAACACATGCAGGTACAGCAAGGCCTTGCCTGATAATGATCTCTGACATAGGTTACACCAAGAGGCAGTTCCATATGTGCAACAACAGAGCATCTCTGTCCTGCTGAGACAACCTGTATTCTCCATAAACCAGATATGCCCCCATTCTGGGAAGCAGGAGCTGGGCTGATGCAGCCCACTCAGCTCACCCCCTAACTACTCTCACCCTCTTTCACCTACTCTTAGTATCTCACAGAGCAGTGCCAGCAAGAGAAAACTACACACCCTACCAAACCAGTGCCCATCATCTCATTTTTGCTCTATAATAGATCAGGATGATTTGTATTCTTTGCATTATTAAACACCGTGAATTTTGGAAGCAAGGTGAAAGCCTCAGGGGTCTCATTCAGAAATGTAAAATGTGATCAAGCGTGAGCTGGACCTGACTCCTGTAATTGGATCTGAACGGGATGACTGTAAACAATTTAAGAGAGAGAGAGCGTACGAAATACCAAGTGTCATTATACAGTATATTCCAAACTGGGAATATCTCCAAGTTTGATGCATGAACCACAAGATATTCCGCAGAAATGCTTCACTTTGGAGATGAGTGGCGGGTGTTATTTCCCATGCGATGCTTTCATTAGTTTCTAGGACAATCCCCTAAGTAATTGGGGCACAAAGGGAGGAGGGGGAGGGATGGAGAAGTAGGAATTTAGCTTTGGACAAAATAGACCTCCAAAGCCTCTGATTAATTTTCACACAGACTCTACTTAAAGGATCTCAGAGAGCCGATGAGGGAAGAAATCAGACCTCGACATTCCCAAAAGCTGGTACAATAAATCCCCCATTCATTAGATGAAGAAGTGCAAGCTGGCAGGATGCTGAGCTGTTGCACAGGCGAACAAAGCTGTGCTGGGATGGCCATAAGTCTTGGTCTTTACTGTCATAAGTCTTGGTCTTTACTGTCATAACTCTTGGTCTTTGCAGCCAAGATGGATGGCGAGGGCCAGCCAATTCCAGCTGCTCCATGCTGCTACCTGTGGGCAAATCCTGCCTGCTGCCTCTGGCTCCAGCATGGGGCTGGCAGGGAAAGGGCTGTGTGTTCCAGGACGTCATCCGTGTTGCAGTTAGCTGCAGGTAATCCTGGCACCCAAGAGGTCAAACAAAGCAAACAACTGAAGTGTGCTTCACTTCACAAGGGAATAAAGAAGTTCTGGGTATGCAACCAGGCCATTCTTTCTCTCAGAGTATTGCCAGTTTTAGCTACAAATAGCCTAAAGTGCCCATAGCAGAACATTGCAGGAAAAAGTGGATATTATGTAGGCCTCTCCTATCCCGCAAAACCTGGGAGGAGGTTGTACCCTTATGAGAGCAGAAGAGCATGGGCTTTGGAGGAGACCGGTGGTGGGGGCATGGAGGAAAAATCACCCCATTTAGAGAGAGAGAGAAAAAAAAGGCCATTTCCTTGGCCAAAGGCTCAGTTAAGTTGAAGACCCATGAAGAAATTCATGATGGCAAGAACTTGTAAGTCCAAGGAAACTGATATTATTTCCCCCCTCATCTCTGTGAAGATGTTTTTCTTTCCTCTGATGCTGCTGTAAACCTGTGCTATAAGTCCAGGCCCTGTGGTATGAGCCCAGCAGCTTTCTCAGTTGATAAAAGGCAGGACAAGTCATTGTGAAGGAAATAAAATAAGTCATCTCAGAGCTCTGAGCCCTTTCTCCTATATAGCACAGTGTGTGCGGCAGTCCAGAAGGGATCTACATAGGGAGGTACTTTCTCCTGTGTAGAAGAAGAAGAAGAAATCAAACTCTAATTTCATCCTTATTCTACACTTCTCTGTATAGGAGCACCATTAGTGAAATTGTGTAGCTGTAAACTAACTTCTAACGAGGATCTCCACATTTATACTGGTGAAGCTTTACATTTCAGAAACTGTATTCACACAAACAAGCAAAAATCTATCTTTTAGCCCATATATTGCAGAAAATCCTGAGAACATTCCTAAATGGTACCGAAATTATTATTGACAACTTTCAGTAAACAGACTAAAAAAAATCAAAAGCCAGTTTGACAATGCTTTCAATACATCACTGCAACAGAAGAAAAAGGCTTACAAGAACTTCAAAAACCCTGAAACAAAAGAACAAAAGAATTTCAGCAGTTTCCTATGTGAAAAAAAAAAATCAAACAGCCAGACTCAAAAAAGGGGTCAATACTGCATTAAAGTGACAAAGTCAAAGCACAATCTTACCCATGAAAAATAAAAAAGTTGTATACTTGCTTGTCAATTCCTATTACTTTTTGCTCATCCTTTTCTACTTCTTTATTTTTTTTCTCTCCTTCATTGCTTGCAAAACAGGGAAATCTCCTGACAGGAGGAGGAAACAGCTGTTCTCGGCAAAGCTCTTGTTGGTGTTAGCAGCAGAGAGCCTAATTTCATGCCCAGGTGTCATTTTTAAGTTCTCCTAGTCTCCTCACTGACAGCTTTCACTATCTCTGTGAAGCAAGATCATGGCCTAAATTGAGCAGATGGGAAAATGGAGCCATAGGGAGATCAATTTACCTGACTAAGATCCTACACCAAATTGAAGAGACGGATCAGGGAATAAATCTCAAAGCTTGTGACACCAAAGCTTTTGTGCCAACTCAAGACCACTCTTCTCCCCCCAGTTAATGAATCAGTGATTAACAAAGGCTACTCCATTTCTGACAGCTTAATCTGCAATTTCTACTTTACACTTTGCTTCGCTTTGGTTTTTTTTAAGCTTTATGAGGCAATCCTTGCAAGTAGAGGAAACAAACAGTAAATAAATCTCAGAGCAAGCTAGCCCTTCTGTCATAAAACTCCAATGAACAGATCTTATTTGCCAGAAAATATTTATCTGACCAATAATGTTTGCATTTAGACCCAGTCAATTGCTTTAATAACAAACACCCAAATTACTTTTAATATGAAAACGTTTAAAATGGGCTCAACATCTTCTAAATAAACATAGCAATAGTCATAATGGTGCTCTGCTAGAGCCAAGGGCTCAGTGTTACTTGATTTATTGTTTAACTTGGGTCTAATTGCTGTGTATCTAACGTCTCTGGGAGCAGGGCCTTCTATTGCTTGTCTGAATGCAATTTCCTTTTCATTACTGAGCACAACAGGAATAAAAACCTGCTCTCCTGACACCAAGTCCAGCTTGGTCACCACAAGACTATTAACCCTCCAGTAAGGAGCCCAAAGTGCTTGATTAATTTGGTCTGTAACGGTGGCTCATTTCTCCCGCAGCACGACAGTATGTGCCAGCCTGGCTCCTGAGCACCCCATGGTTTGCATGGGGTTTTCCTTGCTATATCTCTGTCAAGTCCAGCCATGCTGCGCCTCTCGGGAGGTGAGACCCACGCTAGGTGTTAGGATAAATGGCAATAATAATTCCCATGCAGAAAGGAGACGAGAGCCTCGAGTTCATACCTCCTGCGTGAGGTCTCAAACCGCTGAGTTCTGGGAGTAGAAGGCAAGGAGTGGGGAGTAGGATGTGTTTTGGCTCTGCAAACCGATCAGCCCCTCATGTCCTCGTGTGAAAACACCACCTGGTAGAGGTTATAGTGGTAATTTCTGCAGTTCTGTGCTGTGGTTGAAATCTTTGGGTTGCAGCAAACAAGGTGCCTGTTTTTTCAAGGGGAAAGGATGGGTTTGTGGGAGGCGGAACAGCTCCGAACTCAGATCTCTCTCAGCAATTCCTCAATACCTTTTTGCCTTGCACTATCCTACTGGTCTCATCCACATCATGAGTCTGGTCATAACGCACTGCCCTGTCCTCTGGGAGGACTCTGACGTGTAGCTTATTAAACCCTGAGAGGTGAATACATACTTTGCTAATAGCTCATAAGTCAACATTTGCCAGGCTGATAATTTCACAATGATCCTATTTTATTTTATTTTATTTTATTTTATTTTATTTTATTTTATTTTATTTTATTTTATTTTATTTTATTTTATTTTATTTTATTTTATTTTATTTTATTTTATTTTATTTTATATTTGGTTTATTTTTATTTTACATAAAGGAGAAATTATATTCACATTACCTATGGCAGCATATTACACTAGACAAATAAGACACACAGCAATTAAACTCAAGCTATACAGCAAACCAAGTATGTTCAACTTGCGACTCTGTGGAACTTTTTGGCTTTGCGTATGTCATTCCAACAACAGCACTGTTTGTTTATAGGATTTTGAGTGCACTTAAAACATTTTCAGATTAACTGTGTAGGAGGGGGTGTTATTAAAGCAATGGAAGAGGCTAAAATGCAAAAATTTTTGGTCAAATGGATGTTTTCAGGCAAAACAAATCTTTCTAGGGCAGTTCTCAAGGCCGACTGTATGGGAGAAATTGAAGAAATAAAACTCAAGTGCACCGTGGTCCCGATGTTTGGAATATCACAATGGAACCATAGGATGCAAACAGCCCCACACTTCCCGAGGAGGTGCAAACATCTGCCAAGAATGCATCAACTGCATAAATACTGCATAATCTATCAACTGCATAAATGCATTAGCCCTTGTACGTTTGAGGTGCAACCAAGGAAACTGGCGGTGGGAGAGGTCATGGTTTCTCTCTCCATTGCCTGGAGCCGCTGTTGTCCCGGGGAGCCCTTCAGCGCCGATGTCTCTCCAGGCCTCCGCTGTCTCCAGCCCCACGGCCTCGCGGTGGGGCCGGGCACATGGATGTGTCGCTCTGCTGGGCGCATGGGCAAGACAGGCTGCAATGGGATGGGGTAACCCAACCCTATGGGTCCACACTGGGTTTCCTCAGAGGAGCAGAGATTTTATCTCCCCGTCGCAGCTCCAACTCCCAGTTTGGAGAAACACTAACATTTCAGACTCCGTGTTCCCAAGTCCTGCTCTCCCTCCTCCTCCACGGCTTGTTTTCCGCTGCGACACTGACCTTACGATCTAAATCTCAGGATAGATTACATTTTTCTGAAAATCTGCTTCTCTGGACTCTTTCCAGGAGGTGAAAGAAAAGAAAGCCCAACTCTAATCTTTTTATAAAATTTCATTATTTTAAGGTAGTCTTATTATTTTTGCACCTTAGTACTCTTAAATTTACTCTTAGTGCCCGTAGTACTCATTTACTCTATTTTATAATCCTGGCAATTGCTTTTTGTAGAGTTTCACAGGGGGCCGGTGTGCTTGGCTAGTTAAAAATGTTCAGCTGCCAATTTCAAGTGAAGTAAAGACCCAAATTAATGGAAAATAAATGAGAGGGAAATGGACAAAGCCAAAAATTAAAAGGTGACAGGAACAACTCCTCTGCAGGAAGAAAGGAATGTTGAAGCTTTTCCTCCAACATTTGCCTTGGAAACGCAGACAGAAATGCTGGACCTGGGTGGTCCCATCCCAAAGAGCTCAGACAAAAGAGGTTTGCTTTGTGCAGAGGGGCCAGGAGGAAAAAGGCAAAAGTTTTGCCTGTCACAGGTGGAAGAATGAATTGTGGAAACAAGTGCTGGAGGACAAAGATGGGTAGAAAAATGTGAGAAATGTTTCCTGTAGCTTTGTGGCATCAGTCGAAAGGGAAGGTGGCTAATGAGGGCCAGCAGCGAGCCCGGTGCTCCCTCTGACAGGACACAGGCTCAGCACCAAGGCCGGGATGTGTTTATTGGGTTTACAATGTAGGTGCCTTTTTTTTACAGTGCTGGAATGGCCGCAACAACTTATTACATCTGTAAAGCGCTGTATGCGCTCGCCAGCCCAAAGTGACCCAGCAGCTCATATAATTGCAGCACTAATAAATTAATGGGATTGACCCAAAGATGGGGCTGAGCGCTGGCGCTCCAGCACAGCAGGCAGAAAGAAGATGTTGTGTCCTGCCGGTGCCACTGCTCTCACCCGGAGAATAAGTCACCTTTAATCAGAAACGAAGCCCAAGAGTAGGTGGAAAAAGCGGGGTTAGGCACTGAGCTAGGGAGAAGAGGGGCAGGGGCTTGAGGGAGGCCCAGACCCAGGAGCAAAGCATCTGGCCAAGCCCAACGTGAATTGAATTGGGAAAACATCTTCCTCATTAACAAAATGTTATTGCTATCGCTATTCTGAAATAATCAGGAATAGAAACATTCCCGGTGCATCCCAATTGCCTATCAGTACGCAAGCCTTGCCTTGACTTATAATCGCTATTTTCCTTCTTTTCCCTTATTATGGGTATTATTATTGTTACGGGAATTATTGCTGTACAAGCACAGCCTCTTTCTATGTTAAATGAAAGTTACAGTTTCACTCCTAGATGGCTGTATAAACTATTACACAGGCTCCCCTATAATCTTTGGTCATGTTGCAAGGCAAGGTAATTGATTCCCAAGTCACTAAAGCTAACTAACATGACTGTAAATCTAATGCTTGAGCAGTGTTTGCTATTAAAAAGTCAACATCTACAATGGTTACTACATTGCAATTACCGTGAAAATGATGATTTGCTCTAGACTTAGAGCAGGGAATAATTGTGGCCTCTCTTGGGACCTTGAGTGTGATAATTGGTGGTGAATGGTGAGTTTTTTCCAGTGGTGATCACGTACGTTGCCTCTTCCCATGCTAATTCCCCGCACCTTGCAGGGCCCAGGCTCCTGACACACACAACACTCACAGAGCTGCGTTCAACACTCTGGCCAAAATAAACGAAGCTCCTAAGACCTCCTCCTTAGACAGGCTGGATCCTACCTGGAAACACAATTTCTCCTTTCGACAGTGTTTTATTTTCCAAGCATATTTGTGAAGACGATTGCACACTTTGATACTCCTTAGCTCTCAAGCAACGTGGAGTGTCTGTCCCAACCCTGGCTTGCTCCTGGGAGGCCACCTGGCTGATCTCCGGCGCTTTGGCTCTCCACGCACGTGTGGAAGCGTAAGCAGGACGGCAAGAAGCCCTTCTGGGCTCTAGCAAATCCCGGTACTGCAGATGGTTATTTCAGATAAATGAAGATAATATTCAGGATTGCGGAGAGCGGGAGAGACCTCATAGGAGAGTCAAACCGCTCATATCAACACAACTCCTTAAAGGAGGTCATTTCAATAACGGGTTTCTGAAAATCTTACGTGGGGCTATACAAAACATCTGAAGCGAAATCTGGAAGTCATTCCTTTCACAGAAGAAGAAATTCCTTTCACTGTGATTTCTTTTCCCACAGATTTCCCCTCACCAGAAACAAGCGAGCCCGAGCAAATAAACAAAGCAATCCCACAAGGAAATACCCCATTTCCCTCCCCTCCTTTTATTCTCACTAAACAAAAGCCTTACAGCGGCGTGGGGCTGAAGATGGCTTGTTGCTTGCAAGAAGCAAAAGTGAGAAACTGTCACCGGCTTTGATGCAAAATCATCTCTTTTGCTAAGCTAGCAGGGATGACTGATTTCTGAATTGTCAAGCGATCAGGGATAAAAAAAGTTGCATGAATTGTGGTAAAGGATTGTAAATGTCATTTTTATAAACTCACTGGCAGAAACAGTGAATAATAATAATAATGAGAAGAAGGTTAGAAAAAGTGACTCATTTAAACCTACAGTTGAACACTAATGAGTGTGCAAGGGAGACCCCAGCAGCATCCTCACTGCTGGCACAGTGAACACGGGCTCATGCGGTAGCTGCTCTTGGCTCTTACAGATGTGGCCACTATGTGTGGACGTTGCAAAACCACCTGAATGAGCAGAAGTGGAAGAACTGGTCTGGAGGAAAGGGAGAAAAAGAGCCGGATATAAGGGAATTCCTTTTAAATGAGTCCATGCAGTAGCGAGCATGGCTGTGTCATAGTTGAGCCCTGTTTTGTTTGTGTTCGTACATCATGGTGCTAACAAGGTATTGAGTCACTACATGCGAAGTTGCTTCCTTGCCACGGAACGCAACTTAAATCCATTGAAAAGTGGGCTCTAAAATTGAAAAGAGGGCTCTAAAAATGAAAATAAGCAGCCGAGGTGCTTTGGGAATAGCAAGAAAAGAAGAAAATTGAGTGCAAAGTGATTTCTCCAACCCCCTTGATGGGTGCCTGGGTATTGCAAGACTCCTTTCCCAGTTGTTTGCAGCACCCACAGAACAACACCCTCGTGGTCCCTTGGCCACCCCACGCTGCTGTGCAGACCAAAGATCCCCCTCACGAAACTGAGCAATTTGCAGCCAAATCCATGCCCAGCTGGCACGCATGGTGCAAACAAAGCTCTGGGTGCTCACAGCAGCACCAAGATGTTAAATACCTCCAGCATGTTCATTTATTTATGACTTCTTCAGCCTACAATAAGTACAAGCAATAATTGGATTGTGCTCAGCATAGCAGGATTGATTTGCTACTTAATAATAAAACCAGGTCCTCTGCTGCTAATGGCATCCCTAGAAACGAGGGGCACTGATGAAAAATGCATTCAAGGCGCAGGGCTAACCGAGAGCTCACGCGGCTCCCCGTGCGGAGCCGGACCTCTGCCAGATGCAAATCTCCTACTGGCAACAGTTAAAACAGGCTCTTTGTGGTCTTCCGGGCCTCCGACAGAATATTTACCAACTTTGGCAGGGCTGTGATTTAGCATTTTGACAACGCGCGGGGAGCACAGCTTGTTTCCCGACAGCTCCTGCTTTTCTGAAGGTCGTGGCCAACCCCCAGCGCAATCCACAGCGGCCTCCAGTTGCCTCCGAGTGAAAAGTGGCATTTAGACTTAATTACAGAGCGGCACCACGGAGCCAGACTACCCAAACCCCCTTCTCATCTGAAGCCAGCAGCGCCCAGAGCAACATAAATATCACAGACACGGGTGCCCGCCATGCGCTTCACAAGCACTTGGTGACTCCTCTGTCACATTGGATGGGACACGTGTCCAGTACCGTTACACTTGGCTGGACCTCCGTTTTAAGGTGTGCAATATAACAAAGTAAAAATACTGCCCCTAGGTAGGCAATAACCCAGGCTAAAGTTGTCCCTGTGCTGGGCGTTGCAGAAGCCAAGATGCAGAAGAGAGGCTGTCGTAATCACTTTGTAAAAGCACAAGTTTAGAGAGTATTTACACTTGTCTTTCTGTCATGTGTTTTGGAAAGAGTTGTAATGGCCTATCATATAATTATAATTATGATTTATTATTACCTATGGACAGCTAAGAGTCAAAATGGGACAAAAGCGAGAATCCTGCTGAACTTGGTAGCTTTGAGTCCAAAATCCAATTGTGGGATGCCCAAATTTCCTCCAGTCTAGGTGTGCTGCTTCAACTCACACACAGTGTTGGGTGCCTTATACTGATAACCCTGGTGTCCTAACCGGCCTCTTGCAGCAGGATGCCACGTGCGGCTGGATGCCCAGGGTGCAGATCTCAGTGGAGCCAAGTCAGGATTCAGGATCACAGTGACCTCAAGGCAACTAATTATGGGGTGATGCATTTGTAAATTATAAAGTCCAGCCACGACAAACCCACCACTTTTCTCCAGTGTTTGATTTGGCATCTTTTCCACTTGGACATGGAACTCAACAAGAAATGTCCTAACTCACAAACCACCCTCCTGGCCTTGGAACTGCATGGAGAATAAAATCAAAGTTTGCTGCAAGGAGCCTGCTATTTAATTTCCTATTTTCTATCACTTTCTGATACGCACACATATATGTAAATTGGTCAAAGTTAATTCAGGAGAAACTGAGCAGGAGACAGGGATTGGGATCCTGTAGCCCTGAAACCTTTTCTCTCTCTGCTGTGGCTGAGGGACTCCAAATTCCCTCCCAGGACTTTGGGACCAGGGGCTGGGACATTTTCTGCATCCANACCCTGTAGCCCTGAAACCTTCTTTTCTCTCTCTGCTGTGGCTGAGAGACTCCAAATTCCCTCCCAGGACTTTGGGACCAGGGACTGGGACATTTTCTGCATCCATTCCCCCTGGTGCTGCAGGACCATCCCTGAGGTCCCTCATCAGGAGCGGGGTGTCCATCATGTGTCCCCCCTTGGCTGCCCCCAAGGGAGCACTCCAGATTATATACATCGAATGACAGCTTGTCTCCAAATGAATAAAACAAGCAGGGAAGCCAGGTAGTGCCTGTCATGCCTCAAGCGAATCTCCCTCTGACGCTGACAGCCCTCATGTTTCACAATTTGTTCAGTTCACTTTGCTTCCCATATGGAATAATTAGCAGCCAGGGTGGACAACCTCCTACCAGGCTCTCATTTGCTGTCTCTCCCCTCTCCCAGGTTATCCCAGCTTCCCAGGATATCCCAGCTTATCACTTGGAGGCATCCTGCCTCTGCCTGCAGAAGACCATGGCACGGGGACAGGTTCCTGGGTGATACAGGGGTCTCCTGCGGCAGGTCCTTGAGCTGGTCACCCCACACTCCCAACAAGCAGCACCCCCGAAGAGCCGTTCCCTCCTCGGAACTGAAGATGAGCTGGAAGAGGAAGATCTGGAGGTCTCTGGGTGCACAGAGAGCTCCAGGGCACTGTCCAGACCTACGTGCTGACGACCACAGTGTCACAAGCATTGAAGCCACCACCAGAAAGGCAGATCCAGCTTCAGTGCAGCTGCCTTTTGGGGACATCAACCCCTTCCCCACCAATGGCCATATGTGATGCTGGCTGCATAGGCAGCCAGTGGGCAAAGGTGGGACTTGGATAAGCTGGAAAAATGTTGATGAAAAAGTAGTTTTTCCTCAGAGAAAGCAATCATGCTCTGAAAGCTCAGGTGTGTTTTGCTGAAAGTCATACTTGGAGGTNGCTCCAGGGGACTATCCAGACCTACGTGTCACAAGCATTTAAGCCACCACCAGAAAGGCAGCTCCAGCTCCAGCTTCAGTTCAGCTGCCTTTTGGGGACATCAGCCCCTTCCCCACCAATGGCCATATGTGATGCTGGCTGCATAGGCAGCCAGTGGGCAAAGGTGGGACTTGGATAAGCTGGAAAAATGTTGATGAAAAGGTAGTTTTTCCTCAGAGAAAGCAATCATGCTCTGCAAACTCAGGTATGTTTTGCTGAAAGTCATACTTGGAGGTGAAAAAGTAGGGAAAAGCCTGATAATCTTCTATTTTGACTTTTCTTAAAAGAAGTAAACATTGTATCTACAATTATTTTAAGCTTAAGATAAGCGTATAATATAAATATATCAAAATAAAGACAATGTAATTACTCCAAATATTTGCAGGTGAATTTTAAAATTTGAAGTGTGTAATAGCTGGTCTGGCACGGGACAAAACCAAGGCAAGACACCCTCTAAGAATGAGCATTTTTCTTGTTTTTATCTTCTTTTTTTGTTTCCCATGGTAGTGTTCCAGCAGTATTTCAGGATGGCAGCGCTGCCATAGCTGTGTCATTCCACTCTTGATCACAAATGTCTCTGTCTCAAGGCGATGCTGCCTGACACATCGTGGTCAGCACTGCTTAGCATGGAGGAGCAGGGCAGTAGAAAATCCCCTAGTCTGAGCCCAAAGCACTTTTGTTCTGCAGATGTGAATATTTAGAAATACTTTACAATTTATATAAACCTCCCTAGTCTGTGCACATTATATATTCATTTTCTCCTCCGTGACTGCTCCATATAGGAGCCAAACCTAAACCTACAGCTACAGGACTTGATTTTTTGGCTCAGATGCTGGCAAATGCAGTTGTATTTCACAGTGGCAGTCCTTCGCCTTGGCCACAGGGATGGTCATCACAACAGGAATGCCAGCTGCATCGTCACGATACCCTCTGGCAGGGATCAGCAGCTGCAAGAATGTGCAGGATTAGTCATAAATCAACCGCATCCTGTGAACATGGTTGCAGGATGTGATTAATTTTCACATATAGCCATAACACAGTGAGCCAGATCCTCTGTTAATATAAAGCTGCCTAATTCTTGATTGTAGGACTTGGTGTAGTGTAACACTCGCTCAAGACTCCTAGCCTGTTTGCCCATACCAGTGTATTGGCTTCTGTGTTCAAGGTCAGACCCTCAGCTGGTGAAATTTGTAGTTTGCAAGAGGGAAAAGTTTGCCTTGAAGCAATGGATGGGGGTTGGCATGTGCTGGTTTGCATGTCAACCTCTGCATTTCAGAAAAACATGCAAGATGAGGAGAACTAGGGCTAAAGTTTCCTAGGATCTTTTCTTTTTATCAAGTTTCACATTTTGTTTTTTGAAATAGAAACCTTCAAAAAGAGCTCAATCTAGATACACTAAATCCAGATTTAGTTACACTAAAACCAGTCTCCCACAGTCTCTGTGCCCACGGTGCATGCTGTATTGGAGCATGCATGGGCAATTGCACTATTTAGAGATTTCACTAGAATAGAAGCCAAAATGTCAAAATATCAGAAATTTCCTCCCCCATGAATGGCCTGTGATGCCCACCTCTTAAGCACTGATGATGGAGAACTTATTACAATTCCTCACAGCTCTGGACATTCTGCAGTAATCCTAACACCATTCTCTGATGGTTTCCTGGGAAAGCAAACCTGGGAGACTCTTTGCAAAGCAGGCGTGCAAACAGTGTCTAGACAAAGTCTTTGCAAAATGCTTGTGTGCGGGAAAACAAAAAGAAAATTCCTTTGGACTTCTTGATCTCGAAGGTCTTTTCCAATCATAATGATCCTATGATTCAAGAGCCACTGTGGGTTTATAACCCGCAGTGTATTTTTGAGTGAAAAGTCTCCAAGTTTGATGTTTCCATATAAGGATTCAACACAGGGAGACAAGTTGGCTTCTCCTGAGCTCCATGCCTTGGCCACCGGGAACATCAGCTGGAGGATGTTCTGTGGGGCTGGGGACATGGTGTGGGGCTCAAGTGCTCTACTGCTTCCTGAGCTGATGAGGAAAGACCTGTTCTGCAGGGCCTTCCTCAGATTGATGAACCTGCACATACTGCAGGGTTCAAACATCCAACTCCTTCCTGCTTCCAGGCAGAAAGAGGGGAGCAGCTTGTGAGCAAAGCCAGGAGATCTGTGGGGTGGGAAATCCCTTCCTGGAGGAGCTGCGCTGGGAGGCAGCCTCCAGGCTGTGTTTTCGGCGCTGCAGAGGGCAGGGATGTGGTGCTGTCCCTGCTGGATTCCCGGCTCTGCACTGTTTGGATTTCCCCATGGTGAAGAGTCCTGTTCGCTCGGGGTGTGTTTACCCAGCTGCACAGTCCCCCGACGACGTGTGCTCCGGACCGCAGCTCTCCGGAATTGCATGGAGCACTGGGGATTGCGGGAAGGAGGATGGGAATAAACTAAAGAGCATATGCCCAAAATGAAATCACACTGGACATGTCGAATTTACCAGGGTGGTGACCATGTGCACGTGATGGCCTCAGGTGCTGATCAGTCATCTGGGGATCCGTGTCCTCAGTGGCCAAGCCTTGCCTTTTCAGGACAAAATCTTGGGAAAGAACAAGATTCTGCTGGCATCAGCAAAATTCCTTTTCCCTTTCCCTTTCTTTTCCTTTTCCTTTTCCTTTTCCTTTTCCTTTTCCTTTTCCTTTTCCTTTTCCTTTTCCTTTTCCTTTTCCTTTTCCTTTTCCTTTTCCTTTTCCTTTTCCTTTTCCTTTTCCTTTTCCTTTTCCTTTTCCTTTTCCTTTTCCTTTTCCTTTTCCTTTTCCTTTTCCTTTTCCTTTTCCTTTTCCCTTTCCTTTCCTTTCCTTTCCTGTCCCTTCCCTTTTGTGCTCTGGTGACTTAGTAAATTTTAGCGACTGAAAGGAATGCAGTTACAGTGTGTGGGATGGAATTCCCAGACGGGGTTTAGAGGGAGACCTCCACCAAAGCTGGGGACGGATATTGACTTAAACCCTCCGAGAGCCATTTCAGGTTGCCTGGGATGTTAATATTGAATATGTGCTTGCAATAGTAACCGACTGCCTATCAACCAGTGCAGTTTGCAGCCAAGCTCTAGGAGAGGGGCTATTTATTCTTCCCTTTGGAGGTCCAGCCCCTGTGCCTGTGTCCCCTCCTGTCCCCAATGTCCACCCGCGTAGAGCACAGTGAACCAGTGATTCGCGCACATCTGCGGAGGTGTATGCAGATGTGCAGGGCTCTCCCGATGCTCCCATGAGCAGCTGGACGGTCCCCAAACGCATGGTGGCCTCTGCTCCCTCGCCCACATGCCGAGACGGAGCGGAGCCTTTTAGCTCCGACTCAAGAATTAGTGTGAAGGGACCTTAAGGACAAGAAGGAATCAAATGCATTTAAGCTCAGCTGATGGGGTCTCGTGTAAATCCGTGGGCTGGAGAAGGGGGAAAAATTCCATAGATTTGAATTTCTTCTGATTTGCTTTGGTTTTTGTAGACCCACCTTTGCTGAAAGGTGTCAAAATTCCCAGCTAAGTGCTAGTGTTTCTCGGTCAGCTACGGAGAGAGAAATACCAACCTCATACAGTAACTGCTTTCCCTTAACCGAGAGAGCAAGAGGAAAAGTAGAAATAATAAAAAAGGACAAAGACACACTTAATTTCTAAGGCTTACAAAATCCTCTTTGGGCTCCCCAAAGGCAATTCTTTGAAAAGAAATTAATGGAAAAGGTTACAAGCCCTCTCTTGAGCAGCGCCCATCAGACCACTCTTTCACATCGTTACCGCCGATGGAAGAGGTCCATGGCATTTCCTTTCATTTGGGATGCCCTGGCGGGCTGCGTTACTCACTGGACCTTGCATTCCTCCTTTCAGCTCCAGCACAAAGCCCTGGGACATTCCAAGGGGATGATGCAGCGGGGGGTGCGTGCGGAGCCCAACCTGCGCGCAGCCACGTCCCCCTCCCTCCCTCCCGCCGGACACAATCAGCCCATTCTACGGCCCAACTTCATGAAACCACAAGCAGAGGGAAAAATAAAACCCCAAGTCCACCCCAAAGCAGTGTTTCTTAAGCAACCCTATGCCATAGCCTGTGGAGAATGATAGTGCATCCAGCCCTGCGGGGGGAATGCAATTAAAGAGCAGATGGGCAAGCGGACAGCCCGTTCTGCAAACGTTTTCTGAAATCGGATTGCCCTTCTCCTCTAGCCGCGCTCCGTCACTAGGTGGTAGTGTGCATCGCGTCTTCACGCCTTGCTGCTTGCTCTAATTCCTCACTCCTGTGTTTGTTGATGCTTCTGCGTTAGATGTTTTTTTCTCCCCGGTAAATATTTGGCTTTCAGAGAGGGAATCTATTGTCCAAATGCTCTCAAGTACTCCTGGCTTTAAGTGTAGGAAGGCTTGGGGCAATACGACTCCTCCAGCTCCGCTATGTTCGACCGATTTGAGTTTCTGCAGTCAAAAGGCACCTATTGGATGCTGCCTAGCGAGCCACTTGGTGATGACTTAAGACACTTTCATCTCCACGTGCTCAGGCTTGTGGAAAGAAAGGAAAAACCACACAGACCAGGAACAGTCTGATCAAAATTGGGAAAGAAAACTGGATCTTTGATTGTTTTTATAATGAGATATTTGGTCTTTGAAAGATTTGGATCAGTTCTGCCACTGCTTGAAGAGTAACCTGAAGTTTTGCTGGAGTTTCAGTGCATTTCTGCTTTTTGGGAAAAATCCAAGTTTGGGAGATTCACAAGAACCTGGAAAAGGGGGGATTTTCTTGGTCATGCCAGAGGGTGAGAGCGGTCCAGTGGGGCAGCTCTCAGCATTGCTGCCCCATCACACACGCATCCAGGACCAAGGCTGTCAAGGCAGCTCTGCCTTGGCATGCACAATCTTGATGTCATAGAGGAAATTATATATATCAACCCATGATATGGAAGCTTTCGCTCACATCTGTAAGACAATAGTCCATGACACAGGCTGTGCTGCCCATATGAGCCTGTGCTGAACAACTGCTCCCTATTCCACTAAGATATCCACTTATTATTCATATTGCAGCAGCATAGAAAAGCTCGGCTGAGCCCTCTTGTGATATGCCCTGCTACAAACTCAGAGAAAGCAACGATCCTCCCTCCCCAAGCAGGTTTCAGCCTGGGGGACTGCAGGAAGGAAGCTGAAACAAGCACGGGAGGCAAAGATCACACAGGATCCCAAATCTTCCAGTTCCAGAAGGAGAATTCTGGAGATTTCCCAAACTTCCCAATGGCCAAGAAAAAATCCTTCTAGAATATTATTCTGAGCGTGTTTTGCATGGTGACCTTGTGGGTAGCTTGATATAAAAGCTACTGATGAGCGATTGATATTGAGGAGCGATCAAAATTCAGCAGAGATGACTAAGACAAGAGTCTTCTTCAGCGAGCGGGCCCACAGCTGCTGAAGGACAATACTCAATCACCCGGCTGCCACGCGCTCCTGGCGCACACCATGGATATGATGAGCAGGGCTTGGCATCCCAAGCAGCTTTTGGGCTTTGCCTCCGAGGAGCTAGAATCTGTGTCATCTGCAAGCGCTTCCATCTGCTTATGAACGGAACGTGGGGTGCGACTCCTGGCAAGAACAGCCAGTGTGAAAAATAGGGAAGAGCAAAGGGACAAAGAATGGAGAAAATCCCAAGAAGCCACCCAGACACATTAGTCCCTAGAACACAACTAGCTTTTGAGACAAATGCCCCACTGAGAAGTATTATGGCTGGTATATATTAACAGCAATTAATCCCTGGAGACCTGAAAGGTGTTTGGAGTCCTATTATATTCCAATATAATGAGTTCCACTGAGAGCTAGGTTTACGGAATGAAAAGCAGTGAGGTAAACCAACAGTTATCAGTTTCGATAAAAAATAGCTTTTCCCTCCCCAGAGCATTTGGAAACCAACTTAAGAGTGTGCACTCAGTATTCCCTGCTGCATTTTCCTGGTCAGGTTTCATTTACTTCCAGTCCTCCTAAGTCTGATGAAAGAGGGAGAGAAAGACCTAATGATTATCACTCCTTTCCCATCCGTGGCTAATGGATAAGACATTATCCACTTGCATTAGCAAACGGCAGATGGAGGCCCTGGATAAAGGTGATGTGTGTGGGAGATGGTCCCATGTAACTCTAGACCTTTTCAAGGCAGGTGGGTCTATCCCCACTGGCCACCCTGGCTATAATCAGTATTGGCACTTGGCAGGAGGGTCTATTAACCTGCTTTACATATAGAGTATGAGATGAGATGAAATGTAGGAATAAGTTTGTGATTCTCAAAGATAAATACATGTTCAGATTCACTATTTTCACTACTGCTGGGAATCACTAAAGTCTTCCTTTCAGGGCACATGGGAGTGGATTATTTCTTCTCGGAATGAACATTCACCTCCACCACCCCTTGGGTCAAGTCTCAATCACTTCTGGATTGTTTGACACTCATGAGGGGGTTTTCCTTATGATTTATCTCTGTGATGTGACTCCCTAGCAAAGTCAGTGTCAGTGGTTGAACCTGGGGATTTCCACATCAGGTTGCAAAACTAAATCCAAGTGGGTGCAAGTCAGTGGAACAGCCATCAGACAATCTCTCCAGTTTTGGGTGAGTATGAAAGTCCTTCACCTAGAAATAGGGACGAGCATCATTCATGCAGCAAGCCATTGCATTCTCACCAACACTTTTGCCCCTTATCCCTTTGCTTGCAGAGAGTTGGTCTCCAGCTTGGCCTTAGCTGACAGAAACTCCAGCACTAAACCACAGTTACTATAAATACAATTTCCCTCAGCTGGGAGAGATGATCTCTGATCTCACCAGGGCTGCTTGTGTTGTTAATGAGGCTCAACATGCTGCAGTGTGGAGCCATCTGGGATCCCAGAAAAAGTAGGCAAGAACCTCACATCTTTATCACTGATTTGGGCCCTTAATACTGAAATGCAGCTGATCAGTGACTATTTCCAGCTGGGTAGCAGTACATGCAGGAAGGCTGCTAAACATCAGTGCCTTGGAGGGATCAGAGACGGACACTACAGCACAGCCCAACCACTGCTCTGAAGACAAAGTTTCTCTTGAAAACATCCTTAAACCACTCATCATCCCTCCTTGCATCCCTCTTGTGCTCACAGTTGACTGGGGACAAGCCGGGAGATCTTTAGTGACATGACCAGACACCTGAGGACACACAAGCCCTTAGTGGAAGAGCTTTGGTTGGGAGGGTCATGGCGCAAAAGGCTCCTCAGCCCTGCTGGAAAAAGCCCTGGACTGCAACCCTCCCACCGATCCCATAGATGATGTCTGTTTTCACTGGCTCCATCACAGGAATTCCAGATTTTAGCCCAACACTATATTTAGGCCGGTAAACTACTGACAATTCTCAAGTCTTTGGCCTTTGACACACAAGCGTCTTTTCTGCAAGGAAAAATTTCAGCCCTCAAGTAAATGGTGGGAAAATGCCACCCCCAGAAAAAAAGCTAAAGTTTCTAAAATTGGAGCCAGGCGTTAGGGAGCAACACAGAGAGTTTACATTATAAATAAAGCCTGTCAGCTATGCCAAATGTTTAAGGCAGCAGCATGTCAGGGACCCTGTGTCTGGGTTAGCTGGACTCAGCTGTTTTCCGACAGGGCTTCCTGCCTATTTCTTTTTTAGCTTTTACCATAAGAGGAAGAACAGTTAAGAGCTGCTCGTCTTGGGACAAATGGGAAAGATGCTGAAAATGTGACACACTTTTAAAATGAAACATACTGACTGTGAAGCAACATCTGGAGTTAAAAAAAGGAGGAAAAACAACAACAACGACAAAAAAATGCTTCCAGATCCCTCCTCCTGAGAGGAGTAGGATCCAAGGAGAAAAGATTTCTGCGAAATGGCTTGAATGAAAGAAACCCTTTGTAGGAGACTGTGATTGAGAAATTGAAGGAATGTTTATGATGTGATATAATAGTGGCAATTGAGGGACATTTGTGTTGATGATTGCCTGAGAATATGCAATGCAGTGAACTTCCCAGAATTTCTCTTTTCCAATATGAACAGTGACCCTGTTCTCACTTTAATTAGAAATTACTCAACTCCCTTGCTGTGTATTCCCAGTCCTTCTTTCCTACCTCCCCATCATCTTCATGGCTATTCTAATTTATCCAGGCCAAACCATTCCCAGTTTACAGTCTGATTTTGCAAAATCACTGATGATTTTGCAAAACCGAGCTCTGCCACTAACCCTGGTGACATCTGAAGTGGTTGTTGTAGCTTTTACTCCGTGGATGAAGATCTATCTGACTCCCTAGGCTCCTGTGGCCGAGGGACTTTAAGACTATTAAAATTAAGGAAAAAAAGTTGGAAAACAGGAGGTCAACGCGAGTGCAGCAAAGCGCTGTAACACAGATTTTCTAGTCTGCACCATGAGAGCATGGAAGTGGCTGTGCAAACGCTTTAAGCTTCTAGGCACGCAGGGTTCATGTTTGGGCCCCGTGCATGTGGAGCAGAATGGATTTGCAGTCGCTATAACCTCTGTGTCCCCACACGTCCAGAGTGCTGAGAGGCACCAGCAGCCGTGGCCCCTGCGCCCTGATGGCCACTGGCCCCAGCGGAGCGGCGGCCGGGGAGGCAGGGAGCGATGAAGTGCGTGCGAGGGTTATGCAACGGCGCAGACGGCTTGTGGCTTTTGCCAGGTGCTGGCCGGACGCGAATCCTCCGCCGGGGTGCCAGATGGAAGTTCACAACGCGCAGGAATTTGACCTTGGATAACTTTTTGTATTGGAAACTTAGCTGGCTGTCATGTGGGGCTCTTCTCGAGAAGTGGTGGAAAAGACCAGCATGAAACTGCATTGTCAGCTCCTTTGGAGTCCTCAGTGGACTCACGCAGTTGAAAAATACCTCCCAAACTAAAAGGAAGGGAAGGAAAAGAGGCAGGGTCTGAAATCCCTTGACACCTTCCCTCCAGCTTGGCCGCATAAGCTTCCAATTTAGGAAAAGGACAACCCTTCTGCACTGTGAGCTCATGTGGACATGCGCAGTGCACAACATATTTAAAATGAAGAAGTGAAAGATGAGTCAAAATAAGAATGGGCACCAGAAATGGCTCTTAACATTTAAACTGCAGAGGTAATAAGTGTGCAAGCATTGCCATAGCCACCTGGATGTGTCGAGGGACAAAGGTTTAATATCACCCTCAACCCAGCTAGAGAGGCAGAGGAAAAAGGAGGCAGGACCTTCTGTTGTGGCTACCACATTAAGAGCTTTTGTTATATTCTTTTTTTTGCTCCCTATCTTGAGAGTCATCTTTCAAGTGCATAATTTGGGCTTGTTTTTCCTTAAAGCTCCTATGCCCAAGAGCAACTATTTTTCTCTTAACGTTTGGCTGCTGATGTTTGGAAGCAAATGGAGTTTCTGCAGGAGCACAGATGAATCACTGCAGCCTCTCAGATGCGACCACAAACACAATTAGGGAAGGATCTCATTAAGAGCACTGGTGAGCTCCACCTTTGTTCCCAGAGAACACCCGAATGGCATCCACTGTGCAGAGCCTCTGGTAGAGCAACAAAGACATTTTGCAAAGAAAGAGGGAAAAAAAAGACATTTCTTTTATGCAACAGAAGAAAAACATGAAAGTCTGATGGGAATGGACCTGTTTTGGGGCTATCCTTAACCCACAGAGGCCTGTGGCCAGTGGTGCCCCCCAGGGATCAGCATTGGGCCTGATACAGTTCAACTTGTTCATCAGTGACTTGGACGAGTGCACAGAGTGCACCCTGAGCAAGTTTGTGGACAACACCAAACAGGGAGGAGAGACTGACACTCCCAAGGGCTGTTCTGCCATTCAGGGGAACCTACAGAGGATGGAGACTTGGGCAGAGAAGAACCTCATGAGGTTCAACGAGGGCAAGAGCAGGGTCCTGCACTTGGGGAGGAATAACCCCAGACACAGTACAGATTAGGGGCTGACCTGCTGGAAAGCAGCTCCATGGAGAAGGATTTGGGAGTCCTGGCTGACAACAAGTTACCCATGAGGCAGCAATGTGCCCTCGTGGCCAAGAAGGCCAATGGGCTCCTGGCTGCAGCAGGAGGAGCGTTGCCAGCAGGGCCAGGGAGGGGATCCTGCCCCTCTGCTCAGCTCTGGGGAGGCCGCACCTGGAGTATTGGGGGCAGCTCTGGGCTCCCCAGGACAAGAGGGACGTGGAGCTGCTGGAGAGGGTCCAGCGGAGAGCGACAAAAGTGATGAAGGGACTGGAGCATCTATCGTATGAGGAAAGACTAAGCGAGCTGGGCCTGTTCAGTCTGGAAAAGACTGAGAGGAGATCTGATCAATATGTATCAGCATGTACCTGAGGGGAGAATGCAGGGAGGACGGGGCCAAACTCTTCTTGGTGGTGGCCAGTGACAGGACAAGGGCTAATGGGTACAAGTTGAAACACAGGAATTTCCATCTCCATGGAAACACAGGAATTTCCATGGAATTTCCTTCTCCATATGAGGAAGGAACAGGCTGCCCAGAGAGGCTGTGGAATCTCCTTCTCTGGAGATCTTCCAAACCTGCCTGGATGCCACCCTGTGCCCCGTGCTCTGGGCAGGGGGTGCACACCTGGAGTGGGGGGTTGGACTAGATGATCCCTAGAGGTCCTTTCCAACCTTAACCATTCTGGGATTCCATGATTCTGTGATATTGGCATAGATTTTTCTTTTCTGGGAGCCAGAACAGTGAAGGGTTCGATCAGACAAAAATGATTCTTGCAAAAGTCTCCAGTGTTTTCACCTGTTTGAAGTGTTCATGGATGTGTCTCTGGGGAGGGCAAAGCTCTTTACCAAAAATGGGTTCTTAATGGCCTGGCTTAGTGCACAGCAAGTTATATCAGCTTGAACAGCAGAAGGTGAATGTCTCCTTCTGCAAGGTCTGGTTGCTGGGCACCTGATCTCATATAACTTGATGGCTGTCCAGCTTCCTGAGCGCTTCCAGCATTTTCCACTTTAGGACCCAGGCCTTGAATGACATTATTTAATCAGAACAGCATGACTCAGATCTACCTCACAGGATTGTAGGTATTTAGTACTTTAAGATTTAGATCGGTTTAGTGGTCTCAGCTCTTTCTAATTTCACCACAAAAGGGTATGTGTATCCAGAAGGTCATTTGGATCATCTATCTAATACCCATCTTGGAAGGAACCAGCATGCATAGCTTAGATGAAGTGCCTATTTTTTCATAAATAAGGTGAGGTCTATCCCATCTCACATTTCAAGATACAGAGCAGAATCTAGCTAAACCCAAACAAGTGCAATTCAGACCTGGCTTCTGCAAACTCTTAGGATCAAATAGTACTTCCCTTGCCAAGAGGCACATATCTGTTATGAGCAGAATGAGCTGCTGTGGATCATCTCATTTGGAAACAGTTTGTGGTCCTTGTTGAGAGA
The DNA here is from genome assembly GCA_013389825.1 of Crypturellus undulatus. Taxonomy (NCBI): domain Eukaryota; kingdom Metazoa; phylum Chordata; class Aves; order Tinamiformes; family Tinamidae; genus Crypturellus; species Crypturellus undulatus. Next base: position 26,723 of record VWPW01032549.1, read on the forward strand.
AGAGTTTTGCTCCCTTTCAGCCAGAGCAAAGACATGGGCTGGAACACTCAAGTTTTGGTGATGGACTTTGAGAGATCCCAGCTTTGTGGCAGAGTCAAAACTATCCCGCGCCAGAAACCATTCAGCATCGTTTTTGTCAGCTTCTTGGCCAGTGCCCTATATAAGCTGTGTTGGCAATCTTAACCCATTTATTAGTGAACTAAAAATCACAGCATGAAAGGCTCCTCCTCCACCCATAACCTGGGCAGCCAGACTCCTCTGAAGGACAGACTAGTCCTGGAGATTGAATGTTTCCTACAGAGAGACAAGTTGGAAAAATCTACACAGAAACAACACAGTGCCAAAGATGGAGAGAAAAAGAGCTCAGTTAAGAGACTTGGCCTCTTGATTTCCTCCCCTGTTCCTAAATGTTCAGTTAAAGAGGGCTAGGTAGGACAATGTGGGTATTGCATAGGTACAGGTCCCTACCTATTGAACATATACCTATTGAACAGGTATAGGCTGGCTACGTACCAGCACATTTCACCTTGAATTAAATGCCCACAGGATGCTCAAAGTAGCCCTATGGCTTTACCTAGACTACACTGTTATTCCCCTGTTATCCAAACTGCCATGGGATGGAGATCCACCCTGGAGTGGCTGACTTGGCATGCCCAAGGGGCAATTAACACCCGCTTCTAGATGGCAGTTTTGCAACCGTAATATTTTGACCTCGTGTCCGTGGATAACAATGCTCCACTATCGGAAGGAGCAGATGGTGGGGCTGGTGGTGGTGGGGACCTGCCAAACAGCTCTAGCCCTTGCCAGCTCCAGAAAGGCAAGGGAGAACAATATCAAACGCTGAGAGAAATTTTACAGTGTGTTATACAAATACCTGAGGAAGGGAAGTTATTGAACACCTCTTATGCTTTCACCGTAGTTGCCACGAGTAGAAAAAACTTGAGGTCCCTTCAACAAACTGTTCATAAAGACTGTATTTATTTATTTATTTATTTGCCCATATGGATGTGTTTTCTGGCAAAGGGGAATTTTTAACATTTGCATTTTGTCTCCTCTCCCCTGCCTGTCCAACCCTCTTTTCTTCTGCCTGTGATGAAGATGGGGTGAGGAGCTTTGAGAGCCAAAAGCTCCTGAGCGGCTTTCAGAAACATGTGAGGCTAATTAGCCTTTTCTGGAACTCCAGGACTTTTGGATGAAGGCACTTTTTTTTTTTTGTGATTAGTCTTGGTTGTTGTTTTCTTTTAAAGGAAGCAGTTCAAGTCTCATAAATGCTTAAATATGTGGCAATAAAGTTTGAGAAGCCTCAAGGGCAGCTCTGCAGCTGCAAAGAGTTCCAGGGAAAAATCACAGTTGCCTCCACCTAAAAACCGAGAATTAGGCAGGCTGCAGGCACAGAAGGGCCTGACCCAGTTACGCTACTGCATGGGACAGGGGCCTGATCCCTCCCCAACTTCATCCTCTCTGAAGCATTTTGACACCCTGAGGACAGAACAGCCTTGGGCAAAGAGCTCTGGGAACACAGAACTGTGCAGAACTGTGAATGGCACCAAATCCTGCTGCCACCAGACCCAGACAGATGTAAATAATGACACTGAAGCAAGAAAACCCCTCGTCTGACATGTCTGTTGCATCCTTTCTCTTGGGAGGGAACTCATTTTCCTTCCAAGATGACCGTGTCACACACCAGTAATCAAAAAAAGCAGAAAATGAGACTCCATTGCACTGTGGAATCCTGTCTCACACTGACACTTTATTTTTCATTTTGAGTGCTTTTGGCTTCCTTCCTACCTGTTCCCCCTCCCAGCAGGGCTTTTAAAAAAAAAATCAGCTGCTCTTTGTGTTTACGAGACAAAATAAACAACCTCACGAAAACGCCTGGAACCAGAGGAGGAAGGTCCTGGGCTTGCTGACTTCAAAGCAGTCACTCCTGGTAGCCTCAGGCACAATCCAGGACCAAAATAAGGCCCCCTCTCTCTATTTTGGCTAGCTAGCAGTGAATTTTGCTGGCTCTTTTTGCTCGGCCACCCAGCACTCCCTCACACCTAAACCCCTGTTTCTTCCGACTTCTTCATTCTCTACCTGACTAGATTAATGTGAAGTCCTAGTGTGTCAGGCCTGAAAGGAAAGCAAGGAGCTGCTTGTGTTTGAATTCCACATTAATCTACTCAACGATGAAGCTATAAATCAAAAGCTGCAAGTTTCACCAATCTGAAATGATACATTTAACTTTTAAGACCTTTCCTTCCTCTCTTCTGACCAGCATTGATTTGTACAGCTTTTCATGGCAGCAAAATGCATACAAAATGCTGCTTTTGATCCAGAATTCCTAATTATGCTTAGACATAACACAATGCCTTCAAGAAAACCAGCATGAGAAATGATGCTGGAACAAGCATGGATTTCTCCAAATTTCTCTTCACGAGAGGGAAAATTGTTTTCCTGGTAGTCACAAGGTGGGTGGGATATTAATTTCTGGAAAAAGGGCAGAAGTGTTGAAACATGAGGGCTGAAACACAATATATTCCCAGTGCTGGCCACAGTTTAAAGAAAGTTAAAAAGTAAACAGTATTTTGCTGTGACTTGAGAGAGATACTGAAGCAAAAGGACTTATATGTGGCTCTCTTCAGGGCTAGCTAAACCTTCCAGTGAGCAGAGGGGTTTTATCCTGCCTCTCCATTTTGTGCTTTCCAAACCAGAACCTCACTGGTTCTCATTCAACCTCATTTGAGATTTTTAGCATTCATTTAGCCAATGCTTTTATGGGCATGATACCCATCAGCACATCAGAAATCCTCAGAGCAAGCAGCTTGAGCAAGGAACAGCCTCAAAGCTCTTCAGACCAATTCCGTGACTCTAATGAGGAAAACCAGCCAGGAGCCAATCTCCAGGAGTGGGCAGTGTGTTTTCCCCGAGGGAAATGCAATTGCAGGGTGGTCTGGAACATGAGGAGAGTGAGGCAGTCAAACACAGGGCACAAGGAGAGTGAGTTTTGGAGGTTTGCATGGCATCCCAGCTACGTTTGTCCCTGTGCACGTGGCAGTGAGGAGGAAGGTGGCAGAAGCATGACCAAAACAGTCTCACTTCCTTCATCATTTCAACACCCAGCCCCAGAGCGCTACAGCTCAGCTCTCTACTTAATCCAGCCACATGTAACTGGATATATGGGGAACAATGAGGTATTGTAGGCAATTTTGAGCTTATGTCTACAGCCTGAAGCAAGTCATTTCGGCTTTCTCTACCTCAGTTTTTGCAGCAGTAAAATAGAGATGATATTACTTAACCTCCTTTGCAAAGCGCTTTGTGGATAGAAAGCACTGCGTAAAAAGTGCACCCCACTACTGTGTACAGCACGCGAGCAATTAAATGTGTGTGAGGTTTGGTATTACAGCTCCTCCTGAGACCGCTCTGCGTCCAGCCGTCTGCCTCGGATGGGGAAGAGCAGTTGGGGCTTTAAACAGGCAGCCACATAAACACATTTTTCCTGAAGATATAGGGCCTGCTTCGCCTAATGTTCTTTGACACGGCACAGACATTGCTGGGAAACTAAAATATTTGTTGATGGACTCGGAGATTAAATAAATAATGGAATATCTTCAGCCCGTTAAAAGGCAGAACTTGCTGCCTGACCAAGAATGAACCAGCCCTCCCCCAGCAATTCCTGAAATGTGAGTGTTTCTGCAAATGCATGCACTGTGTCAATTCACAAGGCCGTTTTTTTAGTTGGCCATGGAAATCAGACATCTTCTGGGCATCGGTCAAAATGCACCCGGCAGCTCTGTGACATCTCTCACAACAGTCTGTCTGTCTGAAAGCTCCAGTTGGAACTTTATTGTTTGCTAATCTCCTTTTTCAAATGGATTTCAATCAGAAAGCCACAAGATGGATCATGAAACTCAATTAAAGTATAGCAAGACTTCATCGCAATTAAAATAAAGCAACTAGCAAATACTAGTACAATGAAAACAGAACAGACTTGCAAGGGACAAGCTGTTTTGTCCAAGTAATGCAGACAAGTGCATTTGCTTCTCAGAAGAAGTGCCATCAGCGGGTGCCGATAGCTTCAGGGTACCAATGGACTGTACTCAGATATGCTGAGTATCCTGAGTACCACAGGATACCTCTTAAAGATGATGAGAAATGGAGCTATTTAGCATCCCTGAAAGTTAAGTCCAATCACAGTCACATCCGCCAAAAAAGAAAGAAGAATTTTTGAGTGTTTCAACCTATACAGGTCAGAGCACAGCCCAAGTTAACTCCACCTACCTGACTGCTATCTCAGTTCTCCTTTGAAAACTCAGATAGACAGCATGAAATCATAATGGCAACATCCAATAGTTGCCCAAAGTTGCTATTCCATCTGCTTCTGCTAATGCTTTGCTCCTGTTATAACACTGAATTCATTTTCCAAGTGCCAAGAAACCAAAGCCTCCCTAGCCAAAAGTAATGGGAGTTATACTGAAGTCACTGCCCATTGCATTGGCAATAAATCTGGATCGTGCCTTCCATGCAGTCTTTGCTTTGTTTCTGTGTAGATAGTAGAAGGGAAACAGCAAACTTATAGATATTTTTCAGGGTTTGTGTGGTAGAAACAGCAGTCTAGGGAAGGAATACCAGAAATTTTCCCAATTTAGTTGCTTAAAATGAGGGTGGCACTGTTTGCATTAATATGCAGGCATGGATGTGAGATCCTATCTTTGTCATTGCAACCAGGCCCTCTTTAATTCCTCCTTTTCTGTAAGAATTAGAAAGTGATATAGTGCATGCTGGAGTTATGCTGGGGAGTTAATGGGGGGAAGTTTCTATTCCCTCCCATCAGTTCCTGGAGATATTCAGCCTAGAGTGCTACCAGCCCAAGAGTAAGTGGATCTCAAACTCTCCAATGGTTTTGCCTTGGAAATCACTGCCAAAATGTTTTGAGTGCCACCATGTACCTCAGCATCAACATTTCACCTGGAAACATTCCCAAGGCGTATGGCCCAACAGTTACTGTCCTAACCAACCAGAATATCAAAACATGGTTTCATCTCGTCCTGCTGGGCTCTAGTGCTGACCCAGAGCACTGGGGAGAACAGTCCATGCAACAACCCCTAGAGCTCCAGTCCTGTCTGGTAGGGCAAAGGAGAACCAGATTCCTCCTCAGCAACGTGCGTGCAGCCATCGCAGTCCTGCACACTGTTTCCATCTGCGAAGGAATTACACCAGTGCTGCCATAAAACCCTCCACAAGTTTCAAGCATTTGGAAAGTAATAAAAGAGAAAAGAGAATATTTTTTATGCTTCCCAGGTGCACCATGAAGATGAGGCATTTCTCTCCCTTTTCTATATGTTAGCATAACCCTGTCCAATAACGTTTACATCCGCTGTTGGTAGGGTCTTTGAGGAGAAGCAGAAAATGTGTTGTCCCCAGGAAGCACAGAAGGGCTCCGATCCATCCTGCCGGCTCTCAGAGGGTCCCTGGTGGGTGCTAATGCTCTGAATGTGCCACTGGTGTCCCCACAGAGGGCCAGTGCTTTGGGACATTGCCCAGATCTGACAAGGTGGGTGCCCAACCATGGGGACAGAGAGAGCACGTGGGGATGGAGGCCACACACGTCCCGTGTTTGCTGATGCTGGCTCCATAAAGAAAGCTGTAAAAATGCCAGTCCAACACATTTAACTCAGCCGTATTATATGATGGAGGGAATTTTTCAAATCCCTCTCGTGATGTCTATAAAAACTGTTCTGCAATGATTCACAGCTGCCTTGCGCTTACACTGCCTAGATCTGTCTTGCTGCTCCTTTGGGTCCCCAGCTGGTTCCTTCCATCTCCATATCTTGATGGAGGGCTCATGTCCTGCAAGGCTGAGGAGGGAACACACGAAAACACTCCAGAGGGAAATGGGATGCTACCAAAATGATCCTTGGCAGCCCACAGCTTGCTGCTGGATCAGCAGAGGAACCACTGCGCTTGGCAGGGATGGAAAGAGTTTTGGAGTCTTGAAGTATTTTCTAGTTACATTAACTTCATAATTTTCTAGCTTTTAGGGATATCTTCCCCAAAAGGATCCTTTATTTCTTCTGAAACCAGTATGGATTTTAGTGGGACAAGCTTCTGGGTTCATGTTCCCATCTCTGTGAGCAACTGCACATGCTTCCCTCTGCCCTGGCTATGTCTGATGCCTGTGCAGGCTCTCCCCGATGGTCTGGATGGATCACATTAAGACAAGGGAGGGTTAATGCTGGTGGAGGCACCAGCACACGCACTGTACATTGGTCTCTCCAAGCACAGATGGGCTGTGGCTGCCATAACTGGGTTTTCTTTTCTGTTTTGGATGTGGGAATTTTGTCAGGGTGAAGTTTAAGGACATTAATCCACTTATTTGAGCTTGTGATGTTCATCCAGGAGGGAAATGCTTGGTGGATGCCTAAGTAGATTCATATAACCGTGACCAGGAGGTAAACCTGTGGTGTGAAATGCATAGGAGTTACAGGCTGCACACGGACAGTCTGAGATGCAGAGCCTACAGATTTCCATCAGGACAAAAATATGGTGAGGAAAATATTGGAAGCCACCGCAGTACATGTAGGTTGCAGCACAACCAGGTCCACTTGAGACCACGTGAGACAAGCAGGGCTGGGACCCGCCAGGGCACCTGCTCAGCCCATCTCGATACTGCAAACCGGTGGCTTGTCTCCACAGTCAAGTCCACAGAAAGTCACTGTCATCTGCTCCCACCTGCTCTCTAAAATGCAACAGAAATTAGGAGAAAAATATTTTTCACTGCTGTGACACCCCCAAGTCAAGCTCAGGAGGGACAAACCAGCAAAGGCTTCCCAGAAGCACAGACATGCTCAGAAGTGATTAGCTTGAAAAAAAATAAAAGCATAAAGGAAAAGCAGATATATTTTTCTGGAATATGAGACAGATTTAATCTTACTGAGCTGACTAATTTTTTTTAAGGCTGTTTAATTCTTGTATTAGGCAGAGGTCCTGCAGGCTGATCTACACTACTCTTGAGATGAAATAGCAACAGGGGTTAATATATTGCAGGCAGCAAAAGGAGAGACTATTTGCTCATCTAAACAAGAAGCAACTGAAGAAGTCCCTGTTTCAGGGCAGGAAGATTAAACCATCAGGCGCTCTGTCCAGGCAATAACCCACTGAAATACCCTGTCAGCATCTAAAGTGGAGGACGTCAGGCTGCTGATGGAAATATTGTGAGGATTAATATACTTAAGTGCAGAGTTAGCTATCAGCTCATGTTGGCCACTAATCATACAATTTACCGCACAGCTGGTGAAGGGAAGGAACCGATATGAGATCCCAGGTTCTGTGCCTGCAATCTGCATGGTGCCGTCCGCAGCGCAGCCGCGTGCGGCCTCGGCTGTTCCTGGGAAGGGCCGCTCTCTTCTGGGAAGTCGAAATCTTCTGGGAAGTGGAAAGTGGAAGCCTGGGAATGGGGAGGCATCTCTGCCCATCCTGTTTCCCTGCCAGCTCCAGGGAAAGAGAGTAATCAACTGGGTATAATGCCATGGGATGGGGATGACTATGTGTGCGTGGTGTGTGGCACTAGACCATGAGCTGCACTAGACCATCAGGGCAGATCTGGGACAAGATCACCTCTTCTAGGAGAGATCAGGCTTCCGTGAGCAGTAGCATCTCCACAAACAGTGTTTAGCTGGAGATAGGTTATTCTGAAAGTATACGGGTCTAACCTTTCTCCTTAGTTTTGCAGGACAAATCCTAGAATCATTATGGTTGGAAAAGACCTTCAAGATCATCAAGTTCAAGTGTAAACCCATCCCCACCATTCCTGCTAAACCATGTCTCTAAGTGCATGGTCTTACATAGGAAAATATGGGAGGATTAAAGCGGACTCAACATTGAGCAGTGGATATGAAATCTCTTTCTTTTCCTTCCACTGTCCCAGGCCCATGTGGGTTAATTGTTTTCAGATGCAGGATCCCCAGAAAAGCTCCTAAAAGAAGATGGGTTGAGGGAGGAGAGCTGTTTTGGCCTGATTTCTGCCGCTGGCACAACCACCCACCAAAAGGCAGGCGGGTGGGCATGGGAGCATGACCATCTCCTAATGCATCCTTGTTGTAATTGCTCCCACACGGCTTTCAAAGCTGTGTCTGAGGCCACCAAGAGAGTTAAAGGAACTAGAGATCCTTCTGGGTAGCGGATTTGGGTTATGGGCTCCAGGCATCTTCTAGGACACACAAATACTTAAAAAAAACCCCACGTTGCCCATGCTTGCTGAGCTCTGAAGAAAGTCATAAAATCTATTCCTGAAATCTGCAGAAACCAGAGCTCAGCTTGAAGCTTTTTCAAATTTTGCATAAATCACTAAGATACTTCCCCATGTCTCTCTCAAACCAGCACACACGATTTCTACAAGCTTTTAATCTTGCCTTCTCTGTAAAATTTGGCTTCACACGCAAGACTCCCAAAACACAGGAAAAGGAAAATGCCGAGCAAATGGGAGCAGTAGAAAATGCTTTTTCCAAATACAGATGCTGACGCTCAATCCAATGTCCAACATTAGCCAAACCTGTGAAGCTGGTAAATATCATAACCACGGGTTTGCCTCTGCAGCTGAGCAAGTGTTTATCCTCAGTTGTCTAAACCTGATTAAAAAAGCAGATGAGCCAGATACTAGTTAGTTTACAGAATCATTTCAACCTGAACTCACCTACGGGCTCAATAAGAGTTGAAATCAAAACTGGTATCCAGTTCCAGTACCTTCACTGCTATGTTAGCTTACATTATTTAACCCAGTTTAGTGAGTCTCAGGAACAAACGTAGTTTATTAGAGCAGTTTAGGAAATACCTCAAGCTTCAAACAGTTACCATAACTTTACAGAGAAGTCAGCAGACAAAGCATTAAATCTCCATGTCTTCCCTGTTCAGAACAGCAGAGGAGGGAAGGGGGAAGGCAGTTTATATACCTAGACTATATAGCAAATAAAATGAAATAAAATAACCGTTTCAAGTAATCAGGTACCTCAGATGCTACAAAGCTCAACAGTAGGAAGGCATTGCATAAATGTACTAGGGTTACTTAGTGCTACTGCAATTTAAAACTGAATGCATTTGCCCATTTTCCACGAGCAGGTTATGTGTCCTTTCCTCCGGGCAAGCTCCAACTTAATATTGTGCAAGGGCAGGGACTGTGCGAGGACACAGCACAGCTAATGCGGCCGTTCCTATGAGAACAAGCAGCCGAGTGGTCCTTAATTCACATAAACTTATTGCCCCCAGGTCTGCAGGAAGGAGGATTTGGACCTGTGTCCAACCTTGGGAGACCCCATGGCCACCCTCACATTCTGGCTATCTCCTGCCTGGCACCTCCCACGCACGAGGCATCCTCAGCTCCCACCATCTCTGGTAGGAATGGCATCGGAGCCTGCATGATTCCAAGGACCTGAGACAGGCTTGGCGGCTCTGGCTTGGTGTTTGGAAGCCCTACCTGATAGACGGCTCTGGAAATGCACCATGGTTTCAGCATGAGCTGCAGGACCCTCAGATTTCCAACGCGGCAGGTCCTCAGGGCCCGCGAGGTCAAGTTCCACACGAGGCTGTCCCAGCTGTAGAGCAGATCCTCAAAGCCAAAGAGCACTGCGGCCATGCCAGCTCCCCGCGTGGAACACCCGGCTCCCTGCGCCGCGGCGATCCGCTAATCCCCAGGCGCCTTAAGAACCGCTAGGTTACAAAGCCACCGCAGTTTCCATCAAAGGAGGAGAAAGGAAAAAAAGAAAAGCGAAGCCTCAAAACACAAAAAAACACCCAACAAGAAAAAACAGCAGCCAAAACAAACTGTTTGGGGATGTGTCTTTCTCCCTCCACACACACCCTTCAGGATGTGGTTTCTGCCCGCATGTATCTTCTCAATGTGAATTCTGCTGCACCCAGGGATGAGCAGGGAAAAGGTAGAGAAGTCTGTCCTGGCTTAGGAAGGCAGTTGCACATCCCTCACGCGAGGCTCCTTGGTTCCACTGCATCCCTGCTCGTCACTCCGCTGCAGAACCGAGAAACAAGCTCGGATCCAAAGTCATCACTTTGAAAGCTAAGTCCTGGGACTCCATCCAGAGGGAGGAAAAGAGCCGCTCGCTCTCCCTCTCTCCTCTGCCAACATTCCCAAGACATTCCAGTATTGGGCTTAACTCTTTCAAACACTCCCAAATAACAGCTGAGCAGGCAGCTTTGCCACATGCAACGTTTCATCCTTTTGTTTTGCACATTGACTAACCATTGCACAGTTACTCCCTGGTCTTTTTTCCAGCCAGCTGCCTCTTTTGGAGCATTTATATATTTTGAACTAGGAAAGATACTTCATCTTTATATGAGACTTATGTAACTGTCTGCAAAGCAACATTATTTACTGAAGGGCTGGTATCTTGGAGAGCGGCACAGATTAAATTATGCCCACTTAAAATCAATCTGGTTCATCTGGTGGCGACATATTTTAGCCGTTACTTAACTTGTGCTGATAAGCAAGGGATGCACTTCAGTCGACATAGAAGAATACAATATAGTTCTCCCTCTGCACTGGATGCTAAAGTGCCCTTTCTACTCAATAGAGGCAAACAATCACTTCTGAGATGCGATATCCTAAAGCAGGTTTAATAATCAAGTGGGGAAGCTGAGGCACGGAGCAGAAGCGTTTCTTCCAAAGCCACAGCACAAGCTAGTGACTTTGGAGACAGCTGCCTGTCGGTGCTATTTTCCACCCATTTCACTCTCCCTTCAGGGGAATGTGCATAGAAAAGGCAATGGGGCTGGCAGGGAGCAGATGGGAGTCAGCTGGTGAGTGCCTCCATGGAGGAGCTTCTGAGAAGGAGTTTTTAGAGATGAAGATGAGACGAGGCCACTTCTAGCTGAACTCATAAGGACTTGTGAGCACTGATGCCCTAAGACCACTGGCACAGGTTTCTCATCTAACAGCACTGAGTGCTAAGTCAAAGGAAGGGCACCAAGTAGCTGAACAGTAGGAGTCGGAAGGTAACTCTGGAGATGAACCAGTGCGCCTCCCCACCTCCCCAGCCCCACTCTAAAGCAGCTTGTCCAGCTGGGTTTTGAATGTCTGCAAAGATGCAGACTCTACCAGTTCTTCGGGCAACTCATTCAAGTGTTTCACTACCTTCACAGTAAAAAAAAGCTCTTTTTTTAATGTTCAGATGTAACTTCCTGTGCTTCAGTTTGTGTCCTCCTGTCCTGTCACTGGGCACCACTGAGAAGAGTCTGGCTTCATTCTCTTTCTACCCTCCCATCAGCTATTTATGGACATTGATAAGATCCCCCTCAGTCTTCTCTACCCCAGGCTGAGGAGTCCCAGTTCCCTCAGGCTCTCCTCATATCAGAGATGCTTCAGGCCCTTGATCATCTTCACGGCCCTCCACTGGACTCTCTCCAGTGAGGTCCCTCTGCCTGGTGAGGTCTCCCTGAACAGCAGCACAGCCACCGTTGTGTCAGCCAGTTCTCCCTGTTCTGTCACCTGCAGACTCGCTGCGGGCGCATTCGGCCCCATCACGCAGGTCACGAGTGACTCAGAATCTCAGAATCCAGAAACTCAGAATCCAGAGTGGCCTTATGCGGAGCCACCATTTCCTGGGAGCCTTGGTGGCTCCTCTGACTTTACTCCCTGCACTGGGGAGGGAGCAGGGAGCTTCCCCGCTGGCTGATCTGCAATTCCCTGAGCAGCCTGGCACAATCTATAGGTAGTTGGATCTCGGGGGACCGGAGGGGCACATAATCAGCACGATCGTGCTGACCAGCTCAATGACTGGGCAGGAGGAGGGCCAGGAAAATGCAGCTGCAAAATTCATGTTCTCCGCCTAATTGCTTCTTCAGGACATCATTTTTAGAGTGGCATCATAAAAATAATATTTCCTCAGAAGTTATTAGGTGCTATTCATTCCCCAAAGCATAGTTTTCTTCCCTCTTTTCTCTGTGCCTCTGTCTTTCTGTTTGCTTGGTGTTCAGCTTTTCCTGTTAGTCTCTCTACATTCATCTGTCTCCTGGTGATCTTTTTTTTTGCCTATCTGTAAATTAGCTAAAATGCTGCATCCATTATCAGTGATGCAGACAAGGGACTGGGAACATCACCATTATTAAGGCCTTATTTAGGAAAAAAAAAGACTTTTTTTATATATATAAAACTCGACTAGACAACATTGCCCCAGGCTACAGACTATTGTATAAGATCTCAGCCTGGGAGCAGAAGAGGGGAAAAGAAAGAAATGTGTCTGATTGATAAAAGAAAATAGCGGGGGGAAAGAAACCATAGCAAGGGACTGCTCTGGGATGTGATCTAACCACTCTGGCATTCTCGAAGGGGGAGAGAGGGGAAATGGAGGATACGCTGCAGTTTTAAAATTAGCTACTCCACATGTGCATGTAGCCTTTCCGTGTGTTTGAAAGGAGACTTTGGGCCCCCTGTCCCGACTCAGTAATTACTCAACAGTTGTGAAGGAGCTGTTTCACTCTGCTGATTACATAATCAGACTTTCTGAAAACAGTTTCCCTACGTATTTATTTAACTGATAGCCTGGAATGGTCTCCTCAGGAGTCACTTGAGTCTATAGGAGGCCCACGGAGCATTTGAGCTTGCACATTTACCTCCATGATTAGACCGAATTGTTCAGTTTCCTGCAGAGTTTTTCCTGCTGATTAGACATATACTATTTCTGAGGGGGCAAAAATTGCCTGAATAGAGATTATCAGACCCACAACCCATTTTCCAGGGGAATTGCAACGATGTTGGTTTCTCAGGCCAAGACAGACTGTTTCCTGCATAGACAACCAGCTCCGGAACTGCCTGTCCCTGAGAGACAAATTGGTCCTGGGAAACCCACCTGGAAGGGTGACAAACTGTTTAATGGTGATTCAGCAAGACCAGGTGGAGATTGGCTATGCTGAAGCAGTAGAAAGGCTTCTTCAGGCTGGGAAGACAACCCTGGCCAAAAATGGGGCAGATTTGTCTTTCATCAGTGTGAAACACATAGCCTGGGGGAGAAGGGCCACATCCCAGGTAAGAAGAGGCACAGTAGCTGTTATCCTTGGCTTTCTCCATTCTATGTTAGTGCCTGCCTAGCATGCTCTGCGCTGTATTTTGAAATGCTCTTTTGCTTGCAAGTGTCCCAATTTGTTATGACATTTTTTTTTTCCAGTGATACATCATAGAATGTGCTCTTACATGTCTGAGAGGCCAGAATATGCCATTTCCATGGGGAAAGGGAGAGGCGAAAGAAAAAAAAAAACTATGAGATTCACCAAATTGGCTATTCTATTGGTGTACACTTCAAGTGATTTCTGTAAAACCATTGTATATTTCTATAAAACAATTTTCACCTTCACTAAGGTCGATTAGGAAGAGAATGGTCGTTTGCACTCTACATAGATCTATAGATATTTGTAGGTCTTTTAAGCACAACTTCTCTAATTATGCACTGATTATTTCCTGCTGTCTCTGAGAAAATGTCAGGCAAAACATTTACTATAAAACCTCCCACGTTTTACTGACAGTCCAAAGGCTGCTACAAGGATTTAAAAATAGCGCATTACTTTCCAGGAAAAGAGGAGGAAAAAAAAAATCCCTGGGTCTGCTGTGTTACTTATCTGGCTGTCAACAAGACCTGAAGGCTGAGGGTCAACTTCCCAACCTGGCCTCAGCAGGCAGCTTCTGCTCACTGCTGTCCTCCAAAACCCGAGGATGCCACGCACTCATGTAGGCAGATGCTGTCTACACGTAGGAGCTTTGAGTGAGAGCTCTGGGTTTGCCCTTCAGGCAGCTTGTATACTCTGGCCGGCGAAGAAGGAGTTCAGCATCACGCTCCAGTGCGCTCTCGAATAATTCCATACCCAAAACTTTCCAAAGAGTGTGGGTGTGCTGGGGTGTGTTGAAAGACAGACGTGCTGGGAGGAGGGCAGTTTCCTTTGAGCTTGCTGTAGATGTACCAGAAACATCCTGTTTCTGCTAAGCATATGGCCTCAACAGCCTCCACAGCTCCAGCCCAGTGCATTCTTTTAAGAGTTGTTTCAAATCCATTACTCTTTTTGATCTTTCTTCCTCCATAATATTAAGAGGATTAATGTTGTTAGATCCTCATGTCTAAAGTCCCCTTTCATGTTGCAGCTTCATGCTTTATTGTGTTGGAAATGGTTTTCAGAGATGCTTAAATAGGCATATTTTCCTCCTTGTGCCTTAACGGCTCACACAACAGGAACAGAAAAGGATGACCCGCTGTCAAGTGACAAAACACACTGAGAAGGAGACTCCATCCTTCCTACTCTGTTTTAGGTACCCATGTGCCCGTGGACAGCTAGAGTCCTCTCTGGGGCTTACAGAAGGATGCTCCTCCAATAATGGCACCAGAACGTGAAGATTTCCAGATGGAGATTGGGCCCCAGACCCTTTGGAGAACCTGAGTCTCTGAGCTTTCCCCTATTCCCACATCACATGAGGTGGTCTTGTCCCTGCTGGTGGTCCCTTTGGGCTTCTCTGTTTCCTACCCTGGACCTCCAGGTCTGGGCAGGCTTTGCTGCCATCCAAGGAGGAGCTGCAAGGTCCAGGGCAGTTCTCTCTGCAAGTCAACACACGTCAGTGGGAGCTTACTAGGGTCAAGGACTGGACACAGCTAGCATTATTTTTCCATTCCTTTGCAGGGTTCTGCTGTTTGTGGTTTGAGGGAAGGACTTTAAAAGGAACAGGGTATGGTATTTGAGTTGAAGAAGATCTCCAGACTGTTAGGGCTAAAACGTGCAATATATATAGTACAGGTTAAAGGAAACCCACACAAATTTAAAAAGAGTGAAAAATGAGTATGGATGTTCAGACTAGATGTGCTGGGAGCTTTGATCAAATAAGTGCTAAAAACACAGCCCAAAGCCTGTTACAGCAGTGAAAAGCAAGAATAACTCTATTGACTAGAAAATCTTTTTGACTGATATGAGGTAATGTCCTCACTCTTGCTGGGGCACAAGATCTTGGCTCATAACCTTCCTTGAATCTTTACATCCATGTAGAGGAGGCACAAACACTGGAGCCAGGACTGCTCACCCCTTTGGAGCTGCCGTTCTTGGAAGCATTTCCCCCAAAACCTTCTGTACCATGCAGACATGAGAGTTTGCATAGCATCAGAAACCTTCTAGCTCCCCCCCATCACACACTACCAAAAACACAGATGTAAAAAATTCCACTCTCCCATCCCTTGATCTGGCATCCTTGACAGCTCTACAGCTCTCCTGCAGAGAAAATACAAGAAACTGAAGACTTTGCTGGATACAGTTTAAGACGAACATCACAAGTCAGAAAGCCTGAATAATTTCCTCAAGAAGTTGTCACGAGTCCTTATGGTCTAAAATGTTCCATAATTAAATGAGCTGCTGCTTTTTACAGTAATAGCTGAATGAAAATTTACTATTCTAGTCATCAACCTAGATCATAACATTTCTAAAGCTCTTTGAAAATGTAAAGTGCTCTGGTAGTGCTGGGTATTATCATTAGGTGAACAACAGCTCCTTGTGTGTAAGACTGCACGTGTCCTCACTTTACAGGGATATGTAATGACTGACATAGGAGATTATGTCATATCCTCAAATCATACACATTTAATTTCCTAAAGTAATCTATGTTAGTGATTTAACGAGGTTTAAAAGTAGATGAATCCCATAAAGCTACGCTTGTACTTGCCCATAATGTTCAAACATCTAAAGTAAATTCACTTCTGCTATGCAGAAATGTGAAAGAGATTGTACAGAGATTTGCTATTAAATCCTCTTTCTCTCCGAACATTGCAGTGAATGTGTCTAAGGGAGAGGATGTAGGTCAGAACAGGGTATTAAGTAAATATTGCAGAACGGTCACAGAAAGTGAATGGTGGGATCTTAAATACGATTATTCACTTTGGAAACCTGAACGTATGATCTACTCCTACCCCTCTGAGGAATGTAATATTCTGTGATCAGTGTGCCCAAGCAAAGCAGCACCCATTTTCATGTGTTGGATGCCTTATGATCATGCCGTGAGCTGGTACCATTTGCAGAAATGCTCGGGAGAATTAGTTTGGGCCAAAAGAAAACAGAGAAAATCACGGCCTATTTAGGAGTTACATAGGAACAGGGGACATCATCCATGAGTTGAACTGTATTCCTTCTATGTAATTCGCTTGTCTCTAAAATAATCCTGGGCAGGGTGCAGGGATGAATCAATATGAACCTCAGACAAATTTGAATTTGGGCCCATCAGGCAGGCACTGATATCAGACTGGGGATCCAGCATACCTGGCTGTTTACAGGAGCAGATCATAGACACTCTTCAGCTACACTTCCCTGGGAGATGAGGACAAACCTGGAGACTCATGGAAAGCCAGTCTGCAGCTTCACCATACGGTAAGATGGGTAATTCAGTGGTATGAGGTCTTGCTATGTAACCCAAGCCTACATCCAGAACAAAAGGCCCATTCCAGAAGAGCACTTTCTTACAGTTTATCCTGCAAATACATTGAAGTGGTCTGTCTGATTCGTACACAGTGGTAACACTAACGGCATTCAATGACTAATACAAAGTCCTCTCTGTTCACACACAAGATTTGGGCATTTCATTAAAAAGAAGGATGGCAAAGAGAATATATTCTACAAAATCAATGGGCCAGATTTCTCATGTTTGATCATGCTTATAGATCGGAAAGCCTATTCCTGTCCAAGCTGAAGTGTATCTATTTAATTGCATCTAAAGCACCTTATAAAGGTACTAAAAATACTTGTCACGCTGGTTAGGATGTTATTGCTCTAGAAAGAGAGGAAAGGTGTTATATAAGTAGGTCAAATTTGACCTTCAGAGTAGAAATGAGGAGGGATCTGGTCCTATTCCAGAAGAGCCATCAGTTTCCTGAGTAACATTAGACAAGTTACATAACATTTTCATTTTCCCAGTGGATTAATTCACTGACATTTTCCAGGTGCTATGAAATCCCAGGGGAGCTGTTTTGCACTAAAAAATAAATATGTTTTCAGCTTGCTAGAAAAGTCAACCGGCTGATTTCCCCAAGACACGTACAGCAAAAAGCAGTGATGCTTGAGGTATTTGGCAGTACCTCCTGTTGGTAATGTAGCCCTCTCTGAAACATCCTATGTTGATTTGCAAAATTGTTATCACTGTAGAAGAATAAATTTTCCCCGAGGTGAATACTGGTTAGACTGGTTATGTATTCCCTGGGGGAGTAGTGCTGGAGCTAAATGCACACAGAGGGCATGATGGAGAAAGCTGATGGCTCTGAGGTACAGAGGCCCCAGAGCTAGCCATGATCTGAGCTGTTAATGCCAAAAACATGGCACATTCATGGACTCGGACACCCGTTGGTGTCCTCTATCCTGGAACTGACTCACGTGGGGCCATTTGGGTTGTCTCAGCACAATTAATCTGCAGTCAGAAAACTCAAGAGTCAATGTAGGAGGATTACACTACTGCAACAGATCCTCACACTGAGAACATCTCCCCAGCTAGGACCAGTTAGACCTTTACTGGTCTAACCAGCCTAACCAGTGGACCATAGCAGTTGACCTGAACGCTGTTTGCTCCTGAAACACAGACCCCTGTAGCTCATACTAATGGAAAATATCCTTTTGTCGTGTAGGACATCTCTGGATCCGTGCCATCCAAAGTGGTAATGCATGCACTGTTGACAGAAGATGATAACTTGCACTTCTGCTGCTGCTCAGGGTAAAACCCTGTACAAACATCAGTTTTGATCGCCTGACGATGCTCTGGGAAGTTTACATTTCTGTTCTGCTACCAGAGCCGTAGATAAGCTGGGACATGAGGACTGAGTGCTTGCGTGGGACAATCAGTCAGTAGTCCTAACTTAGCCTTTTTCTAGCTATTTTCTACAGCTACTATTCCACCCACATACCCACCAGAATATCCAGACAGTGTGCTGAGTCTCAGGAGATATAAATAGTAGCTCAGACTTCATATGCAGAGGTGGAGTGCAGTTAATGAAACTCCCCCACGCGCTGCCTTCCAACCTGATGATCTCTACGATTTCTGGCTTGTTTGTTAATTCATTCTGAAGAAAGGAGAAAATGGATCGAAAGCTGCCGAACTGAGGCAGCAATTCACTTACTTCACTGTCTCTACAGACAGCAGACCGAAGCTGTTCAAAAGTTAAAGAGGATTTATGCTCTTGATTTAGAAAATTATGACTCACATTTCAGCCGTTGTTTGAAATGGCTGTCATTTCCCCTGCCCCCAATACATACATACCATAAAGAATAAAACCCATAAACCCTGTTGTGCTTATCTTGATGCACAAAGAATTCAAATGTTCACTGTTGCTATCTGGAACTTGACTTCCTGTTATTAAGAAGGACATCCTAGTATTTAACAGCACCAGACATTTTTTTTTTCCTTCTTCAAACCAGGCAGAATGTCTAATGATTCTGGGATTTGTTTCCTGCTTGTAATTAAGTAGGTCACAGCTGCAAAGCAAGAGAACAAGAAAATATTCAGATCACACAAAGCCAAGAATGATTAAATCATTTGCAGCTGAAGGATATGGCAGATTTTTTTTATGAAGTCTCAAGTCTAAGGAAAACAAATATAGGAATTTTTCAGAGAATGATGAACTTGGAAGTTCTGCCCAAGCACCACAGTAGCTTGGAAACAAAAAAAAGAGTGATCAAAAACTAGATGTTGTTCACAAGTTGAATAGATTTATGTGCTCGCTCCTTTATTGCTTTGAGCCATATATTCCATCCATGCAATTCTCTCTGAACCACATGCAAAAGTGCCCTTATTTCTTCTAGACAATTGCCACCAGGCCATGCGCAACACAGTCCTCTGTGCTAGTGCTCTCTTCTGTAGGTCTGGGATGGCCATGGTCCCTGGGCACACATCCAGGGTGACTCCAGATACAATTGTGTCACACCATGATCTCTGCCAGGTGAGAAGCTCCCTCGGGTCTGGAGGTCTCTCAATCTGCACAAGTGGCTCTCAGTTTTACACTGCCCTGATTGGACTCCCACTCTACTGCAGTTTAGGATGGCAGGAGGTTCCCAGTCACTACACGACTACATCAGCCCAAGGATAGATGTTCCCAAGTGAATATTGGCAATGCATGAACCACTGCCCTTAACTAGCCATGCACATATGGGTGCAGAACAAGCTTTGAAGGGCCCCGGTTTAGGCATCAGGATTTCACATTGTCATACAGAAACATAAGCTAATGAATCACACCAAAACCTCACAAAACAGGGAGAAACTTTCTTTGTAGAGCTGAGGTGCCCATCTGCATGAACCAGGCAATTAAAAATAAAGCTGGACCCTGAAGAGAGACCTAGCTTGAGAGATCTCTTAAGAGGGACCACTCAAGAGACCTAACTTGTCTCTTGCAGGATTTGGGAGAATTATAAATGTCTGTGCTTTTTTGCCATAGTGCTTTTTGAAGGTGCTTTTTGGTATAAACCAGAGCAGCACCAAGACTCCTCCAAGATATTGCCTAGGCCAAAATCAAGGAACAGAGATCAGGAAGCCTCTCTTCCTACACAGTGAGAGAAAAGGTCTCTGGGCAGATTTATGTCAAAAGTCCATCAAACCCAACACTGTAGAGGGCAGTGGTCCAGTCAAACAAGAAGCATTGCCTTGGCAGGTCACATCCTTTGAGAATCTGCTTGATACCAAAACTGGTGCATGGTTTTGTTGGAAGAGTGGTTAAGATGTGGGTAGAACAACAATAATGAAAACGTATTGCTGCTTCTTAACAAATGTGATCACAGGAGACATGAATTGTAGCGATTATAAATTGATGGTGACCTCATGTTTACTCAAGGTCTGGTTGGGAAAGTGTCCTGGGGAAAAAAAAAAAAAAGCCCGTGTAGATTGTATTTTGGGCTCTGTCCCTGTCTGACCGGATATGATCAGTTCATTCCAGGATAAGAGAATGTGCATCTTTTTATGCTAGTATTTCTTGGCTTTGGAATAGGAATTGGCTAGGAATTGGGGTGAAAGACAAGCTCACTGTCTCCCTGATGTACAGTCATTATGAAACACAAACAAAGAAGGATTTCTCAGAGCCGAGTGCTTGGGGAATTTGAGGCCAGTCCTGCAGTCTCTCCTTGCAAAACACTGACCTCAGAGGAAAGGGGCTGCTTGCATGAGTGGGGTGACATATAGCCTGGGCTGCAGAAGAGGCCCTGTACATTCTCAAATGTTTCAAGGTATTTGGATTTGTAGATTCTCACCTGGAGCTTCTCTAAAAGCAACTTAATTTTAGAGACATTTTGTTCATTTTCCTCCAAAAGTCCTTTCAACTTGGACCCCTTACAAGGTTATATTTAGGCTTTGTGGATGGACTCCCAGGGAAGAGAAGTTAGCTGACTGAAGAGAAAACATCAGTGCTGGACTTGGTACTGGCAGTTTGGACCTCACTGCATCTCTGTCTTCCCCTTTGGATAAAACATCCATGCTGCCTACACCCCATTCTGAATCTTTCAGTAATTTCCCTTCCAAATGAAGGCAGATAATCAGCCCCTCGGATTAGTATAAAAGAAGGCTCAAAAATTAAAAGATTTCAAAGTATTGCTGCAACCCTCAGCTTGGCCAACACAGCAAAATCTGCCATGACTAATTTCAAGGAGAAGGCACTAGATCATTCGTTGGCATCAGCCTATTTATCTTTCCTATGACACCAGCCTACAGAAGCTGGAGGATGGCCTCGAGGCCATTTTAAACACTCTCTGGTGACTGATTAGATGGGTTGGAATGAACTAACATAACTGCATTGACTGTACTTTTAAAAATCAACGTCCTCTGTTTTTATGACTCTTCCTGGCCAGGATCCCACTTGCTGTAACTGCAGTGAATCCTTTTCCATCTGTAGGAAACTGTCACTATTGGTGCGTTTGAAAGTTTGCAGGAGGATGCATGTTGGCTGTATTACAGCAAAGCTCAGGATGTGAAGAGGAAACTTTCCAGCATTTCGGGGCGGAAATGTTGAAAATTAGAAAGCCTCCTCCTTGCTTCCTTGTTTGGTTTGCAGCGTGGGTTGGGTGGAGAGATGCTGGGGAGGGAATAAGATGTGAATGTTGATGCCCAGCTAACAGGAGCCCTGAAGTTTGATCCTGCTTCAGACATACCCACATCTGCACAGTGCTGGCAAATGATCTTCCCCTCAAACATCCTCTGGATCCTGCAGAAGTGGGGTGAGGACTAGCGTCAGTAGAGACATGGGAACATGCAAAGCCCAGCATGTTCTGAGCAATCTTTTTAAAGTATGACCCAGGGTTGCCAAGTTTCCTTCTTGCAATAGCTTATCGATCATATGACTTTTGACAGGTTTTGTTGGATGGCATTATTTGAAAAACTAGAAATTTCAGATTTTGCCCTCAGGCGGAGGTTACAGCTTTGAGTTCAGCTCTGAGTGAAGCTGTAAAATATTTGCAGCTTGTCTTTCATAGTTTTGTCTGCAAACCTGGGCCTTTTAATGAGAACAAATTACCTGTGGGGTTTTAACCTTCTTCCTCCTCCCCGCTGTCTGATGATACATTAAGATTGATTAACAGAAGGCAGAAAGATGCTTGTTTGTTGCTCTCATTCAGCTTCCCAAGATACTTTAGCACATCATGGATCACATTTCAACTCATGCAGGACAATTTTCTTGTTTAGAGATATTTCATGACCACTGAATGTGCAGCAGAAGAATTAACAAAACAAGATACTGGGGAGTTTATTCACAGTGGTGTAAAGGAGGAGCAGGACACTGGCTTTTCCCACGGATCACACTAATCAGTGCACTGACCCTGTGCTTTTCCCTGAGCTTCTCAAAGCACTAATGTCTAACAAAACCTCAGCACCTCTTGTAGTAAGTGTAGGCATCCATGTCAATGTAAGGCACATATTGCTTTGAATGTCAGATTATGTCTACCCTGCACTAAAAGAGAGGCATCCGGAGGAGCTGTAGCTACAGAATGCAGTCCTTTTCCTGTGTCTGCACCTGCCTGGTACACAGGTGAAGTATCCGGTATTTTACTAAGCCACTGGTCAAAGTCCGGACTGTGAATTTTCAGTGATCTGCTCCTGGTACCTTTACCGCCAACCTGTAAGCATATGAATACGAGAAACTAATCTTGAATGTGGCCCCAAGGATGTTCTTCAGAGCAGTTGTGGACATTTCTCCAAAGCTCTCTAAGCTCCTATATCCCTAAAGGAAACAGTAAGCATTGAGTTCTCCAAACCAGGTCGTCAGATGCAAAAACTCCTGAAATTAGTAATTGCTTCTGCAAACACTGTCCTGGGGCTACAGAAAAGGGTCTGGAGGCCAGGATCCTGTCGTGTAGTGCCTGCCCTACAGCTCATGGAGTCATCATTAGGGTGGACAAGTTCTCCTATTGCTGCCCTTGTGATACAGGTGCTGACTTTTCCTGGGAATTACGTAATGATCCTGAAATCCATAGTGGTAAGAAAGCAGGACCCTGTGCCTTGCCTTCACTCCAAAGATAACACGTTCACCATATTATGCTACAGTTTTTCCAACCTGATGTGGAAGAGGAGGAACGTGTATAGGTTCACTAGCGGGGCAAGGAAGTGTAACCAGAAGGATGGCACCATTGACTTGCTTCATTTAGCAAAGGGAATGGCATAATTGCTGAAAAATCAATAAATTGTATTGCAATGGACATGCTTTTTGTTACCATACGTACTTGCACCATTCTTGGAAGCACTGACTAAGGGAACAACTAACAAAGCAAGCTCATCTGATTGTCCACACGGGAAAACCTGTCAGAAGTATGTAAAAGTAGTTCAAACATTAATTAACTAACTTACTTGCTTTCCTGGCTATGAAACAAGACAACAAGATCTTCTCTAAACTGAGATACTGCCAATCTGTTTTGCAATCTGCAACTTTTCCCCACACTCCTATTGAAGGACAGACAAGTTCTCCATGACTGACACAACTATTGGAGGTGGAACCACAGGGCTTCCCAGGGCAGACCATGGCCTGCTAGTCCAAACACTTGGAGAACCATTCACAGAGCCAGGGAAACACAAACCAGCAAGGAAATAACCTCCCTAGATCAGTGTCTTGAAACATACCTCATCCTATAAAATATCTGTTGGCAGGGTTGAAACTCCCTGGCAGAAACTTTTGAGCTGAAGTTAATTGGTTTAAATTTGCAGGGATTTTTGGTTCTAAACTAGCATATGAAATGGTACTTGCTCTTCATGTACATCTTCAAAGGGCAGATGTTTAGTGCAACCACATGAATTGCACGTTATCTGTCCTTAGGTGTTGTTTAACATGGAGCTCACCTAATCTATAATGAAGTAAAACCTGGAGAGAAAATAGGCATGATGTGTTCCACCCCATCAAGACTTGTTGATATTTATAGAAGGAGTACTGGAAACTAAGATGAGTTTCAACTTCAATTAAGAAACTTGCTCACTTATTTCAAAACTTGCACAAACGTAATTACACCTTCTAAATATATTCTAGAAGTACAGCTGGATTGTGTGTATGGGTGACTAAATTGCATGATTTGAAGCCCATTATCTTTTCAAAAGCTTTTTATGCCGTATTGCTGGCAAGTGGATATTAATTGCACTCCTTGCCTGTGCAATTTCGAGAGTTTGATACTTTTGTCCCAACAAGAAAAAATAAAGCATAAGAATCATTCATGTGCATCTGCTGGTAGAATTAGAAGTCACCATTTCTTTGATGCCATTAAAAAGGATTGAGACAATGACAGTAATGTACACTCCAAAGCTTGGACAGAAAGTTAGGCTAGAAGTTTGGAAGTGTGTCTGAAATCTGAACTCCACTTTCCAAACTTCTTCAATCAGCAAACTAGAAATTCTGTGGAAGTTGATTATCTTCAGAAGAGACTTTTGGCCAGGACAGCCTCAGTCATGGTCTTTATCAAGTTGGTAAGAGGAGGCTGAATTCTTGTGAGCTTCACTGAAGTCACTGTTGCTGTTTAACCATCTTTATGCCTGGTCTGAACTAGAGATGTGTAAAGAGAGAAAATAGAAAAGCTCTCTGAAGGTTAAATGTAGGTTTTATTCACTCTTTTTCCTAAAAGACTACACACTGCATCCTGTTCTAAATGGACAAAATGTTTGGCCAAGAAATTAAGAATGGGGAAAAGAAAACATTAGACATGTCTCAAACTCTGTATTTGATGTCTGCAAATGTGGTTAGCTTGGGAGATTACTCAAACAACATTTAAGTAGTCCATTGTTAAAATCACAAATTGAAATAGTTTGAACACTTGCTGTGTCTGGACTTTAAAACACAACCGAAGGCTTGCCTAAGATATTGCAGGGAGAAATCCTGGCTATGTCTTGAATTGGGACTAAGTCTTCACTGTGAAGCAGACTGAAAGTTTATGAATGAGTAAGATATTTAAATACACAAGTTATCACCTGGCATCATCTATCATCACCTGTAGACTCTGTGTGAAAAGCAGGCTGCATACAGGGCCCTTTCAGAGGCAGTCCCCTGCCTCTGGACTCTAGATCACCACCTCGTGGTAACCTGATTTGCTGCTAAAGCATCCTATCTCCTGAGCTTTGGGCTGCTAGGGGAGCTATGAGCCAGCAGAACCGTGGTGCTAATCACCAGAAAAAGCTCTTTGAGCAGGGTAGGTCACCAAAGGGTACATGACTCACAGCAGCCTTTCCACAGCCTTGTCCCTCCAAACCCATTCACATGATCTTCCCCACTGTCCTCTCACTAAAATCCCAAATATTCATGTAATTTCTGGCTCTGACCTATGTCCCCTGACCTGCCCTTCCTTCCCAGGATCTGGCCAACATGAAGACAAACGCCAAATTGTAATGAAAAGGGCTTTTTATTTTCTGATCAAAATAAGAATATGAAACATTGGAAATGTTACAGAAGAACCTCCTCTTTTGAGGTCTCCAGGCCTTGAGACCTTCAGGTAATTCAATTAAGCTTCAATCATTTGAAAGTCAATTTAGGCGACACTCAGTTCTGGGCTCTGCAAAGTTCACCAGTCGCTATCTATTAGCCTCTGCTGTGCTATCACCTCTTAAACGATTAACCTGTGTACATTTCGGGGGGATAAAGTCTGGCACACCTCCCAGTCCGTTTCGCAGGAAAGTCTGGTTTGATTTGTTACACATTTTATAAGTGTCACAAAATATTACAACTTCCAGACACCCAAGAGGGTGCACGAAACATTCTTCTGTCTAGGTAGAGTTCAAATTAAACCAATTCCTCCAAAATACTTGTGAACAGGTCAGAAAAGATAAATCTCATATGAAGCAGATAAAATTGATGCTTCAGCAGTCACAAGCGATTATATCAGAGCATTATACAGGTGACAGTTTTACTATTTAAGCTTATCTCCTTATTCACTTTTCTTTGACACACAATTATTTGTCTATAGGGCTGGTGAATAATTCATTGCAAATAAAGTGTGTTGCAAAACGCTGTTTTTTCCCCTCATCTCTCTAGGCTTGTATATTAGATTTATCAGCTTGAGAGTTGAGAACCTCGCAGAAAAAAAGGCTAAGACAACAGGAGTTCATTGCTTCAATCTCTCCTTTTTCTCTCAGGCAACTTTTACAACCAATTATCTACTCTTCTTTTGTTACCACAGCACTTGACTACCTCTACTGTCACCTAGATAGTCTATCAATCAGATTGGTAGCCTTGCTGTCAAGGTTAAGAGACACGTCCAAAAAAACTTCACCGAAGGCACTAAGCAAAGGTCTTCAGAACCTGCATGCCAAGATAAGAGTTTGCAAGGAAATAGCATGAACTAGAAAGATCAACTTCCCTCGAAGCACTTGTAGTGTCAGACCAAATGCTCGCAGCATCACTCACAGAGACCTGCATGAACAGGTTGCACAAACGGGGATTACTCCAGCACGAATGCCACAAGAGCTGCCTGGTTCCAGCTCATTAGGCCCCTCACTACAGTCCTTGGTGTGAAAGGTTTCTTACTGCTTTGCTCTTGAGTCCGTGCTGGAAAATGATCACTAACAAGCCAAATGCTGAATTATATACTTTGCCTGGTTGAAAGAGAAAATCAATAATCCAGGACTGCAAAATGCTAGTAGATTTGTGCGATAACAGTATGTACCCAAACTCTTTGTCCCACTTTGTGTGAAGGCAACTGGGTACTACACTGTTCTCTCGCCAAAAGCGAAGGTCACCCTAAGCTGCAGAATAGCGTGGGAAAACCTGCCTCAGACTTGGCCTGCAAGCCAGAAAGACTGATTTTTTTCAGCCCTGGATTCTCTCTTCTCAAGAGAAATTTATTTATAGGAGGAATGACGTTTCCTGCTGCATTCTTAACGTGTTTGCAGCTTGGAATAAGAACATGGGAGCTTTGTCTTTTGCCATCTGCTTTCTATGGCAATAAATATCCGTTTACAGATTTTTCTCTGCCTGTTATGGTTTAAAGCCATGATAAGAAGGAGTGTTTGAGGATATCCACTCAAAACGGAAATGTCACAGGTAAAGTACCAATTTCAGCGGCAGACCCACATTTATGCCAGGAACAGCAGTGATGTGGCGTGTGGCTCTGGCTGCATTTTTAATCTTATTTTCTTCAGAAGTGCAAGAAATAAAAACGCAATCTAGACTGAAATCCTGCTGAGCTGCAGGCATCTGTGGATGCAACTGGGCTCAAGACCTTTAATTTACCATAGCTGAGAAGGGGGATCTGGAAGTTGAGTGTGAGATCTAAGATAATAGGTCTCTCCTAGCTTGATTTGGTTTTTGCAGAACTTCATTTAGTCTGGAAATGGTCTTCCACTTTACACAGTGCCTGTATTGCCATCCTGCAGCCTCTTTACTCAAAGACAGAAAAGAGGGCAGATTCATTTTTTTTTGGTTTTGTTTAATACAACAAAGCTGCATATTTCCTCTAAGCTTTTTAACCCGAGAAACAATGTCTTGTGCTTGTGACGAGAAACATTCCTAGGGCTGGACAAGAGCCAACGAGGTCTTAGGAGAAGGAGTCAATATGCACCCTTTACCAGTGCCTTGCAGCAACAGAAAGAGGTCTGTAAATAGCAATAGGCATTTGTTAGACATTAGCAGTACTCCATTCATCTTCCTCTCACACACATCCGCAGCACATGGATGTAATAAAGATAGCTCCCAGGCATGAACTGTCTCGCATTAATAATTCAAAGGGAGAAAGGACTACATATTTAAATGTGTTTGTTTACCGATGCGAGGGAAAGGAGACCCAGAGAAGGAGGATCTTGGTGTGAGAGTTGGGAAACAGCATGTCTGGAGTGGGATTCATTTCCCCCCATTTAGGAGCCTGTGTTGGTGTGGGCTTCTCCCAACCAAGGTGTCCCTGCAGATGTTGGCTAATTGAAAGCTGACCAATACAGACAGGAGAGTTGAGGGAATTATAATTTAGCCAAACACAGGTGGTTACAGCTGAATGGCACTGCTGGCTCCTCGGAGCAGACTGACAACCTCTGCAGTGCCCATCAAGGCAGCCTGACGTGATGGCTTGGACATCGATGTCTTGTTGACATCAACATTAGCTTAGATGAACCCAACTCACTTGTCAGTCTTGGCAGTGACCTCTGGTATGCCCCAAAGCACATTGCTTATTTCTTTGCACGTCAGACTATAAGCTTTATGTCCTCTTTATGGCCTCCCCTTTAACATTTAGCACTATCTTATTATTATTTTAACAATAATAATTAGGGTTTGTAAAAAGCCTTGGCACAGTGATCTCTTCTGCTGGGTGCGTGCCACACTCAGTACGGAAATGTCTCACATCTCAGGCTTCACACATGAAACTTGCTCACCTAGGCCTGGACTTCAGACAACCACAGCTGAATTTCACAAACTCTGAGCCTTGACATAATCTTCTGTGGGTGCTCAGGACCCCACATCCCAAATACCAGACCCAAGCCTGGGAGGTGCATGACCACAACCTCCCCTTGCCTGTCACAGGACCTGGGGTGACAGCACTTGCATGACAAGTGCTGGACAGAACCCATCCAGTGACAGTGAGTCTGTGAGGACATCTGCCAGGCGAGGCAGGCTTGTTCAATAACAGCGGGAACAGAGGTTTAGGGCAAAAGAAGAGTTAGCTGCTCACAACATCCTACTGAGTCTCCTAGCAATGTGCCAGGGAAGGTTGCAGCTTTGCTTTGACAAGAAGCCTAAACTACCCCAACCTTAGGTCAGCGAGTGGGAAGGAGAGAAGTAAACTCTGGATGAGTGAAAATAAAACAACACAAAACCCTCTGAGTGAGGCTGAACCAAGGCTGGGGCTGTGAGCGGAGCTGGCCTCTGCTCTGCTACCCATGGCGCTCCAGAGAGCTCCTCAAACCATGGACAGCACTAGCAGCACCAGCAGTGTCAGCAGTGTCAGCAGCATGGAGAGGGGGGAGCTGATATAGGTCACTGCCGTATAGGTTGCCCACAAGTTAGGACTTTTTCCCCCACTTCTGGGCACTTACAGTTAATGTCTCTCACTTCCCATACATTACATACATAGAAATATATATCGGACAGAATGCAGAGCTATGAAGCAACGAGTACACACTTCCAAGTCCCTTGGAGCTCTGCTCCTCCCTGCTCGTCTGTTCTTGCCTTCTACAGAAACACTGACCTTCCCCAGGACTTTTTCTGCAGGAATTTTCTCCTTTACTGCCCCACATTGAGTTATCTCCTGATGAGAGCACCGCTGTCTTCCAGATCTCTCCATCAGGCAAACTAATGTATATGATAAAGCCAGGGAGAAGCTGGGCAGGTATTGCCTGGATCGCTTTGCACAATATATCTCTAAAGGGGATATTTGCAGAGAGACTGGTCTCTCTCTCTTCTCTCTCCCTATCTCCCATGTCTGCCATATAACAGGCCATTTTCTAGACTCATGTGGTTTGTCTTAACGCTCATCGGTCACAGAGATGGGCTCAGCTTCTCACGCCGCCTTGCGAGAGCAGCTGCAAAGTCACAAGATACTGACCCACCTCCTGCAGTTTGGCGCAGTAAAAACAGAGTCTCACCGGAGCAGCCAAACTGGGCTGTCAATGCCAACGTGTCCATCCCAGCTGCTCACTCTGGAGCTGCTCTCAGGGATGCTCCACTTTAGGGTACTCTGAGGATTTCAGTATTGACATGGAGACCAAGGCACCCCACAAAGACATCCCACTGCCAGATTACAGCCTTGCAGTTTGTGTGCAGGCTTGTGAGTGCTAAGGACACCTTATTTCTGTGACTCTATAGGATAAAATGTGTTCATTCCTATGAGTGTGTTCATTCCGATCCTTTGCATCATCAACTGCAATGTGCAGCTACAGCTAGGCTAGATATTGTATAGGGCCTGAAAATAAAGCCCCGTTCTGCAGTCAGGCTGAGGTGTAATTCAGCAGCTTCTACATGTACAGACCAGGCTGACTGCCCTGAGCCCCTCTCAGCATCAGCATCTTGATCTGCAAAGCCCACCTCTACCATGAGTGATGTGTCTGAGTGTGCTCCAAAGCAACAAACAGCAGTCAAACAATGGCAAACTGAAGCTGAGGGAATAATTGATTATTTTTGGTTTGCTTGATGGACTGGAAAGGCCAGGAGAAAATAAAAAAAGCAGGTTGACACAAAGTTATTCTGTTTTCCCTTCAGCTAAATGGATATAAAAGAAAAAAAAAGAAAAAGCAATGGCTCTGGATTTAACCAGAAACCGTTTTTTGACTTGCATTTAATTTTTGAGATTTTTTTCGTATTCCTTTAAAAACACATAGATATTCATCTCAACAAAATCACAGTGTGAAGGAAAAGCTGAAATAGTTTGTTTTGAAATGTCCAAAACTGTTTTTTCTTTTAATAATGACACAGGCTATAGAGCAACTAAACAAAACTTGCAGGTGGCTTCAGCTGCCACAAAACTCCCTTTCAGCAAAATAGATGTTCAGTGCGGAGTTTCCCTCAAGTCTTACACATCTGCCCTAAATCATAAATCAGGGGTGACCTGCACCTCGCCTGCCCCCGTTTCTCCATCCCCAAAACGTGAGGGATCACGAGTGGATGCACCGTGGCATTGGCACCCTGAGCATCATGTCGGAGTGCGGCTGCAGGAGAACCGCGGTGGCCGGGAAGGTGCCATGTGCTCGCACTGTGCAGATCCATGTTCACACCATGGCTATTTTGTCAGTCTCTCTATCCTTTGATGCCCATTCAGGAAATTAATGACATAATGATGACACTTATGAAAAAATGAATGGGCTGCACGTCTGCAGCGGCAAGCTGACGAACCCTCTCAGGTGCCTCCTGAGCAAAGCTGGCCCCTGGGGACCCCCGCGCTCTTCACCGCGCTGGGCTGCCTTCTGCCTTGCTNATGATGACATGAAAAAATGAATCGGCTGCATGTCTGCAGCAGCAAGCTGACGAACCCTCTGAGGTGCCTTCTGAGCAAAGCTGGCCCCTGGGGACCCCCGCGCTCTTCGCCACGCTGGGCTGCCTCCCGCCTTGCTCCGGTGGCGGGGAAGGCAACGCATCTCCTCAGTGAACTTGAGATGAGCACGGGCAGTGCCCCCTGGCCTCGCGGGCACTGACGCGACCCGAGCATCGTGGCACAGCGGGCATTAGTGCAGCTTAGCTCCGTCCATCACTGCCAGCACANGCGCTCTTCACCGCGCTGGGCTGCCTTCTGCCTTGCTCTGCATTGGTGGCAGGGAAGGCAACGCATCTCCTCAGTGAACTTGAGATGAGCGCGGGCAGTGCCCCCTGGCCTCGCGGGCACTGACGCGACCCGAGCATCGTGGCACAGCAGGCATTAGTGCAGCTTAGCTCCGTCCATCACTGCCAGCACAGATATCGTGGGCGTCTGTGTTTACGTATTCAGAGCCCTGCTCCATGCCCTGAGGTCCCCACCCGTAGTTATTATCCAACGCTGCAGTTTGCTCCCCACTACAGCTGGTCATCACCGCTGTGCACCGCTGCAGCCACAACAGGTAGCGATGATGAGAAATTATCCCCTCAACACTGACCACCTCCGAGTACATCCACAAGCTTCTGACTGGNGATATCGTGAGCAGCACATCTGTGTTTACGTATATAGAGCCCTTCCCCATGCCCTGAGGTCCCCACTCATAGTTATTATCCGATGCTGCAGTTTGCTCCCCACTACAGCTGGTCATCACCGCTGTGCACCGCTGCAGCCACAACAGGTAGCGATGATGAGAAATTATCCCCTCAACACTGACCACCTCCGAGTACATCCACAAGCTTCTGACTGGCTTTAATCACTCCATGCTTATCACTCCTGTAGGTTCCCCTAAGCCACCACACAGCCTGGACCCGCACAGATGCCACACGCCATCCCGCAGCTGCGACCCGCACGAGTTTCTCCACACCACGACACGATCCCTACGAGCTCCGTGCGCTCGCGGGGCAGCACTCCCTCCTCACGCCCCGGGCGCGCACGCGAGCGGCGCTTACCCTGTCCACGCTGCGCCTCCTCAGCGATCCATAGGGCAGCTTGAGCAGCAGCCTGCGGCTCCGGCCCGGCGTCGCCGCCGCCGCCTGCACTACCATCGTGTGGCGGCGGCACCGCGGTCGCCGCGCACGGAGCCTGCCTTGCCAATGACTTTCAGCCTCATCTAGGTTTTCCAGCCACCAGGCAGCGGAGCGGGTGTTCACATCAGACCGTGTGAGTCAAGATGTGGCTCGCCTGGAAGAAGGAAGGAGGGGGGAAAGGAAAGCCCCGGCTGCGTAACCTTAGCAGCATGTTTGAAGCAGCATATCTCGAGCTGCCTCCTGTTTCTCAGCGCTGTTCGCTCCGTGGGATCGCTGTGTCACAGAGGTGGGAGAACTGAGCTTCTGCGGAGCGTGTTCCAAAAGTGTCACGCTCGCTCCGCGCTGCTGCAGATGGTAACCAGGTCAGTTGTCTAATCAAAGCTCTATCAGACTTATTATACATTTCGTCATGTGACTGCAGACCCCTCTGGTTTGCTGTACACTAGATCACATGTTCACCTTAAAAAGAATATCATCTGGTGTATCACCATCTGGTGCAGAGATTAATGTCAAATCCTACATTCAGATATTCCTCCCCTCTGGATGCTGGGAAGTGCATACATGGAGTGACTGGGCTTTAGGGGATCCCCTAGGCTGCTCAATTAAACATCATCGCTCACTTGTTAAGGCTATATGTTGTACAGGATACAGAATGGCACACACGTAGGTACAAAGAACACACATTTATCATCCACTCCATCCACATCTCCCACTTCTGTGTAGCTTATAAAAAATACTAATTAGAGTTGTCTGAAACTGTGAAGCGTTGCATGAACTTCCAGGAGTCAGTTTTACCATTCACTTCTTTTTTTCTCTCTTATGAAGCCACAGCAAAGGACTCTAAACAACGATATTTCAAAGAAATTTGAAAGTTTTTACTCTTTAAATAGTACAGAAGCAGTTTGGAAGTGGATACATTTCTTTCCCCTCCCACAGAATTTCTGCAACAGCAGGAAGTGTCCTAAAGAGGCAGATGTGATTTTGAGTATTTGCAGCATGTGTGATTTGGCTGCTGTGCTCATGGTCAGCTGCAGGTACTGCTGCAGATGCACCTTTGAGTTAACACGTGCAAAGTTCTTCAGTTCACCAGCTCCATGCTGATATTCTGAGTTTGCTTAGCAAAGCAGAAAAGATCCAGGCCCACCTTCTTTTCCTTAGAGCAGTCTAGTTGGGGGACCAAATTCTGCTGAACTATGGAGCTATCCCCTTCCACCATGTATTGTTCTCATTTTAATGCAAAACTACAAATATTTTATTTAGATGGAAGTCCAAAAACCAGGATGAAGGTGTTAGGGACAGGACACTAAAGCGATTGTTTAAAATACAGAAGAGAAATGCTGTATCTGTCCAGTATACGCACATGCATTAAAGCCAGTTAAAGAGAAAACCCAGCAGCTTGATGTGGGAAATTCTAAATATTAGAACAATCGGTCTTTGTTCAAAATTACTTCCATATGGCTCTTGCCAAATGGAGTGAGAGAGACAGGAAAAGATGGAAATATCTTAAGCATGACCGACTCGCATAGATTCTTTATATAGACTAAGTGAAGAGTTGCAGTCTTTGCCTCTTGCTTTTTTTTAATATTATTTTTATATTTCTAAGGAGCATTAAGGGCTGTCTCTTATCTCAAGGGATTCCTACCCATTTTGCTAAAAAAAAAAAGAAAAAAAACCAACCCAGGTACTATCCATTTAGCAGCTGCTCCTGAGAATCTGCACTTGCATCAGCCAAGCCACGGGGGATCTCCCAGCGGATACAGTGGGCACAGGTGTTTGGGATCTGCCTCACTGTGCCCCAGTGAAACCAAGCAATATCTGAGCCAGGACCTAGGTAAGCCCCAGAACGTGGGATTCCTCCTCCTACCAGCCCTCTTCCACAGTGATCCCTGCATTTCTCTGGTGAGGCTGGAGCACTGCCCGTGGTTCCAGCTAAGCCTGTGAGATGTCTGCAGGACACTGACCTTCCTCATGGAGTGAGGAGTCTGCTGGGTCTGCTGGAAGGACCAGCCTTGTAGCTAGATCTTCATCCACGAGAGGGGATGAGTCATAACACGCATCTTTCTTTGTACCTATAAGCAGATGAACTCGGGACCAGCTGCAGTCTAGTGGTACCAGCCTGAAGCTCCACATGGGATAATTTGCTCTGCTGAGCTCCATCCTGTTCTGGACAGGTTGTTACTCTGGATAGGGAGCTCTCAAGCTCAGCATCTCTTCACCGTGTGCTGTTTTTCCTGCAGACATAACTTGGCTGCCAGGGACTGCCTGAGTACCTTCCCTGAATGTTAGTTCGACCGTTTGCACAAACCACAAATTCTTTGCTTCGGTTTTTGGTCTTGGAAATAGAATGGAAATTTTTATGTAGTTCAAGACAGCTTAAAAATAACAGAAATATTCTTCTTTGCAAGGAACCTCTAGTACAGGTAAAAAGTAGAAGAAATCCATCCATTTGCATGGTATTGGAAGCGACTCCAACAAGATCCACGCATATCCTAGTAGTCCTGACCATTTCCTCACTTGTGGTGCTTCACAGTAGGCACAGCTCTACTGGTACCCGCAGAACCATGTGGAATTGGAGACCTGGACCCATTATGATGCTTCCTTCAACCCCATCCCTCACATCCAAATGAATATAAACCTGGAGACAGGAATCAAAACAGAACCATCAGGGCTGTGGAAACCACTCAGAAGTATCGGAGTCTGAGTTTTCTTAGAGTTTTTCCTACACTGGCTGTTCCCCAAGAGGGAGTCAAGGTGTTTGTGACAGATGTAGNGGAATCAAACCAGAACCATCAGGACTGCACTCAGAAGCATGGGAGTCTGAGTTGTTCTTAGAGTTTTTCCTACACTGGCTGTTCCCTGAGATGGAGTCAAGGTGTTTGTGGCAGGTATAGGTTTGTCCAGGGACACTTCAGCCCATCCTGCTCTGAATTTCCCTCTGGAGAGCCCTCTCTCTCCTATAGTTGACTGCAGAGCTAGACTAAATGGCCAGACTCATAACCAAGGCTTTATGCAACTGCATTGTCTGGGGAGACGATCTCTGCCTGAACGGCTCAGTAAGAAATAAAGGTCATAAGAAATAAAAGAACCTCCAGGCCTTGCCACCACAGGCCCTCAATAGAAACATGCTGTATTTCCTAACTGCTGAAAGACAAAATGCTTTAAAGCAGCGGATGCTTTTCAGTACTAATCGCAGCTGCCAGGAACAGCGGTTTGCGGTAACAATGCAAGAGACGAAAGTGCATTCCAGCAGATTGCTATTTAGACTAGGAGACTTTTGTCTTTAATAAAAAAGAGGAAGGAATAACGTACTGATGCAAAACGCGTGTTATATTTGGAATGGAGGAGTCAAGTTTCGAGCCCGGTGGAGATGAGCAAATGGGAATCAGTGATAGCAGTGGCCCAGACTGAAATGCTATATGCTGCATTAAAGATCTATCAGTGGGTTTTGTACAACTGAAGAGTCCCTCAGCCTGGAGTTGCACACTTCAGTGCTGTGCTTCATGAAGACACAAGCTCAGCAGCAGAAGAACGGTAACTGTAGTTCCTGCCAGTGTTTTCCATCCTGGCCAGATATCTATCATCCTTATCAACAGCAAAGCAAAACTCTTCCTTCCTCACACAGTCTTCACACTGTCTGTCTGCTCTGGGCACACAGGGCAGCTGCTGGGGCAGCTCCTGCTCCCAAACATCATGCCAGGGCCACCTCTGCTTTGCCTGGCTCCCCAGTGAGCAAGTGCCCTGGAGCTGCTCTTTTATTTGGTTGTTGAGATGAAAGGGAAGGGTCTCTGTGCTGAATGGGAAAAGCAGATATATACTGTTAAACAGTAAAAAAAAACCCTGCTAGACAAAGGAAATGTGGACCTTGATGTTCCTGTGTGTCCAACACTCCTTTCCCCTGCTTATCCTCTGCTGTCCTTGTCCCAGTCCACATATTGCGTTAGGTTGCACACAGGCATCCTCGGTGAGTGACTTTGCTTGGTGGCAGCAATCCAGGCTGGATATGAAAACCTGCTCCATACTTGAATACGGATTTCTACTTTGTTTAACTCTATTTTGGCACCGTGGGTTATGCAGAGATCAGCACTGTGTTGCTGCTTCTGCGGCGTGTCCATCATTTGGCTGGGAATTAGGGCTCCTACGGTAACTTTGCTTTGCTCTACAGCAAGGTTATTTAACCACCTGCAGCGTATAGATGTCTTAATAGATCTGACTGGTGTGAACGTAAACAACAACAACAACAAAACCCAGAACCAAGCACTTTTGGACTCATAGGGGTTCATTTTCTGATGTAAATTGCCTTTTTTTTTATTATCTGAATTTCTTCACTTATTGGTATTACATACCAATGTCCACAAAGCCACCCATCTGTTGCCTTTTGTACCCAGTCCTGGGTGAGGTGGGCAATGGCTGGTAGTTCTGCATGAAGCCAGGATGTCTCCTGCTGAACCTGCACCTAGCCAAGTGCTCAGACCCATCAGCTGGTGTGTCCACCAAGCCAGGAAAGAGCTGGCAAAATCTCCAGGACATAGAAGACAAGGTCACACTGCCCCGAAGCTCTGAGAAGAGGCCCAGCCTCGTGCTGAAAGGAGCATTGGTCCCGTTAATTCACCACAGAGAAGCAAAGCTACACTGGGCAACACATCCCCAGTGCAAGAGCCACGTGTGTGGTGTGACCAAGGCAGAGTCACTTCTGTGAATGTGTTAATTGAAGTCCTTGAGCAAATGGGTTAGGCTGACGGGTCAGAGGCTGTTCTGAAGTGTGCAAGTGTCAGGAAGGAAAAAAAAGCATCATTTCCGAAGAGATACTCCTGAAAGTGTCTTCACAAACCACCACGATGTAGCAGAGAACTGGTGCATCAGGTGGAGGCCCCATGCCAGCCCCAGTGCCCCTGCCACGACTGTCCCATGTGTGATGAGATGCCCTGTCTGTGCACGCTCACGCAGGTTGCTGATACAGCGCTGACAACGGGAGCAGATAGGAGCAGAGACCTTTCCACTGGATGGAAGGAAATTTGCCTGCACTTTGGTGTGCTCTTTTCCCACATAACTCAGAGAGACGGTAATTAATTAGGGAGGGGACTTGCCTGACCCCATGGCCCTTGAGAAACGCCCCTGCAAGGCTCAAGAAGGGCCCTGCTGCTGACTCCCAGGGCTTGTATAAACAAAAGAGGAAATATCTGGCAGCACCACCGCATTCCCACACCATTGATTTGTAGCAGGGGCTGGATGTCGTGTGTACAATAGCAGCATGCACTGGTCTCGGACAGGACTGTGCCGTATTTCTGCCGGGGATCTGATCTAAAGCCCTCCGAAGCTGAGTGATGGCAGAGGGAGGTGCAGATCCTTGCTGCATCTCAGTATCAAGCCCTAAACTGCTGGCGGGTTATGCTCAGCACGGCTGTTTGCTTTTGTTTGGAAGAAGCTAGGGCTTGCTCAGCATGGCTCAGCATGGATACTCAGCCTTACATTACCTTTAGGTCTTTAGGAGGCTGTGACACACATGGACTGAGTCAAACACTATGAACACAAGTTTTCCAGTGTGCTGTGCAATTTTCTTTCTTTTTAAAATTCATTCTTGGTATATGTGCTTTGATTGACCTTAATATATCACAGGAAAGTGTTTATGTATGAGACAAGAAGAGAGTTTTGTTGCCTGAAGAGAAAGCCACACGGATAGCAGAGAGGACAGCACGTTCATAAAGAAAGAAGGGAAGTAGAAGACTACTGAGAGATTTTAGGGGATTTTTGAGCCTTGCCAGGCCCACTAAGCAGCCTCCCAGGAAAATGCTGTTTTGTGTTTGAGATCTTGCAGGCATGTAATAATGATGTCTTTTCTCTAAGTAAGGAGAAAACTGTGTTTGCCCAAAACAAAAAGAGGAACATTGGCAAAATACAAAGAGAATTTGGTTATATTATGAGCTTTGTAAATTTATGTGGACAGACGGAAATGTGATGAGCTTGTCTGGCTTTCTAGACCATAAGCCCTGGAGTCTCTCCCTTTAACTCCTATTAAGTTATAGTTTTACTCGAGCTCTATTTTTTCTATGTAATTGTATACAACATCTCACTTCAGGTGCAGAGGATATCTGGTATGGCATTTACCTCTCCCAGCTTTGGTCACCTTCATTTGAGCTTGTCATTTGGTCTCCCTTCATCATCAATAAATATAAATGGGCCTTTGCAAGGTTTGGGCCATATTACCTTTGCGCCTACTTTAGTTGCCTGCTTCAGTGGCCGCTAAACCCTACAAACCCTAGTTACTACAGTGCCATGTCTGGATTCATAAAATAACTGAAGAAATTTGTGAAGGAATGTCTACTGTGGACTGCTAAATTCAAAGTCACCACTTCTAGATCAGGAAATCCCTGAAGACAGATTAGTGGTGGTAGAGGGAGGCAAAAGAACATGTGTAAGCGTAATGCCTGTTCTGTTGAAAGTGAGGTGCCTTTTCCTCTTGAGACAGAACCCAAGGGTAAGGAACAAGCCTGACAGGCTGCCCAGAGAGGCTATGGAGTCTCCTTCTCTCGAGATCTTCCAAACCCGCCTGGATGCCACCCTGTGCCCCGTGCTCTGGGTGTCCCTGCTGGAGCAGGGGGTTGGACTGGATGATCTCTAGAGGTCCCTTCCAACCTCGACCATTCTGGGATTCTGTGTGAAGGACACAGCTACGGAGGATAGGTCTATGTACTTGCTCTGTTCTTGCAGTTTTTTGTAGACACCTCTTGTTGGTCACTGCCTGAGTCAGGATGATGAACTAAATAATTCACCGGAAAGACCTTGTATGGTCATTTTTATGCTCTGATTTTTAGAAAGATGTCTCTAAAGAAAATCTCATTATGATACTCTTAGTGACATCTCACAGTCTTGGCAATTGATGAACAACTTCACTATTCAGTGCACGTCAAGGGACCTGATTCTGCTCCTACCCGCTACACTGACAAAACTCAGACTCATTTTGGTGGTGGAAGATGAGGTTTTAAATCTGTGGACCAGATGCTGAGGATAAACTGGAGAATGCTGTTGTTGCCAGAGAGACTCTCATCAGAAGCTGCTTCAAAGAACTGATTCTTCTGATAAATAAACAAGTAATAATAAAAAATAAACAAAAAATAAAACAGCAGGAAATGCCCTCCATTTTGCAAAGGGTGAGGTTAGCACTCACACTTTTGCACTATACATGATTTGTGATGGCTCCAAATACAAACTTGCTCTTGTAAAAACTCACCACTTGGTCTTTGATTAGCAAATCCTGGTAGCCTGGAAAGCCAAACAATTTATTGCTGCTGTAGAGATTAACGGATCACTTTATACCTTGATGATGTCTTATTATTGCATTAGTTATTCAGAATAATGTAACACAGACATCAAGAGTCGATAGTAATTGTAAGAATGTTTGCTTGATTACAGCAGGGATGAAGACTGTTGTGGGCAGAGTTTACTGTACAATTTCAATTTGTGGTCTAAGTAATTTCATCACGGTCATCCTCTTCCACCCCTCTTTTCCACAGGTTGTCCTCAGCAGCAAGTATTAGCGTGACCGTTGATTGACAGGGCTCATGACGTGGGAAAAGCACAA
Source organism: Crypturellus undulatus (assembly GCA_013389825.1). Classification (NCBI taxonomy): domain Eukaryota; kingdom Metazoa; phylum Chordata; class Aves; order Tinamiformes; family Tinamidae; genus Crypturellus; species Crypturellus undulatus. The sequence continues at coordinate 65,798 of VWPW01032549.1, forward strand.
GATAAACAGTGCGATTGCCCCAAGAGTGCTAGGGTTATGGTCTGAACCTGCTCCCGTGAATATCCAGCTCTAGATCTGGCTGGGAAAAGGGTGTGACTCAGACCTTAAGCTCTGTTTGAACATACATATAAGTGTATGTGTGTATGTATAAATATATATAGGTATATATGTGGGTGTATGTATGTGATATATATACATAAGGTATAGGTATATATAGGTGTATCAGTGTGGTGTGGCGAGAGGCAGCCTGTGCAGCTAGCCTGTAGGACTACGTGGCTGTAGGAATATGAATGAAGCCATGGAGTGCACTGCGGATTTGGCAGGCTTGGTTGTGTTTAGATGGTGTCTAAGGTCCCATGAAACATTGGCTATTAATCTCCTGTTGTTTCCCAGATTGTATTTAGACTGAGCCAGGAATGCTGTGCTTGTGCTTTACAGGCTTCATCTAAAGATATCTTTTTCTCCTTGGACATCCACTACAGCCTTGTTACGCCCATCTTCAGAAATCAGTTTCCCTTTTCAGGCTGGCTAATGTTTGACTATTTCAGACCCACTTTTCCACTGGGATTATTATCTCTTTGTCTGTTTGCTTTAAGTCTGTTTTTTCTAGTTCTCCAGCTACATCCATAACACAAGGAAGAAGCAGTTGTCAGCACAGCAGGCTGCACAGCCTGCCCATGCTGAGCTCCTCCTGATATCCCAAGCAAAGTGTCCCAGGGTGTTGTGGAGTCTCACCCAGGCTGTGCCAGAGGCAAGGCTTGGAAGTGGCCAAGGTTGCTCCTGAAGTGTATCTTGAAGGTCTCCATTAACGGCCTTCACAAGATTAATCAGCAGGTCACAGTGTGAGGAGGGTTTTGCTCAGAGGAACTCTTTGAAATAGGAATTCACAGGCTGTGTTTCTTATCCAGATCCCTTTGCTCCTTAGCATACCTGAGGGACCTGCTGAGCTTGTCACCACAGAGCCTTACTGCTTTGGTCCCTGCTCCTCTTTGTGCCTCCTTGGAGGGGCTTGAAGAGGCAGCCAAGTCCCTGCTCAACAAGTATTTCATAGGAAGCCTGCTGGTGATGACAGCTAATTATGAAATGTCATGTCTGAGGCTTCTCTTTTATCTCATCTTGTAGAATCCTGCAAAGCTCTCCAATGCCCTTTGGTAATATGGAAAGGAAGTGTCAATACAGCAACAGCTGCTTTTCTGATAGTGAGCTGACAACGCGGCGAGTACACGATATCCTGGAAGGAAGTGGCAGCTCATGTCATGTGGATGCAAATCGCAGGTCTCCCTCTCTGTGCCAACCCCCTGTTTCCATGTAACACTAGCTTTCGAGGGGAAGTATTAAACATATCTGCTGCCAAGACCTGCTCTGGCTTCCCATCCTCCCTGTGAAATTCTGCTGAACTTGCTCCAGGTGAGTGACTGCAGGGTTAGTAAAACTTCACCCACAAAAAACAAAACAAAAAAAAAAACCAACCCAATGGCCCAAACCCACAATCGTTCTTCAGTCTTGCTTCCTGTAGAAGCCAACGTGGGTTAGTCTGAGCTGGACTAGGGTTCACATCTCTTTAGAAACTAGTGGTTACTTCACATTTGTTGTCTGCCATAGGCTTTCTTGCTTGCTGTGATAAAATGCACTTGCTGATTCAGTACCCTGGTGAGGGTGTTGGTTATTATTGCCCTTGTAGTTGAAAGAGCTTAAAACTAGGCTTCTTCAGAGGAAAAAAAAAAAGACAAGTCAAGGCATCACTGGCCATCATTCCCTGTTTTTGTGCACAATCACCTGATCTGAAGCAATAGAGAGCACAGGCGAATGGGAACTGTGGGATACAGTGACAGCTCACTGCTGTCTTGGAGCAATAAAGCTGGAGTGGATGAAGACGTGTGCGGTGGAGCTCTGAGCTCCCTTTCAGGAGGATCCTGATACCCAAGAGTCTCCCTACCTAGAGCCCCTTCAACTCCTCTGATCTGGCCCAGTGCACAAGTATTAGTCTGGCAAAGGCTTCATTAACAGATTAATAGCCTCAGATGAACATGCCTGCCTGAATGATCCGTGACAACAGAGCTTTAGGTCTTGCTTTTCCCTCATATCGAGTTTCATATTTACTTTTCTATATACAGTTTAGAGATTATTTTTAGCACTGCTCCATGGACAGGTGGTTTAAGATCAAACACATCCACAAGGCAAAGGAGTATATGACTAAAGTCGAAAACTGTGCCTGATTGTGTCAGACAAAATTATTCTACTTTTGGAATGTTTGGTCTAGAGCCCTCAAAATTCTTCCTGTCTTGGTTCCTAGTTTTTAGGAGAGCCCAGTTAGTTCAAAACATGATTGCTTATTGGGAAAAACTTATTTCCTTAATTTGCACAGAGGCAAGAATAGATTCCCAGATGTGCTAATCAGAGCAAATTGTGATGCCTGAATGTGCTAGCCCTGGTCTTGACGCAGCAGCCTCCGCAGAGCCAGGCTGGAGCACGGAGCCAGCGCTGCTGTTCACGGTGCCCATCAGTCCTACACAAAGCTGCACAGACACCCCAGCCCATCCCCAGCGCGCCGATGTCCCCAACATGGCACAGCATGGCACCACGGGGACCTGCCCCCTTAGGTCACAGTCTCAGCTGTGACTGAACATCCCAGCTGGCCACATTTCATTGGGTTTCTGAACATACATATCAGGGACTAGTTCAAAGCACAACGGGGGAAAAGATGCATTGGTTCATGGATCGAGGCTACCTGCATGTCTGGGGAATTTGGCCCATGCTTTACATGCTGTATTGTTGTTCTCTTTACAAAAAAATGCCATGAGGGAAGACACTTTAATACAGGAAAGGAGGTAGACATAAGAATGGACAAAGGCTAAGCACAGCTCTGCAACAGAAGCCACCATGAAGCGTCAGAGGGAATATGGTTCCCCACAACCTTGGTTGGTTCTCTCACCATCAACCAACTCAGTTAATTCTGCTTTTGTAAATGCCGGTAGTTTTTCAGACACTGCTTTGGATCAAGCAACAAAACACCTTTAAAAGTCCATAGACCTACAGGTATCGGGGTGCCAAGCAGGCTTATTCTGCAGTAGCTGCTATAGTGCAAAGAACCTGCTGGCCTCTTCCCACACAGGGTGACTTTCAGGACGTGCTATCGTCTTTGTGAGATATTGCGGACATTGAGGCTTTTCCTGCCATGGGGTTTTAACCCATGGGAATTTCCTCTGCATGAACACCTGGGCTGCATAGTGCTCACAGCTGTGGAAAGGAACTAGACCCAGAATAGGCTTTAGATTAATATATATATATATATTACAATCCAAAGAATGTTTGAATATTTCATACCCTATGGAGAGGCTTTGACAGGATGGCTTCCAAATGTTTTCCTCAATCCTCACCTCAGTAATATCTGGGACAAGCAATGGGGCAATCCCCAAAGGGCTGAGTGGAGATGCCAGCACAGTGGGGCCTCAAACTGGTATCTTCCACAGGAGACATCAAAGCCTTAACCACTGGACTATGCACTAGAAAGCCAACAGGCTCTCTCTGCTTTGTCTTTGTGGTTGATGTCTACAATTGTTCAGCACAAGACCCTAAAATCCAAAGTATTTCATCTAAAAGAAGCCAAAATGAACTCTCCTGAAACTTCAGAATGCCCCTTGCCATCTTATTTCCTAGAGCCTGAATTCACAAACAATACAAATCACCCTGGCATGGCTTTTTTAAAATAAGATAAATGATTCAGCAATCCCTTATTATTATTTCCCTCCTACCCTCCCAAAAAAATTCTTCCCAAACATGGCCATATAGTCCTTAAGGCAAAAACCACAGAGTTGGGTATGAAAATGGATGACTCTACTTTGAAAGGTTTTGATATTTTTAATAAACTTTTAAAAAGAGGTTACAGCAACAGATTCTAATCTCAGATGTGCAGGAGCAAACTACATATTGCTTCACTGAGCTGTGATGATTTCAACAGATTAACACTGGTTTAAAGTGTTTGACATATCCAGGAGGAATCAACTTGATTTTCTAGAAAGCCCGAGTGCCTTTGCTTGTTCCTTCATCTCTTTCAAATCTTGTCCAAAAGCCAAACAAGTAAAAGTTTGCAATTTAACAACTACCAAAATGCTAAAGACAAGGACACTTGATGCTAAGTCATGTACAGTTTACATATTCTACCAGTGTAGTTCCTTTTACAAAGACATTCCTGGAACTGTTCTGACCAAAACTCTCCTCATTTTCATGTACTTCATTAAAATTGTAGATCATATACAAAACTAATGCAAAATATATCCTTCCCTGGAGTCACATTGTTCCGGTTTTGCATAATATAACTTGCAGTAGATGCTTTACTTATAACACATTGGTAGTGCTGGACATATTGTTTGTCAGGAAATGCAAAGGAATTAAGTTCATGCTGCACTCGAGTATGCCATTAAATTTGTATGCTGCTTCCTAGATTGTTAGCACCTTATTTTAAATAGGAAATTGTAGCTTACTTACGAACACATCCATCAGTAGGTGTTCCAGCGTCACTTCAATATCCTCTAATTTAGCTGCTAAAGTCATGCTGAAGTCAAGTGGCAGCTCCGACCAGAGAAGAGCCCACACGAGTCCCAGTCCAGACCGCCTGTGGTCAAAGCTAATTCTCAAGCTGCAGCAAATGAGTCTCTTACAGAGCAAGAAAATCAGAGGAATCAAAACATAACCTCTGAATCTAGGCAGTTTTGGAGTCAGTGCTGGCTGTCACAGCCCTGCTTGCAGGACCGAGGATTATTCCATGTGTGCAAAATGGAAGCAGAAGCTGCAGAGCGCTGCTTTCCTTTCAGAGCGTCGCAGTCAGAAACATGGAGTTATATCTGGGAAACCACAACAGAGGGAGGGAGAGACACACACAGAGGGAGAGAGAGAGGGAAGGAATGGAATAAACCGTCGCCGACTATGGCTGATATTTATAGGACTACTTGTTTTTGACTCCAGTCCATTTCTCTGTTCATTTCTGACCTTTCACAAATGGCTCGGCACACTGGAGCGTATTGTAGAATGGGGGCAGCAGGTCCCGCAGAAGTTGGCTGTGACCGGTGCTGGGCCAATTCACACAAGCACGCCATCAATAGCTCTTTGTCAGAGCATATCAGGCTCTGCACTGTAGCTGGTGACAGAGGAGAGCACAGACGTGTAAAAAACAAGGAAATGAAAGTAGTTGGGGCACTAATTTTTTCCTAAAAGAGTATTAATAGATTCCCTTACCCCCCTTGCCAAGGCATCAAACTAAAGCACAAGCCATGCTGATGCCTGGGGTTAGTTTGAAGGGGAATAACCTCAAGTGATACTGCAGACTTTGATGTGCAAACATCTTGGTCCCCACTCTGAAATGTCCTCCCCTTGCTCAGATCTCTTAGCTCTGCAGCATCCCAGTGCAGGGTGTGAAGCACTTCCCAGCACCAAGCCCTTCCTTTTGCTGCGTTTGGAGAAGGGTGAAAAGGATAATCCTAAATGCTCGCTGTTCCTCTGCACAACTGCTCCTGCTTACGTCAATGGAGCAAACATGATGTTGTTGATGCTTACTGAGCACCTTTGGACTGTACCCTCAAGCACCTCATGCAGCAGTAAGGTCCTGATGGATCCAGTCCAACCTAAGCTAAACGCAATGGGGATCCTTCACGGGTTTCGGTTAGTGTTGGATGGGAACTACTGTCCTTAGTTTATAGATAAGGATACTGAGGCATATAAAGGAGAAATAATACAAGCCATGGTCTAGAATGGTGCTAAAGTCTCCTGATTATAGTGATAAACAGTCTAGTTCTTGCCAAGTTCTCTTGGATGCCTGGGCTTCCATGCTGACTCCGAGGTGGGAATTTTTGCATCGGTCTATGATGCTCCTATTTATTTGTTCAATAAGCATCCACACAGTTTGAAATGTCACAGTGAAATCTTGCACGTGATATATTCCAGATACCGGAAAACAAACACACAAACAAACAAAAACATACAGAAGACTGCTCTAAAGGATTCAGAAATGGAAGAGCAGCATTATTTTTAAAGGTGTGAGATGGATTGAATTCAAGGAGCTTAGAGGGACCTCAAGTCATAAATTCCAACTAAATATCCTCAGAGTTATAGCTGAAATCACATTTTCAGACACCTACCACCAGTGTTTGAATGGGAGCTGCCTCTGCTGGCGGAGCTTTACTAGACAACAACATGATAGACCATTTGGGGCACGATATGATGGATAGTTTCAATAGCAAAGAAGGGCATGTAATTCATTTTCCGAGCAGACCAACTCTCAACCACACAAGGCCCTGCATCCGATAATATCTTAGCCACTCCAGAAACAAACCAAGCAATGCTAGCTTGCCTGCTGCAGAGAGAGTTTCTTAATCATGCACACGCTGCCCTTTCGTTAAGGCTTTGAAGAAGTTTATCTTCACCAATCTGATTGGAAGAGTGCTTTAACGAGCCTGGATCAAAAGGCAAAGAAATATATTTGGAGGGTAATACATCTGAAGCTGTCAAAACTCGGAGAACCGCAACACAGTTTGCAGATGAGCAAGCTAGGATGCATTTCTCTTCTTTGCAAGAAGCCTAAGGTTTTCAATGGAGACAGAATTTCATGTGCACGGTTCTCTAGAAGGTAGTTGCGGAGGAGCTGGTTACTGCTAACCCTTCATCTCCTCATGCATTCATGGAAATTTAGAGGCCCCAGAGAGTTGCAGTTTCTACCTACAAGAGTAGATTGCAAAAAAAGGGTGAATGTCTCTCGCAGGTCCCCATCTCTGCTCCAAGCAAGCAGTGCACAAGCTGTGTCAACAGGAGGAAACAAAGGTTCACCAGGAATGAATCATGCATTTGTTCACCTCTAACTAATGTTACTGTTCAAGCAGTTTGACCAAAGTAAAATCTTTACTGGAACTGAACATGTGATCTCTTCCCCTCCCCACTCCCATTTATTGCACAATGTCTATTTGTTAAATGAAGAGATATGAAATTAAAGAACTTTTTCTGTAGGCTCTTTGAATGCAAAAGCACAGGGCAACCATGTCACTTGTGTCCCCTGACTGTCCTGTATCTGCATTGTATCAGCCACAGAGAGAAACAAGAGACCTCTTCCAGGGCCACAATTTGATTTCCTCGTGACAGACACTTCAACACCAACACAGACTCATTTCTCTTCACAGAGATGAATTTCAAGATTATTTCAAAACTGATAGAGCAAATAGTGTCAGGCACAAGAGAGTGGCTTAAGGGAACACATAATGGCTTCCCTGACTGCCAGTCAGGAGACAAGTGCCCCTACAAGCGCCACGTGCTTTACTGGGGACAGGGAGGAGGATGGATGGATTTATGGTTTTCGACACAGACTAAACTTTAATGATTTGTGTTTACCATTGTAATATGTAATATCAGAGATATGAGACTGCAGTCTGTGAGATATTCTTGCTCTTGGACTCTTCTAGTCATATTCAAGGGTATAGCATTTCTCTGTCAGTTCAATACTTGTATTTACAGATGGCCAGAAATTCAGGGAAAATTGGTTGACTGAAAAATTAACTCTCTAGACCGATAAGAATTTTACACGCAGCGGTATGTCTCTCTGATTTACCCTGAAATCACATTAAAAGTCTCAGGTTCATAGTAAAGTACAATGAGAAGAAAACATTCTAGAGTCTAGAAAATGTGCCAAAGATGAAAAAAAAAACAAGTTCTTTGTCTTAAGGGATAACTGAAGCAGCTGGCTTTTAGTTGTGGTAAAAAAGCAATATTTAATATTTAAGAATGCCTAAAATAAGTCTTTTTAAAAATGCTCGCCAGAATGTAGGCAGTTGCAAAAAATGTTAGCAGAAATCAGGATCATAGAATCACAATATCTAAACAGAAGAACTTATCGCAAAGCTTAGGGAGTTCTGAATCTCTCTTGTTAGCTCCCTTTGTAACTCTCAATTTAATGTTTCTTACCCCGTATGACCTCTTTTATGGAAATAGCCAGCTGAACACAATAAACAAGAACATGAGTGGATTCCCAAGGGATTAGTCCAAAGCCCTCCCATTTTATGTGTGCACTGTGTGTTAATTACAGGTACACACGAAAATGAGTTTGCAAGTGACAAGGAAAAACTCTAATTTGTGATTCTTTACTAAATCCAAACACTTTCCTTATTAAATCATTATTTCCATCTTTCTGAAGTCCTGAGAATTTATTATTTTGGCCTTTGCAAGCATGAGACCTCTTCTATTTAAAGCAGAGCATCCATCTGACAACACACCAGGGTATTTGTGCAGAACAGGATGTTCTTCTACACCCACATTTTCCTTTCACTTCCTTCCTAGCTTTCTTCTACCATTTGGGAATAAGATATGAGAAGTGAGCTGAAGAATGGAGACAGTTGGAAGGTTTTTGCCAAAGTGAAATTTCAGCAAAATGCATGGTTTTTCAAAGCTGAAATGTTATGTGGGGACACAGCGGGTCCCAGGAGAGTTTCCTCAGGAGAGTTTTAGGGATGGGGGTGGTTGATGATAGTGTGAAAAACTCACTCTGCAACTGACTGGACATAGGCCAGTGTGCAAGGATGGGATGCTAACACAGAGAGCAAGAAGCAAACAGATATAAGCTGACAAGAAAGGGTTAAAGAGTGGATATGAGGCTAATTAGCTCCAGGATGCTAGGTTTGCACTGTCCCGGCTTTCCAAAATAGAAACTGAAGAGTTTCGGAAGGAGAACAGGCAAATTATTCGTGTATGAGGCAAAAGGCCTGGCTGGGTTATGGACTGGAGAAGGAAGCCTGCATTGCAGTAGCAAGGAAGCTGAGTTCTAGGTAAATGCGGACATGAATATGAATAAATATGGGTGAAAATCTGTTTTGGGCAATGTCTTTGCACAATCCACAACCATGTGATGGGGTGGCAACGCAGCTGCAGCAAGCTGAGGTTGGATTCTACCCAATTATACACCTACTTTTATGAACATCCGTACCTCAGGTAGAGTGAGGATGTGAACCTGAGCTCTCAGGTTGCCCTCTTTGGGCTCTTGTGTGTTTTCAGGACAAATATTCCATTTTGAGCAATAGTAGATGTGCTGCAACAAAGTATGAAGCTGCTCATTTCAGAGAAGGTGAAGATGAAAGTTCCCATCCTTTTTGTAATGAAAACGGGAAGAGTTTCAGAGCCCTGCAGGTCCATTTGTCCTCTTGATAAACTTGGATGTCAGGAAAAGATGAGCTTCCAAAGCCCTCCTTCCACTTCCCCTCTCACAAAAAGAAAATGGATGTAACAGCTCATCACCCTGATGCCTCCAGGCTGGATTGCAGTAATTCACCAGATCTAGACTGTGTGTGAAGCCTGCCCGGCTCCAGCTGGCCCAGGGCACAGCCATCTGCCTTCACCATGGTTCAGGGCGCTCTACGTCAGCCGCATCCCGCGGTATCTTTCAGTGTCAGCTGAAAACTTCGGTGATAATTTTCCAATGAGCGGATTATCTAAAGCTACATGAAAGCCTGAAGATCAGCCTGTGGCCCAGACTCAGAGCCATGCTCCGGGATGAGATGCAACAGCTTCATCTGCTGAAGGGATCCTGCTATGGAGCAATGTCTCCACGAGAAGAGTCCTGTGAACCTAGAGTCTATGCAATCAAGGCAACCATGAGATCATTCCTGGGGTTCTTCAGGTTCTTCTTGTCCTGAGCTGGGACACGTGTGGTCCAACGTACTCATAGATGATCTGAGATAGGGGGTGACTAGTGAGGGAGCAGAGTTTGTAGGTGACACTGTGATATTCAAGGTAGTGAGGATGGACAAAGTCTTGCAGAAACATCTGATGAGACTGAGTGAACGAGTAAGGAAATAGCAAATTAAATTAAATGTAGCCAAAAGTGAAGCAATGTTCATGGCAGAAAAACGTTCTGAATTTCACATATAAAATTATGGTCTCTGAGCTTGCTCAGGAGTAAGATATTGGGATTATAATAGCTCTGTGAAATGTCAGGTCAGTGCTTAGCAGTGGTGGGAAGAGCAAATTAAATATTAAAAATTACTAAGGGGCATGCAAAATAGAGAATATTATTATGGCATTGAGTAAATCCAAGGTTCACCCACAACTTTGGCACTGCCTTTTGATACCTCCTTCTCCAGAAAAAGAAGCCTGGTTGGAAAGGATGAATAGGATGGAAAGGCAATGAGAAAGACGAAATTAAAAAAAAAAAAAAAAAGGAAAAATCAATATGCCTAATGGGGAATGATGGAAACCTATAGAATGATGAGTGACAAGAGAAAAATGAGTAGGGATTGGTTGTTCACTGATTTTTCTTCCCAGTACAAGAGCAAGGAAGTGTCAAATAAAGTTGGTGGGAGCTACATTCAGAGCAAATAAAAGGAAATGATTCCAGCACAGCTGGTAGCTGATCTGTGGCACTCCCTGCCAAAGGGTGCGATGGAGGTTAAATTTTACATAGGTTCAAAAAAAGACTAGGAAAATCAAAGGAAGTTGAATCTACAGAGGGATACAGGATACCTGGAAGTCACGTCAGACTTTAGGGAGTCCCTGAACAGCCAATATCGGGAAAGCATTTGCCCGGGAATATCCTGGTGAAATACCATAGGTGTCTTCCCTGTGCATTACTCGCATCCACTGCTAGAGACACACAGAGCTTTGCTCTGAGTCAGTAAGATTGCTGTTGTGCATCAGATCTATATAAGATGCTACCACAAATTTCCTATGAATTTTCCTAAATGACTAAGTCAGTTCCAGACTCAGTAAAACAAAGTTCTCTGTGTAGCACATTGACAGAAATGTCAGAGACTCCATGAATTTACCAGACCTTTAGATGTCACTGTCATGTGGGCATGGAAAGTATGTGCACGCTGAGGTCAGTGGAACAGATCTGATTGCTCATCAAGGGCCTAAGCAACCACAGTTGCCACCACTGAACAAGGTCTCCCATAGCAGGTAGGGCTTGTCTTTTCAAGATGGATATATGTGTGCTCATTATCCATTACTTACAAATCTTGCCTTTCTCCCAGACTGCCTCATAACATCCCATGGAGGGGCAGCTAGTCTGACTCACAGCCTCTATTGCTTCTGGCAAAGTTGGCACTTGAGACCACCGGTGGAGGAAGGGACAGAGCACAGGGAAGGATAAACTCAGTTATGATCACGCATTTCCTTAGGGAGCATCCAGCTCCCTTCCCAAGCAGTGTGGACAGGCACAGCAAGCACACAGCGTTTGAGGACTAGTCAAAGGCCTGTTGAGATCCCACATCTCTGGCCGTCTCCTTGCTAGCAACGGGATGCAGGACTCATTTCTTGTAGCAAAGGGGTTTGCCAGGCCTGGGCTGGCCAGGGCCATCTGTTGAGGAATGAGCGTGGGAGTCCCATTCCTGACCTCTCACCCGCAGTGGGATTGACATAGCTCCATAACGGAGAAAAATGCTGCTTCCACACGACAACAAGATAAACGTTTTTATAAGAAAGTCTCCAGATGGGAAGCACCAGCAGCCTCGAGGTATTGCAAAGACAGGAATGATGACTGGAGCAGAGCTACCCTGGCAGGTTTAGCATCAAAGTTCACTCCAGCCTTTAGCAGAGTTATTAATCTTTGTTTATGAAGCGAGCTTAGCCTCAGTAGAGTCCCAGTCCATCCTGCCACTGAAGAGTCCCAGGTGCTGTGAAGTGCCAGGATTTCCGGTTTAAAAATTTCAGCTATAATTTCTATTTTATTGTTATTGTATTCCACCAGCATCTCATCTCCTCCCTGGGCGCAGTTGACACTTTCTGCCTTTTCTCATCGCTCTCACTGCATGGCTGTCTCCTCACTGGGTGGTCCTTCTTCCCTTGATGGCTCCACATCGCGCTCTGTAGCTATGACAGTGTTTTGTTTTTGTGATTTAACTTACTGTCCTGAAAGACATTCCTTGGCTAAAGACATCTGTCTTCTGTCCTTTCCACATGCACTGGCATTTAAAAGACACTGCTCCAGGGCCAAACAAGCCCCCCTAGGCTGGAGGTCCGAGCAGCCCTTTTGTGTTCAGCACAGATGAGCAGTGCAGTGATGCCCTGATGGTCCTGAGATGTTGTTACCCCTGAGAGCGGCCACGGGGCCAGTCCTCAGCTCCACAGTCCCTAATCCTGCTCACAGTCTAATACATACCCAGATCTGCCTCCCATGGCAGGAAGCTCTGCATTGCAGTTCACCTACCCAAATCCCAACAAGAGAGAAACAATGTATTGGGACATTAATACATATTTTTAAATATAAAGAAGAAAAATTTTTGTTTTCTAATCCTGATTGCCACAACCACACAAATCAATGACCTTCAGCATTTCCCCCTCATTTTGCTAAAGCTTCACCTATTTGTCATCAGTCTCTCTCACGTTGCCTTCTACCCTCAAGGTGACCTGCTGGATAAGGTTTCACCATTAAAGACTTTGCGCCTTGCTGCACCGATAACGTTTCCTTGGGAATCACTGTGCCATGCACAAGCTCAAGGATGTCCAGATGTTCCTGAGTCACATGAGCCCGTGATTTAGCTTGCTGGGATCCCTCTTCATCTCCCCTCCTTGATGTAGCAAATCAGCTGCATTATTAAAATGATTAAAAATAGACTGAGCTCGCCTGAGACTGCATCTATAATGGATCAATTGCTTTTTATATATTTCTGGCTCTTGACAGTGCGGCTTTGTCATGTCACTTTCACTCTTTTGGACCAGATCTTGAAATAATAGGCACATTCAGGAGATATAAATATAGCTGTTTATTGCCTTAAAATGGGTCTACAGACAAATCACAGCCTCCATGTCAGGTATTTGGAAGTTAAATCTTCCCCTTCTGTCCCTTTCCTTTTTGGACTCAGATCTAATGCTGGATTTTGCAGCTTGGGGTCTGCTTTATGGTAAGCTATAGGAACTAGCTCTGCTGCTCAAAATTCATCCCCTCATAGGCCATTGATTTAAAAAGCTCTTGGCTCAAGCCTGGATTTGATTCCATTATGAAATAATGTCGAGTTAACATTGAAAAGCTGCAGTACAGTGAAGTAAAAATAAAAGCTCTGCATTGTGTAGCTTAACAGGGTGTTAATTTCTTGGGAGCGCATAAATAGGAGGCACAGAGCATATCTGTTTGCTGGCGTTCGGCAGGGAAGGAGAAGGGAAAATCTGGAGCGCTGCGACAAGGACAGGCTCAACTTTGTTCCCATGTCTTGCAGCACCACACAAAGTTCCCTCTGTAGGACACTCAGTTAATTAAAAATGATATTTATGGTCCCCTTGTGATACATGCCCATAACCCTGCTATTAGCACTGCTGCAGACTCTGGCACCGTGCAGCCACGCGAACAACAGCCTCCCGTCCTCGGTCCTACCCGGAGAGCTGGAGTCAACACGAGAGGGGACATGGGGACAGCTGCGTCCTTGCACCCGCTCATGTGCACTGGGTTTGATGATGGGTCTTATGGAGGTTATGGACGTGCCCTTTGCCTCTGGGTTCAAGGCAAGAGCAGCAGAGGCCCCTCAGCTTGGGATGCCCTCCAAGGACATCGTGTTGAACTTTCTGCTTGGCACAGAGGTCCCTGGACACTTCCCTCTGTCCCACTCTCAAATTCCGGGATGTTTTGCAAGCGTAAGTGAATGAACTCGCTCGGTGCTCAGGGTAGGATGCAGGCTGCACAGCTGCTTGCTCACAGTGGCATGGGCAGAATTTAATGCACCAAAAAGCTCCTGTGACTCACCTTGGACCACAGCAACTATCCTATGGTGGTTGCAAGAGATTTCCTGGGTACCGCCTGTGTGCAGGAGCATGTGGGAACATTTGCACGCTTTCTTTCTATACATCAAGGAAGGTTTGTAGTTCACAACAGCTGACAGCCTGAGAATTGATGGCCTGAACTTGCAAAAGAATTGCACAATAAAATGTAGTAGAAGTGTCTGTGGAAGGAGAGAGAAAGTCCCCTCTGAATTTAAAGAGTTAACAAAGTGAAACAATTTGCAATTTAACCTGACCAGGGGATATTGCCAAGCCTGGAAGTCCATCACGCTCCTATTTTTATATCCCAGCCTCAAAAGCCCATTTGGCCCCTCAGGGTCCTGGGCTGCCCCAGACAAGGACCGTTCGCCTCCAGGAGACGGTTTCCAGCCGTGGGGCCATGGGAACAGCCAAGGGCAGCTTTAAACTGCAAGTCTGATCATTGCTCAGATCACATTCATTAAACCAAGTTTTCCAGCACTGCTGGAAAACATCTAGGGAGCTGCAGTTAAAAAAAAAAAAAAAAAAAAAAAAAACTTAAAAAAACACTGTTTTATATTACCGGGGAGCCGGATCAGCATAAAGCTCCTTTTTACTGTTTGCATCCAGTTGCTGACAGTGTCTATTTATACCCTTTATTAATTTATCCTAAGAGCTGGACACTGTAAGTACGCTGCAGTGCTCAGTAAGAATAAGTTTCAGCTGCTGAATGTTTAACTTGAAATGCTATTAGATGCATACAAGCTCCATCCTAACACCACTGAAAATAATAATAAAAAATCTCTTTTCCTTTAGCATTTTGTTGCCAAATCCTCCCCTCTATTCATTTTTACAGACTGTTAGTCAGTTAAAAAGTGCAGTGTCTACTAATAGAGGAAAAAAAAAGATGATGAAAGCTGGAGAAACTCCTTGACACACTTTTTTGGCTTTGTGCTTTATGCTTTGAATTAGATGCCAAACCAGGAGAATGACAGTGCAGAGTTCTGAGGCATTAAAAAAATACATGAATCAGAGCTCAGCATGATTTTTTTTTTCCAAAAGGAAAACAAAAGACCCCAAACCAGAATTAAATAAATACAATACTTTTAGGGTTCTTTCTTTTTGCTGTTTAGTTTCTGAGCATCTATGTTTATATTTCATGGCAATAAGAAGGACAAAAAATCCTCTCTTCATTCCCACATGATCACTTGGTTGGAGAAGCGGGGGCTCTGAGCAAGGTATGAGAGTCCCTGGGTGATGTCTTTGCCTCGGACCTGAGGTTGAGCCACTGCTTGCTGATCCTCTCCCCGTGGCTCTTGCAGATAGAGGGATGGAAAATGTGTCATTCCCTCCTTCTGCCAAAAAAGGAGATAGAAATTTCCAGGGGGAAATTCCTCATATGTGGGTGCAGTTTCTCCACACCACAGTAAGGCTCTACCATGTCCCTCTGCAGGACCTGAGGCAAGTACCACCTCCTACTGCAAGACCTATTGCAGCCTTAGAGGGTGGGAGCATACCAAAAATAAGGGAGTATGTGATGTTTGCTGATGGTCAGATTTGTTTCACCCATTGCTTTAACCCATCTTGGAGAGATCAAGGCACTACCAGTGCTTCTGCACAGGCAAAAGATGTTTTAGCCAAATTTTCCTGATTGCTTCAGACCAAAAGACGTGCTAGGTAAAGATTAAAACAAAACAAACAAACAAAAAAACACACACAGAATCCTGATCATATAATCTTGGAAAATGACTTTCTGCTCCCCAATCTAGAGTTTGACTTGCCCCCGGAGTGTGATCAGACAATTCAGCACCAGGGACACTGCAGTGTCGAGCAGTCCCCATGCAGCCTGGTCTCCCAAACCGGATGGACGTTGAAGGTTGAAGGATTGACCAAAAAAAATCACATTTCTCCCTGTCTGCTGCAGCAGCTGAAGTGCAGCTTAGCACAGTACAGAAATAGCTTGAAGAAGCAGCAGTCTCCTCTGCTGTGATGCTTGGCCAAAGCCACCAGCTCTGATTCCTCTCCGTGCTGCAGTGCCCTGGTTCACGGTACAGATGATGAGCCTGATTATGCTCTGCCGCATCCTCCCAAGATTTCCTGTGCTCCCTGTGGAGTGGATGTCTTGGCTTTGCTTTTAGAAGGATCTAAAAGCCTAAAAGCCCTGGGAAAGACGCAGGGTCAACATGCCCTGGTAGCAGCAGCCTGGTGCTCCAGGGTTTACTCCTTGCCCCATGCTGCTCTGTGGACGTGCAAAGGCTTGGTAGACTCATGATGATAGGGAAATACTGTTTAGGAATACATGGTATCTGGCCACGTGGGATGAATACAGCACTTGGCTGGATCCAGACCTGTCCACACAGTCTTGGCCAGCCATGGGGACACCAAAGAATATGAGCACATATGGAACTGTATAGGGCATCCAAGGCAATTCCCATGTCATAGGGCACCTGCGAGGCAGGGTTGCCTAAAGGTGCCACAGAGCCAGGGCTAGACACACTGTGGTTGCACTGAGTCCATAGCTTAGGATGCAGGACAGCACAGTCCTCAATAACCTGGTTCCTACCAGGAAACCACAGCAACCCAGTTGTTATTTCACCCTTCTGGTTTCTTTCAAATGGACATCCAGCGTTTGGTGGCGTTGCCTTCTCTGCAATAGCCAGAGTCACCTGAGAGGACTCAGCACTTTCCTTGGGAGATTCAAAGGGGATAAATGGAAAGCACCGTCAGGCTACGCTCGCTCCAGGAGGTGACAGCGTTTGCTCTCAGGGGTAGCTCTGACAGACCCATCAGGAGACACTTAGTAATAGAAAGCCCCAGTCCTCTGGAAGTGAACCCAACCCCTGCCTTCCTGCTGTGCTTATGCTGCTCTGAGCTGTCAAGTTAATGTAAGAGTGAAAAAAAGGCACAGTAATGGGTCTCTTTAGAGGGGTTTTAGGCACTTAGTAGAAAGCAGAAAGCAGAGGCCTTCATAATTAAGTTGTTAATCTCCCCCCGGATCATCTCTATGCTCTAGTCCAAAGACAGGTTGAAGTCCTCTAGCAATTTTTGTTTTAACATTATGTCCAAGCCAGAATACTTAATTCCTGCAGCCCAATGATGAGTCCTTCATTAGAGACCTGCACTGTAGCAAAGCCTGGACGCCAGGCAGAGTCCAGATATCCCCTTCTTCATTAAAAGCAGATTACTAATAAGGTGAGGTTGCCCATACCCTGTGCTGGGGCACAGCCTCTCCCAAGGCTCTCCCAGCCCTGTTCAGCTCCTGTCATCTTTCTCTTCCCTCTTTTCATATATAACAACAAACTGTAGCAGGGACTCAGCAGAGCTCATCACACTTGTCCCAGCAGAGTGCAAAGTGGTGACTGGATAGATACGGAAAGACTTTCTTTCTGCCTCTGCATGTATGCACCGTTTCTATACTGTAAATAAGCACCAAATCCCAAATATCCTCATCCTAAGCAATGGAAGTCTGCAGAGTTAGGGGACAACTCTGGAGCTGAGGTAACTCTCAGAGTTCCCTTCCTTGCTGATGTTTCCTCCTCCTGCAGCCACCAGATTCAGACATGCGGGCAGGCAATGCTTGCAGACTGCTGTCATTTCAACGAGGAAAACTAGCAGGCACGGAGGTGTGAATGGGATGTTTTGCTTACATAAAGTGACAATTGCAATTTAAAACATCCACATTCTTTCAGCATCCCCTCCACATACCTTAGGCTTTATGTTTCTCTGCACGCTGCTAATATCACTGTGTCCCCTGCCTGGAGGTCACGCAGTCGGTGTCCCAAGGAGCAGGGGCTCTCATTACTCGCACATGCTCCGTGGTTTGGAGCCCTGGAGAGCAGCTTGGCTTTGGGGCGTGCTCCGTGCCCCGGACCAAAGCTACGAGCAGCCGTGCGAGAGAAAGGGGAAGGAAAGGAGGGAGGGAGGGAAAAGCAGCTTGGAAAGGGAGCTGTTCATCACTGTAAATGAGGCAGTCGTGGAGCATACATTCCCCAATGGCTGTGTACGGCCCTGTCTGCCCTGTACAGCCGGCACGAGATGGAGAGGGCAAAGTGCCCTCATCAGGGGGCTCCGCAGGCAGAAAGGGAGCTGGCTACTACAGGAGAGGTTGGAGTCCTCTAAAGATTAAAAAACATAAAGCTCAGAGATGTTGTATGCACTAAAAGCAAGAGGAAAACACTCAGAGGAGTCTAATGATTAGGGGATCCTTGGAGATCCTTGGAAATGCGTCAAAAAGCCTCCAATGCCACCTGTACAATCACCCGGAGCATGTGAAGATCTTGGTGTCTGTGATGGACTGCTGTGACTACAATAAAACCTCGCAGCACCACATGAGCCATGCTCTGAGCTGGGCTTGACACTCGTATCTCTACTGGATTGGCCTGAGACATAGACGATGGGGAACACAAGGAGTACCCAACCCACCACAAATGAAATTGTCCATTTGCTCTTCCGAACAACTGTCTGTTTCTGATGCCTGTGGACATTCAAATATTTGATTTGATTAATTTCAGCAGGATGTTTCATATGCTCCGAGTCAAACACCAAGGACACGCAGATCTTATTTATGTCACTTAAGCACCCACCTGTCACGAGCTAAAACAGCATTAAAAATTACAGCTTTTTCCTACAGAAGGTGGTGTATAGATGATCACAAAAGCTGAAGTTACTGTGGCTTAACAAATTACCAGTGATTAGCTCAAAGTGAATGTGTTTGTATGCTTCCAGAAAATTGCAACCAAGACCTAACACTAGTTTTACTTAATTTGCTAATCTCTGTGAACTCGGTCACTTGCAAGGACCCAAGCATATTCCTAGGTGTAAGTGTTTGGTCTTGGAGGAAACATTGACACACACAACATTTCCTTTGGAGGTCATGTAGACAGAAATAATTATGAGCTTCTGAAACACATTTATGCACCACGAAGAAGATTCACATTGTTTGGAAGAGCAGGACAATTTTAACAAACTTCTGTGACCAAAGCAGGATCAACCAGTCAGGCTTCAGCAGACAAGTGGGAAGAGTGTGGTGTGGACAGAGAAGGATGGCAGAGAATATCTTAGCACAGTTCTCCCACATCTCTAGGACATGCTTTTCCACTTACTTACTTACTTCTTGATGGGATCTGCTTTTATTTGTTCTGTCTTCCTTTTTCTACTGCCATATCCCCAAGCTGTTTTTTTTTCCCCCCTTCTGGAGAGAAAGGCAGCTTTGAAAAATGAAATAGCCTGGAAAAAAAGGCAGCACACAGGATTGCTCAAGAAAGTCTCGGGCACTTTTAGAAATCCAGATTCTGAGGGCAACTTCTGAACGCAGGGAAATGCATTTGAAACACACCCAAGCTGTGGATGTAGTTTCCAAACTCTGCTGCGAATATTTGGACTGATTCTAACAAATGTTGAGAATCTGCATTTCGCAAGGGCCTCTTTGGGGACCATGACTACCAAGCACGTCGCAGACCGAGATCTGAGCTCATTCGAGCAGCTTCTGATCCCCACGGCTTCCAAAGAATCTGCAGTTTCCCCTACATGACTTGCAGAGCTTGATCAATCTGTGAATACCAGGCAGACAGCTGTGCCACGTGCCGGCATTGCACCAGGCACCCATTCCCATCTCTGGAGCACGGAGATAGAGCTTCTTTCCGGCTGTATGATTCCTGCACCAAAAGAATTTCTCAGCACACAGCAGATCCTGCCCTGTGGCCATGGCTGCTTGGTGGTATGCGGGAAACTTTAACTGATGCAAACTCCAGATCCACACACCAAGTTCTGGGTATCTACTTTGGGTATCTATGCATTAATATATGACCTGGCTGTCTACACTCCCATTATACTCAATGGAGTTTAGGGAGATACTCAGCTCATCCTAAGGAACACATACAGGAGGTCAGTTCAGTTGCTAAAATGGACTCTTGCATCATCTGAGATGCTGTGGGGTGCCAAATAAATCTTCATGAGGCTGGCGGATGTGGCAATGGAGCTAGAGGAGACTAGCAGGAAGGCAGGATGCGCTGGTGCTTCTCAGATGGCAAAATGTGCTTGGGTTTAAGCCAAGGAATCAAGTCCCTACTCTTGGTCAGCTAAACTGCTCTCCACCTTGGACACCAGATCAAATATGGAAAACTGCATCTATAAACACCCTAAATTAGGTGGCTAGAGTGAAATCCCATTCTATGCTCCAAAACTCCTTTCTGAGTGCTCTTACTTGAAGCAGTGATGGCAAAGCAGCCGTAATAGCAATACTGGCTTTGAGCAAGGATCTGTCCATATGTGAGCAGGCACTAGGCTACTCTGGCATGTTTGTATGTCCCTGTGAAGTGTCTTGTGTGTCTTTAGTGGCAGTTGCACCCCAGTTTGGATGCTTCTGCCTGAGAAGCCAACTGCAGTGAGTAGTCCTGGATGTTCAGTAGATGTCACGGATTTTTTCTGAGTCATCAGCGAACCTTTCAACCAACCAAGGTGGTGCCACATGTGCTGCCTTCACAGCTGGGGCATTAAAATCACAGTATAACCTATTTATGGCCATTAAAAACCTCTCAACCACTGTGTTAATGGTGAGAAGCCAATTTCAATATATTTGAATTGGTCAATTATGTTCTCGCCTCATACATTTCCTGCACAAAGCTAACTGGATAAAACTGAATTTCTATTTCTTTCCCTCCTCGGTTGTGGCTGGCATTGCGCATGGTTCAAAGTCTGCTGGGTGTCATTTCATAGGTGCATGTACTTCAGTACTGAGAAAGAGGAATGTATCCTCACTGACTGATGTAAGAACTCAGATTTAGCTGTAACCAGAGGCTCTCTGTATAAGTAGGAAACAATTTCCTACACAGAGGAACTAAATAGATAAGGGCTGCTCAGGCTGGGAAAGACGACAGAGGGGAGATATGATCAAAGTGTATAAAATTATGAAGGACACAGAGACGGTGACTAAAGAATGATTTTTTATTTATGTAACAGTAGGACTAAGGACTGTGCAATGACATTGAGGTAGCAGATTTAGAAAGAGAGGAAGCCTTTTTTGCACGGTGCATGATTGCAGTACGGANACTTCAGTATTGAGAAAGAGGAATGTATTCTCTGTACTCTGACTGTACTCTGACTCTGTACTGACTTATGTAAGAACTCAGATTTAGCTTTAACCAGAGGCTCTCTGTATGAGTAGGAAACAATTTCCTATGCAGAGGAACTAAATAGATAAGGGCTGCTCAGGCTGGGAAAGACGACAGAGGGGAGATATGATCAAAGTGTATAAAATTATGAAGGACACAGAGACGGTGACTAAAGAATGATTTTTTATTTATGTAACAGTAGGACTAAGGACTGTGCAATGACATTGAGGTAGCAGATTTAGAAAGAGAGGAAGCCTTTTTTGCACGGTGCATGATTGCAGTACGGAACACATCACTGCAGGGTGTGCAGGAGGCCAATAGCATAACCAGGTTGGAAAAATAATTAAGCAAATTAATGTAGGAAAAGTCCATAAGGGGTTATTAAACATGCCAAAGTCAGGAAGTCGCGGAGCTGCTGATTATTGCAAAGTGGGAGAATTTACTGGGGGAGAGTCTCTCTCGACTTGCCTTGTTTTTCCCTTCACTTAAGTGTTTGTGACTGGCCTTGGTCTGAGGCTGGTACTTGGATGGCTAAACCTTTGTTTGACCTAACGTGGCTGTTATTTTATATTATGTGCCTTGTTATCATAGACAGAGTCTCCTCGGCAGCACGATTCCGTGCAGGAGCCAGTTCAGCTCTGACTTTTCTCCCTTGACCGCAGAGCAATGTTGAGTGTCGCAGCCTGCCTAAGCTTGCAAGTTAGACCCCTGAAGCTGCTGTTCCCTCTCCTGGCTCTGATCTGCAGAAAGTAATAGTGAATAAAGTATCTAAATCCCAAGTTTTAAGAAGATTTATATCCCCTTTATTTATTAAGATTGTTTTAGTAATGTCTCCAGGCACCTCAATGTATTTTAGGTAGCAAAACCTCTATGAAATCAGACCTAGAGCAATCCCTTCCTTTTTTTGGGTGAAGCTCAAGCTTCATTTGCAAAAAGGTTGTGATCCATGATTGAGAGCATGTCCAATTTCCACACACTTTGTAACATTACTGTTACTAGGGCTTTTAATGCAGTATAGCATTTTGGAAAAAGCAGATTTTGTCTGTTTGCAAAAATAAGTTTTCTTCCCACCGATCACAGGCAGACAGTGAATTTATTCAGTCTGGCAAGACACATTTGTGTCACCTCCATCAATCTCTTAGTTTTAAAACTGATTTTTATGCCTCTTACCTTCCATACCTCATACAAGTAAGTCAAGAAGAGAAGTGCTTTCAGGCTTGGTTGAGTAGTTTACATGCGGGCCAGGCTCCAAACCGAATCGCAAACACCAGAAACATAAATCAGGCCTGTGACATTAGTCTGCTGGAGGAGAACTCTATTTTATGCACTTGACCTGTATCCAGGGTTCATTTCAACATGACTCTAGTGTAACTCGCTTTATCAGCTGTAAAGACAAGCTCACCGGCTGTACAGTGTGTTCACACTCCAAAGCCACCGCAGAAAGCAAGCAAACAGCCCCAGAACAGATCTAGCAGAGGAGTCTGAGAGATCCTCTTCTAAATCTTCTGCTTTCCCTGCTGTAAAGCTACAAGAATTAATCTAAGTTGCTTTTTTTTTTTTTTTTTTTTTTTAGCTGGGTTCTTAAAATTAAAGGAATAGAAACAGTTTCTTGTTGAAAATGACAAAAGAGAGCCTTTTTGGTTTCTTTGGAGCAAAAGGTCCTCTGTGCTGTGGCAGAAAGCATTAGATGCCTTCATCTTGAGCCTGTGGATAGTTTCAGTCAGCCAGAAACTGTGTTTATTAGCAAATAAACTATCCATCTGAAACATGTTATCTAGTTCTACCCCAAATGTTCTTTCTTCCCACTGCTTAAAAATATCCTATTTATAGAGGAAGCTATGCTATAGTAGAGCATAGATTTAAGCTGTTGTGGTTCATTGTCTCGCGCAGCATCTCCTTAGGAAAGAAAACCAATTAAGGTCTTCTATTTTGGAGCATTGGTGCTTGTTTATTGTGTCATTTGAAGGAACACAGCCTTACAGCCTCTGACAGATACGACTGCACTTCTTATAAACAAATATCCCTTTTTTAAGTGACTTTGAGGTAGAATTGGTAACAGCACAGCTTAGGAATGCAGGAATTGCCAGCTGAGACCAGCGGCACATCCTGTATCCGAGTCTCTGTGAGCTGCCTGTACCAAGAGCTCTCCAAAAAGCCAGCAGCTAAGTAAAAGCATCGCGCCAAATGTGTTAATAAGAGATGGCTTCAGCTTGAAACATGGGGAACTATCAAACTTATCATTACCTAAAATAATAAGAAAATAAAATTTTAAAAAGCCTTAGAAGAAAACAAATCAGAAAAAAAAAAGAAAATACTAAAAGCAGCTCCATTTAACTCTGATGTTTTACAGGGTTTGGGGGATCTACTAAAAGCCTGATTGATTGCTTTGGCATTTGAAGATCTCGCTTTCTTTACAAAATATGTGCAGCACAGATAAAATTAATCACACCTGCCTTGACAGGGTGTCTCATCCTTCTGTTGCAGGGGAAGGCGAGAAATCAGGGCAGCGTTTCCTTAAAGATGACTAGTGAGCAGCCAGGCTGGATGTTGCAGGGCTGGAGGTGCCCTTGAGTAGGTGACACAGAGTGGGTCTCTGCTCATCCACCACCTATGATGCTCAAGGAATTGCTGCCCTGTTGAGCTGGTGATAAGATGGGAATGCCTATTTTCCTGGTCTGAAGAAAAGGGAGCACCTTATCAGTGTGTATAAATGTCTGATGTGTGCAACGAAGAAGATGGACCAGAGTCTTCTCAGTGGTGTAAAGAGACAAGAAACAATGAACAGAAACTGGAATACAGTAAATTCTGCTTAAACGTAAAACAAAATCAACCCTTTTTACTGTAAGGATGCTCAAACATGGGAAAAGTTTGCCCAGAGAGACTGTGGAGTCTCCATCCTTGGAGATACCCAAAGCCATCTGGATGTGGTCCTGGGCAACCATTTCCAGCTGACCTTGCTTCAACAGATTGTTTATATGAAATGATCTCCACAGTTTCCTTCCAACCTCAGACACTCTGGGAGTTTGTGATATGGGCACATACCCTGGTGGAGCTTTTCCGAGCTGTGTGCTTTGTGAGAGGGCTTCGCTACGTCAGTTACAGGCCAGTGTGTGTGCACGTCCCTCAGCATGTACATGTCTTTAGAACTGTGCTTACTCTCACGGGGATAACGGCTTTGGTTTTGCAGGCAGCGGACTAAGTCCACCCACTCATTTTATGTTTATTTTACCAAGCAGACAGAAATGCACTGGCCACTTTTACTGATTTAATGCTTTTGGTTTATCCATGGAGTCAGATGGACCAGGTTCACAGCCAATTCATGTGTCCAGGGTAACCACAAATATGTTCCTTGTCTTGCTAGAGACCCAGGACTGAGCCTAGTGACTTAAATAGTGGAAAGCTCTCATTTTCTCATCAGTGTCCTTGAATGTCAGGGCTATTTTTCAGCCATGAGCTGAAGTTGTGCTAAAAAGGCAAAAACACAGACACATAAACGTCAGGTTTACATGTAAATTATTTGGTCAGTAGTGATGGTGGAAAGTCTGTCCGGGACTATAAGGTTAACCTGACTCCCTGGCTATGGGATGGAATGAGTGAGCAGGTAAGGTGGCCCAGACCAGCCTGCAGAGGGTTGTAGGAGCTACCACCATTTGCACCTGCAGATTTATTTATGGTGGTCTTATTTTCTGAGCTCCTGAGATCTACATGTCCAGTGGCTCTGAATCACGTGCCATTTTTAGTGTGTGATTAAGGAAGTCTCACTGGTTCTGCCTGAGAACATGATACAGCATGTCTATAACACGTTTGCTATGAAGAAAAAGGTCCTCAGCATGTGATTTCTGAAACCAGGAATCTCACGGAAAATATTTTCTCGTGGAAAATACACTGGAGAAAGAAGTGTTGCAGAAAATCCGTGACTAAGCAAAATGCAGCCCAGGTGGCCTCTGTTTAGATGACAGATTGGGCAAGATGCTCAGGACGGTCCCAGCTGGTAGGAAGCTGGATTGAGCGGACTAAGCTGGAGTGAAAGGGTAACACACACAGCTATAGTCAAGCTTAAGAGCATCAGACAGTACTATCTGTTGTTTGCAAAGTGACTTCCCTCCGAACCGGCAGCTTAACAACACCATGGCCTTGCGGTCATCAGGTGCGGAGCAATACACAAAATGGTCTTTGAAGAGCCACAGCAGCTGCAACAGCTTCCTGCTAAATTACAGAAAAATACTTAAAGCTCCTGTGTGCTGCCGAAGTGTGCACACAGCAACGAGTTTTATAGAGCTCAAAATCCCCACACTGATTTCATGTATTCATTTAAAAGCCTTAGGGGGCACAAGCCATGGTTTAACAGCAGCAACACAAAGAATCTCTTCTTTGGGAGCAGAGTTTTCTTTACTGAGTGAGGGAAACAATGCCAATACACCCTCATTTGAGCTCTTCCCCCACTGAGACACAGGATTACTTTGCAGCAGTCTGCTAAATGCTCAGCCTTAAGGTAAAGTGAAGTAGTCAGCTCATTTAAGGTCGTATAACAGACTCAGATAAAATGGGTTCCTTTGCTCACCCAGATGGGATTCATTTATGCCTTGCATCAACACACAGTTGAGTCTGTATCCTAAAAGAATTCCCACTTTATTTTTTTCCCTCTTGATGGGAATAGCAGGCAGGCTAATTAAACTCCTTGAACTATTGCTGTTATTCATCATTCCTTCCCTATAATATAAGCAATGTTATCTCACATTCGAGTGCAGGAGCTCTTGTTCCCTATCAGGATCTGCCTTGTGCTTTTGCCTCTGTACTCCAAGTATTTCATGCAGCAAATGCAATTAAATTCCTTATAAAAACACCCAAACAGCTTGATCAAAGTTCTCCGTTAAACCACAGCAGAAAGCAACCCTCTGTCTCTGAGCAAAACGTGCAAGCCAGACCTAGTGGCACTGTGCAAGAATTTGGAGAAACAGCACGACCTAGCGTTCCCTCTGCTTCTCACTGCCTCGCTCTGCTTCTCGCTGCCTCCTGAAGATGTGTAGTTCCTGGGTATGTCATTCCAAATGCGACCCCCACCAAGCTCCCAGGAATACAGCATTTCCTTCTGTTACTCTGGTTTCTTTACTTCTTCCTGCTGAAAACCTTCCACTACAGATATGGAACCTACCTCTCTGCCTTTGCTTCTCTATCCAAACAAGGAGGATCTTACAAATCCCATGCAACATGAATAGTTTCAAAAACAGCATGGGTTTGGGAAGAAATCTCCGCGTTGCAAAGAGTTTTGATATTTTTTCCCTCTCTGAGCACAGAGTAGAAGTAGTCTGTGAACATCACTGATCACTGAAGGCCAGAGAGCTTAAGCCACACATTCACTTTCTGTGAGCCCTGTTATTCATCCACTCTCAAGGCACATCTTCACACTGGAAAAGCCCAATGGTCCATCTAAAAGAGGACTAATGGTCTCTCAGATAACGGCACTGGAGCTGCACAGCAACCCTGGCTGTGCAATTCTGTCCTATGGAAGGACATTTCTTCTGATGCTGATCAGCTTATTCCCTGGAGCTTGAAGTTTGCCTCTGAGATTTTTGTCTCTGTAATTATGCATATTACTGCTATTCTGGTAACTGAAACCACAGAGGCTGCTTCATTCCACATGCTCCTCAATCATCGGACTTGAAGCACCATCAGACCAAAGCCAGGCCATTCTTCTGAAAAAAAAAAAAATCATACATAGGGAACCATAAAAGACCATTCATTATTGACTTTCTTTGTGGACAAATTGCCAATAGCAGGTGGGCATTGGAAGACTTGGAAAGGAAAATGTAGATGTGCTGCAGATTGTCACAGCTATGGACTGTCATGTCTGTTGATTGAAGAAAGAGCAAAGAACAAGGAAGCTGTTCTTTGGGTAAGACGCCCAAGAGCATCCTACAATGACACCTTTGGAAAATATCCTTACTCCTGCACCCTGTTCCTAGTTCTTTAAAAGGGGTGTTTACTCATCTTTATGCTGGCAAGAGCTTCTCTTTTCTCTGTTGTATAAACACAAAACCAAGTAACCAGACCTCAAAGCAAGACTCAGCTTGCCTAACCTTTAATCTTGGCTGAAAACAACAGCACCCTGACAGCTCCACCAGCGCAGAGCCTCACATGTCAAGGAGAGATCTGAGTCAGTCACAAAACTGGATCAACGGATGGCCTGGCAACAGATAAAAAGCTGTTATCTATCGCCCTCACCACCTGGGAACCTCTCTCCTTGCCTTCTCAGCCCTAATTACTTTTACTGCTTGATCTTAAGAGGTGTTTATGGTATGCCCATACCCAGGCAAATTTGCTGTTTCTTGCTGTCTTGATGGCAGTTGGCTTTTCAGCCACTTTATTACCACCTTCACTTGTGAATCAGCTAATTGCTCTTGTGAGCCCAGAGTATTAGTCCTTTTTTTTTTTTTTTTTTTTGTCATTGCAAGCCTTTGGATATTGCAATTTTCAGGGGATTATATGCAAAGCAGTAAAGACACCAGCTCTACTTTTAATGCACTCCCCTGGTCTCTCATTTCCCAGGGGACAACTGTCAGGGTGTCCTTATAGGGAAATCAGCAATTCAATTGCATTTTTTTGAGAGACTTCAATTCCAGATACTTATTCCCGTTTCATTGTGCCTGGCTGGAACACACAGGTAAAAAATGAAATTCTCCCAATTTCAGATGCCAATAGCTTCCCCAAGCAAAAGCAGACAGCACTGTTTTCCCTACCCTGCCATTATTCTATAGACACTCTTTCTTTTTTAACCTGCCAGTCTTGAGGTCTGTTTCTGAGAAATATAGATATAACACTATTTTAGCTGTAAATCCACCAGATCTGATGGCTTATCTTGAAGCTCATACTGAAATCCCACCAGTGAACTTCAACATAAGAAAAGGGTAATCTAGCAGGAAACTCAAACCTGGCTCCAAACACCCTTCCAACAGAAGAGCTTTCCAGGAGCATATCTTTCCTCACTCAGATGATGCAGGAATGAGACTGGGGTGTCAGTATCATGTTGCAAATAAACGCTATTTAACAAACCAACTGCAGTTTGCTTCCAGTCCTGACTTCTCACACAGAAGAATCTAAGCACATAGCTTAACCATCTTGTATAAACATGTCCTTCAGGGACTGGGACCTGCAAATTTTGCCACTGTGAATCCCAGTTACTCTTGCTGAGCCAAGCAGGTGGCCTTTGAGTCCCGTGTGGGTCCTGATGTGTCCTGGGAAGGCTAAGAGTGTGGGGTGATTGAGCTAGGGGTTGCCTAGGGTTAAGGTCCTGGAATCGTCAGTGTCCAAGTGGCAGAGGGGACACCTTGTTCCAGGGAATCTCCATGCAGAAATCTAGGAACAAGCCCCCACCTAAAAGCTATGCTCCGTCAGGGTCTCCATACTAGGGAGCAGAGCAAGTTCATTAATTACTACTCTTATCTGTAAATCTGTAGCTGAAGTGAAAATTATAAGGCTGCTAATTTATTTTATGTGCAGATCGTATCTGTTTTAATGAGATCCAAAAATAGCGATTTAACGTGGTGGCATTAGGCATTGACGTTGCACAGGGTCTTTTTTTCCATGTGAAATTTTCCATGGTGTTTAGTAAGATTATTTATTCCTTGAGATAAAGGATCTTTTTCTGTGCCACAGGCACTGCAAGGACCTGTGGGCTGAATCTCGCCTGCCTGGCTGTTCTGAGGTTACCCTAATGCTGGGAGGCTGTGGAAAGGGATGGTCTCCAGGTAGAGAGACAGTTTTAGGGGGTGAAGCTCTAGCATGAGTTTTCAGGCTCCTTAACATGCCATATTCTGCCTCAACTCCTTATGTGATTCAATGTATGAGATGACAAAATCCACAACTTTGTCACTTGGAGCCCTCCTCTGAGGCCATGACAGGCCACGTGGTGCACAAGCAATGACAACCTGCAGGAGTTTGGCCCACGGTGGTGTAGGGGTCTCCCATTAAGACTGCTGCCTTGCACTTTATACAAGGGATAACAGATATCTTAGCCTCAGGGGCAAAGCGACTGCAGCTGTGACAGCAGAGGAGGAGGGTGATCAGGGACCTCGGAGGCCCAAGCAGTTTGGAGGTTGCTCCTCCAACTCCTGGTGGAGTCTCCCAGCTGGTTCTGCCTCCAGGAGGTTGAAGCAATCCCCTGTAATCCAAAGCGTGTCCTTGGGCCAGGGGAAAAGATGCTGCGAGTGCACAGCCCGCCTGACACTGCTCTATCAGGAGGCGCCTGGGGATTCCCAGATGTGCATTCCCCATGCAGCTTCGTTAATATAATCAAGGCCAGTGTTTATTTAGTGTTCATCCAGTCATTGCAAAGGGACTGATTGCAGGCTGCTCTCCTGGGGCACTATTTCAGTCTGGGACTTGACTGGTGAGTATAAATAGTGTGACAGCTGCACCGAGGAGGTATTGCTGTGTGATGGAGAAGTTAAAGCCCATGTCGAGGCCTCGCTAATTGCTCAAATTATTGCTCCTGCTAACAGGGCAGCAAATTATGTCAGGGAGCCTTTCAGAAGTTACACAATGTCTAGCTACAAATAATATGCGCTCCTGGAGTAATGCTAACAAATAATTACAAAAAGGGAACCACATTAATAAAAGCTGAATGCTGGGAATAAACATCAAATTAAAAGTAAACAACACCTGAAATATTGACTCTGGCAAAATAAAGTGATACTAAGAGAAAGGAGAAAATGTTATGGAGAGAAGATCAAGAGCAATCATGCTCAGGGTAGGTTTTACCCAGCGTTTTGAAATCATAGCTCAGTCCTGACCATCCACAGTTAAATTCTGTTCTGCACTGAGGGTGATCGAGTAGATCAGAGACAGTAACAGAAGTCTGGCGTCATTATAGGTGCCATCAGCCATACAATTCTCTTTTGGCTGTTATTTTACTGCCCTTTATTCTTGCTTATTCACTTAACATAAAAGATACCAACATTACCTTCCTTTTCACACAAATAAATGATTTTTTACTTATATGTCATAGTAAAGGTGTCAGAGAGCTTGAGGAAACAACTAAAATGTTTTGGGTTCACAGTACTGTATGAATCACTACCTTATACTGGGCCACATATGGCCTGTTAACTATATATATGTAGTAAATACAACTAGACAAACATGGAAGATGAAGATGCCCCCTTTGCAAACACTGGAAGCTCCACGGTTGGGACAAACAGACCTGCCTCTTCAGTGAAGGCTGGAGGGGAGGTTAAACAGACTGGACTTTCTGCAGATCCTGCAGATCAGACACAGAAGAAGTCACTTCCCAATCCAGGTTGCTGAGGCCTTGAGAGCTGCTCCCACATATCCCCTCAGTATCACAGCAGGGATAAACAGTGGCCTGAACCATTGTAATGCAGTGAATCCCACTGCAGTGTCAAGGCCAAAATGTTCCTTTTCTTTAGCAGTGCCTCTGTTGGTATTAATTATCTGCCAACTCTTATTATTTGTTCAGTGCCAACAGGTCTGCCTCTGAGCTACCGAACACATACGATCATCCTGCGCTAAAGAGGTTATGGCCCAAAGTATATGGCACATGGGATGCACAAGGGAGCGCAGATTTCGGTGGGCCTCTGCTATTTTTGTTATAAATGTGCTTCCTTGATTACTTTTTAAGAGGGCTTTTTGTTTGTTTTTTTAAGAGAGACCCGAGAGTAGATGCTTCTGGTTTCGATTACCCAAATCTAGGCTCACACTACATAAAATCCATCTTGCTGCCATGGGCCGTACAGCCCCCTCCTCTGCTGAATGATGTCATCACCCATGGCGATTAATATATATTCTCCAGAGAATTTATGAGTATGGAGTCAGCAGTTCACCATGGTGGGATGTGGGACTTTGCAGATATTATTTGGTGTGTGGAGTAGGGCATTGCTGTCAGGGGAGAGACACCAGCATGGCACTCCTGGGGAAGATCTGACTTTTAACCATCTTCACTCTACACTAAGTCCTCTACAGAAAGGGGTTTTCTGGTCTATCTGGAGCCCATGGACATTAGAGCCCATAATCTCATCAGCAAGTAGGAGGATGTGTTTTCATCTTCCTACGTGGCAACCCCAAAGCTTTTAGAAAACAGCTGTTTGTAAGGACTGCATCTATGAATGAAAAGAAAATGTTGATTCTGCCCATTTCTGGGTGTTGCTCTCAGCTCTCAGCTAGCTTTCTACGGCTTGGTGTTTGATGTGGTTATTAAAATGTACTACATGTCTCCTTGCTTCCTCAACCAGTGCAATCAAGGGCTGAAACATACCTCACAGCAGAGACGAGTGGCTTTGCAATAATTAGCAGTAGAGAGTCTTACAGAAGATGCAATCGTCCACTGCTTGCAGTAACCTCACTTCAACTTGTTTAATCTTCTTAGCGAGGTGTAGATTACATCACCTCAAACTGACCTTGAAAGCTTCTGATGAGCCACATCAATTACATGAGTGTTGCAGGCAGCTCAGCACTTTGGTCCTTCCAGGCTCTGTAGTAGTAAATTAGCAGAGTGTAGCTGGTGCCTTCTGAAGATTTGCATTCAAAGGAACTGGTACAGATTTGGAGTCCCAGCTGGACCACGAGCAGGAGATGGCTGCTCACGCCCAGGATGGGATGATTGGATGTTATCAACAGGGTTGTCATTGCTGAAAGTCCATTTTTGCCTCTTGCATTACACAAATCCAAGCTCTAGTTTTGCACAGTTTGTCCGCAGTCCTTCTAAGAGGCTTAATAGCCATGAGGCTTAAAGATTGCTTGGGGACTTCTTAGATAACATCTCATGCTTTCAAAACAAGTATGGGTAAGGAATTTCTGGGATTCATGTATTTATTTCTTTATAGCAACTTCATTTTAAATGGATATAAGGAATAAAAAGGAATCCAGATCTCCAGGATGCACCTGGAGACTTGCTACCTCCCATTAAAAAAGGCTATTTGTCCTTGACTGTAAATGGCATGGTGTTGTTCATCTGTATGACAAGAAAAGTGTGTTTTTCTCCTCTTTTTTTTTTTTTTTTTTTTTCTTTTTCTATTTCTTCAGGAAATGAAATTTGAGAGATGTTGCATCCTTCCTAGATGGGCCTGGAAAAGAGTTATCTCTGAGTCAGCACTTGCAATGCCCGCCTGGTCTGGGGGCTTGGAGCTGGTTTCTCCCATAGAGTCTAAACATCGTTTCATACTTCATCTCACTGGCTGGTCGGGGACGCTTTCTGTGGACAGTTTTGTCGTCTGACAGCCAGCAGGAAAGCCGACCTATTGGTGCTGGCATCAAAAAAGCCACTGCTTGGCTCCTGCTCCCTGCCTCCTGCCCGTGTATGGCTCCACGAGAGGAGAGCACGGTGCTCTCGCAGGGTGCCCGCACACCNGGAAAAGAGGTATTTCTGAGTCAGCACTTGTAATGCCTGCTGGTCTGGGGGCTTGGAGCTGACTTCTCCCATAGAGTCTAAACATCCTTTCATACTTCATCTCACTGGCTGGTCGGGGACGCTTTCTGTGGACAGTTTTGTCGTCTGACAGCCAGCAGGAAAGCCGACCTATTGATGCTGGCATCAAAAAAGCCACTGCTTGGCTCCTGCTCCCTGCCTCCTGCCCGTGTATGGCTCCACGAGAGGAGAGCACGGTGCTCTCGCAGGGTGCCCGCACACCCGACACACCAGGTCCATGTGTTTTGGAGACCCTTGGAGGCCATGCTGGGGTTAGGGCAAAGATGGATCTCCAAACAAATAAAAGAAACCAAAAAAGAAAAAAATCCTCTGACAAGCTGACCCAAATGCTAATCAGGATTCTAAGAGCCAAGCTTTTCTATCAACACTGAAGTAGAAAAGGTGTTTATTACTAGTCTATTACTAATTGCAGCGTTCACAGAGGTTGGAGGCGCTGGCTGATAAATCCTGGTCTATTTTAGGAAGATGTTCCTACACTGTACTGGACTCCTATTTTGGGATGTAATTCTGGAGCAACCTGTGTGGTCACTGAGGTTTGCTGTGCTTCCAGAAATGTGGTTTCTAACAACTCATTTGTCTCTTTTTACTGCCATCTAGTGAAGTTTGCTGGGAAGACGAATAAGCTCCCCCACAAGCATCAAAAGGCAGAGCATTTCATTACCAGCAGTAGTAGTTGCAGGCAAATCAGTGTGCAGAAGTGAGAGAGGGATGGAAGGAATTGCCATGTGCTTGATGATAGCATTTCTGATTTTTTTACTGAATCTGCAGAGAAGTTTTAGATCAAAGAGTAGTTTTACCAGCCACCTGCATGCCCTATGCTCATGTGATTAGCCTTACGGATGATCCTACGCATGGGATCCTATCCACACCTGTACAGATAAAGCTGTATTTCATATAACTCAGCCAAGCAGAGAGCTCCAGTTGGAGCTGTGATGATAAATGGCAGGGTCAAGGAAGTCAGTTGGCTTAAAAATAGCAAAGGAAGGTGGATCTGGGCTCTCTTCCTCTGTTGAACTACCTGAACCAAGAAGAGCAGACTGGAATCAAGAGTCCTGCATGACAGAGCAAGGAGCATGTCCTGCTGAGATTAGAAGATACCCAGAACCTCAGTGCCTCAAACACGGGAGATGTTTGTTATGCAGAGCCTTTAATCCAGAGGCTTTTATTATAAACAAAGAATCTGGTAAGCTACATTAAATCAGAGGTAGCATGTTTTATTTTTAATATTCAAAAGGATTTTTACTTGTCATATTCAAGTGAGAAATAGCTAATTGTTAAAGAAAAACAGATACTTCTAAGCAGCACCCTGAACATCAAGCCGCAATTTTGTCCTCTATCCATTTGCTCCCTGAGGGGCACTCGACTCGGGGAACACCCTGAATCCTCATCTGTCTTTGAGCAAGGAAACAACTAGGGGTGATTAGTTTGAAAACTCTATTTCCAGGAACAATCTTCCACAAAATATTGGTCAGGCTCATGGCTTGCATGCCGTGTGGCTATCCTGACTGCTGGAGTTACGTGACCTCTGCCCAAACCACTGCAGAACCGCAGGACAGGTAAGTGTCAGGTAGACAAGAACGCCAAACTCAAACCAGCTGCCCTTGAAAAGCCAAGAGGGAAATGAAGGTACTGAGGACCTCCTGGGAGATATTCATGTGGTTAGACCATGCCAGACCTGGTCAGGGTGCTCGTGATTGATAGCTACATATAAGGGGTCATGAAGGGATGTAGGATGTGATCTTTGCTCAGATTAGGAGAAATGTCCTACCTTGGAATTCCTGACTTGTTTAGTCAGGAATAAAAACTTAACCAAAAGTTTTATGAGCCAAGCTTTCTCTCTTGCATGGTCAAGTCAAAGGAAAGAGCAACTATTGAGGTGGACGGGGTACAGAAACCTGCTGTGGAAAGTCTTAGTGCACATTAGGCTGGAGGTCTCTGGGGCTTTTGGTGGTGATTCTGTTTTCTCTGCTGTTATTTTAAGGAAAGTCAAAGACGCCCAGAATTAGATGACTTATTTATAAATCACAGCAGATGAATACATAGATAAACATCATCAACAGGAGACAAACGCGTATTTTCAATGTTGAGCTTCTGTGTACCAGAAAGGTTGTGCCTATATCAGTGCCATCATCAGATGGTGGAAGAGTTTTGCACACTGATTTGGTATTAAAATGTATTCAAGATCCAGCTATAGATGAACTCCTGCAATGGGCCAAGTCCAGTAACTCTGTCCCGTTACAGTCCGTTGGCACAGGAGCAAGCAATGTTGCAGCAACACTCATGATCCAGCACGTACTGCAGTGCCCAGCACCACCAGGGAGNTGTTGGCACAGGAGGGTACATTGCACGTTGCAGCAACGCTCATGCTCCAGCACATACTGCAGTGCCCAGCACCACCAGGGAGCCCAGGGGAAAACAAATTAATTATTCAATCGTGGAGGTTTGTTTTAGCAGCAGCCCAAACATTTACAGTCCCGTTCGATATACAGACTACCCATACGGCGCGTGTGCATACAGAGCGTGCTGTCCAATTAAGTACATATAATGCAGTCTCCAGCACACTAACTCGTACATCAGGTCCTTAATTACGCCAGACTTTATTCCAGTGGTTGAAGATATTGCCCTTTGGTGAGACCTAAAAGCACCAAAGGGAGCTGCCGGAGCTGGTGCCTCATCCAGATCAATATAGAGGGGAAGGATAATGCAATTACTTGTGGATTAAATTGAAAACAATGGAAATATCATGATGTATTGGGAACCTGGAGCATTTCATCATGAGGAAGGAGAGAGAGAAAAAGAAGGAAAAAACAATGTGCTAAAATTGCTTTCAAGAGAGGAAGAATGGCTGCATTCCTGGATTAATTACAGATATTTTCATACATTACTAAGGCTAGGATTTGACAATTTTCCTAATATAGTGCAGCCTAAATACAACAGGTCACAGATTTCCACCTAGTCATTTTTGCTTTCAAATAATGTGCATTCTAACCAAAACCATACCCTGTCTTACAGTGAATTCAGTGGCAAAACTACAGACAATAAGAGTAGATTCAAAATTTTCGAATTCCCGTAGTACTGTTTTGAAATCTCCTATGAGAAGTATTTTCTAGGAGCTTTCCAAGATATTTTATGTTCTAGTACTCATATTATGATCTTATAAAACTTTATCCTGGAAGTAAAATCACAATATGGGTTGAATAAACATTTCTGAAAACCAAACAAATTTGCAATTTTGGATGAGTAAGTTTATCTCAAGAAAAGTAAAAAAAAAAAAAGTAATATGCTAGAATGTCTATTGAAATGCCATTCATGAAATACCATTTCATTTTTGAAAAGCGGTAAATAACCACAAACACGTTCTAAATCAAATGAACCATTTTTGAGTCAGAAACTCATATCTGATTACAATTTAGCACAACCATCATGCATACCTAATATAGTCCTCCAGGTTTTCTTTATATACAGTATTCGCTTTTTAGGCTCACTGATGCCTCTGCAGAAGTAAAAATTCTGTAGAAGTTAAATTTTAATAACTTTATAGTGTGCTATTACATGCAAGCTGTTACAGTATTTGGAATTTCTGTCTTTTACTGAATGTCATTATATTTTCCAATGTGTCAAATGCTTTTAAAAAACATTTTCTTTTAAGGCCAGCCCAGTATATTTCCTCTGACCTGAGCAGACCTTTATATAAGATGTGTTAGGAGATGACGTCATCAACAGACTTAATGGAACTGAGGAGCAAAATAATTTTTCATAAATACATTTAATAAGAAGTAGTTGCTGTGTTCTTGTCTTTGCCACTTGCAATTTCACCTCTAGGTTTCTTGATAGACACAGTCTTATTTTTGTTCTGGTGTTACATCTGTACCAACAACAGCTTTATGATTTTTCAGTATTTTCATTATCTGGAGCTATTCTGCATGCATTTGTTTTTTGAAAATGGTAGTCCTGAAGAATTTCATCTCTATTTCATACCTTGTCCCATTCTCTATTTTTTTTTTTTGGCCAGCCACAGTATTTTTAGCAGAGGGACCTGGCCCCACTAACCCCTGCAGATCTTCTGGGGGACTGGGGTAGAGGAGAAGGAGCCATTTCATAGATGACGAGGAGGCAAACAGCTCCCTCAGTGACATGGTCACCTTTCGCCTTTTGCTTCTGGAAACTCTGCTGTGGGGTGAAAATCCTGACGTCTTGTACTGCAGCTCGACTCCATCATCGCCTGCTCTTCATCCTCCACTGGGAACAACTTCTTTTCTGTGCTAACCTTGAAAACGTCTACTCAGCACAAAGCCTCCCTGCTCATTTCACAGAGAATCAGGCAATGCTGAATGCAGATAATAGCCCATTTATGTTGACTCTTGTTTTCCCATCTTGTAAACACCCCTTGAATTTATATTCTCATCATTTTTTTTGCTATAATACTGTTCCCTAAGCCATAAAAAGAGCAATTCTAAGCTTCTTGACAGCTAATATTTCTGTGAGCAATATTAGTGCATTGCGAGTCTGACCCAAACGCTGCTTCAGTGCAGCCTGATCCTACCCAGTGCTGAGCTCCCGCTGTGCTCCTCAGCGTGCTCTGCGTTCCTGGTGGGCGAAGGTGCTCAGCAGGCAGCAGAATGAGGCTCCAAAGCACCAGGAAGGACCCAAAGCAGAACTAAGATCACTGCCACTCGGATGTAAACTGTGTGCAAGACACACACTTGCAGCAGCTAAACTCTACGGCATGATATTGCCGTAGGAGATGACACCCTCTTGGGACATATATGAGCAGGAGCATAAAAAGCTCTATGTTTGCATGTTCCTGTGGGCAAAACTTTTACAGAGGTCACAAGCAAGAGCTGTGTGACGTGTAACTCTACCGACTCAGAGACTCCTGCATGCTCAGCATGTTCATAAAAGCGAAGCTTAGATTTGGGTTTCTTTAGTTGAACAACCCATTTTCATGCTAATTGTTGCATCTGCAAGAACAAAATTCTTGATAACTCTGCAGTGGTTACGCTACGTGGGGCATCTGAGGATATTTGGAGTCCCAGTCTTCCTAAGGAGAAACAAGCAGCTATTAAAAAAAGAAAAAAGTAATTATGAGCTATAAACACAGATGCCTGCACACACACTGCATTGCATCCTCCTCTCCCAAGTTACCTCTCCTGCTTGGAACTGTACTTACACATGAAGATAGCCCAGCCCAGCTCCATCTCACTGCCTCTTGGACTAGTGGGGGCAACAAACTTCAGAAACAAAACCATAATGCACACTTGGCTGACTTATTTAAAGAATTAAGCCCTCATTTTGCTTCCTGTGGTTCAATGCAGAGATGGTTTTAAGCACTTCTTGCACCATGCACTTGTCTGCAAGCCATGATCCCGGCACGGTCGGGAGAAGCTAAACTGCAGTGACCTGCCCAGGCCATCCTCTCACTTAAGCCCTAGCCCTTTCTCTCTCTTTTGCTAAGTTTTAGTGTCCTTCAAGCTCTGAGCACTCCTGCTGGGGAGGCTGACTCGAGGAAGAACTCCTGGCAGTTGTTTTCCTTCCTTCTGAAGTATCTTAACACACTCAAAGANCCCAGGCCACCCTCTCACTTAAGCCCTAGCCCTTCCTCTCTCTTTTGCTAAGTTTTCAAGCTCTGAGCACTCCTGTTGGGGAGGTTGACTCGAGGAAGAACTCCTGGCAGTTGTTTTCCTTCCTTCTGAAGTATCTTAACACACTCAAAGATGTCTCAAGTCGCTGCTTTTCCTGACCAGTCAGCACTGCCTGATAAAGTCATTGAGATGAGAGAAGCGAGGAGAGATGAACATTAAGGTTTCCAGCTGCTCTGTGCATGAGGAAGATTTGTTCTGCTCTGTATGCTGCAAATGCCAGTTTATTTTCGCTGGTCTCCATGGGTGGCAATCAGAGTCCCCAGCCTGGCAGAGTAGCTCTCCTGCTCATCAGCTAAAGTGTTTGGGCACACCGCAAACTCTGCCGATGGGCAAGCTGATAATGCAGACTAAAACCTGCATGTTTTGCAATAAGCTCCTTGGTTGTTTTTTTTCTTCTTGCCATGGCCCATTGCAAGGAGCACCAAAATTGGCTCCCTAGGCAATTCATTAGAAACTGCACACTGCAGCCAAAATTTGACATATTTGGGTAGTTTGGAGGAATTCATGGATTGCCTCCCAGTCAAAATCACTTTAATGTTCTCCCTTCATAGTCTGTAAAGTTAAATGACTCTGGGCAGTGAAGCGTGGCTATCAGCTTTAAAAACCTCAAAACTCAACCACAATTTTCTCAGGGCTCCCCTCTGCAGCGATAACACTTTCTGCTCATGCAGCACTTTATAGTGGAAACTTTCTAGGACATGCACCAGTGACAGGGAGCTGCGAAACACTGTGCGTGTCAGGAGCTCCTGCATCGTGACCTGCCCATACCTACGTGGAGAAAGGGGTTGGGGCAGCAGAGGGGTAGGATAGCAAATCCGACAGCTGGATATTGCAGGCAGAGAGCATCAGGCTGGAAAGGTGGTACTCATTCCTGACTGTGAGGGAAACTGTGGGACTGAATCCCCTATAAGCACAAGATGGATTTTCAAGGACTTGCGATTTAATAATTCTTTTCTTCAGAGACCAGCACAACCATTTACTCATTTCTGACTGAGAGGGAAACTGTGACTAAATAAGGATAAGATGGATTTTCGAGGACTTGAGATTTAATAGTTGTTTTCTTCAGAGACCAGCACAACCATTCCTAGAGAAACGAGCACAAACCTCACGGCGGGAAGGTTCGTTCATGGGCTACCCAGAGACTGGAGCTGCGGGTGGCTGCACACACGACCACAGCACTAAGACGTGCAGACCTGGTGCTGTCACACGAGTCACCAAATGAGGGCCGAAGCAAGAAGGCAGGATATAGACTTTTCCATTTTCCCACAGATGCATATGCAGCCATCAGGCTGGCAAATATTTGCCCAGACATTGACTTGGGCAAGGAAAAGACTTAATTTAATGTCTCTTATGCACTTCGGAAAATTTTACTCCAGTGCTTGTCTTTGGTCTGCTGAGTATGGAGACTTTTGCTCAGATTTCCCCTCACCTCCCTCTTTCTTTTTTTTTCTTTCTTTTTTTTTTTTTCACATGGAGTGTCCTGGATTACATCATCTGTGTTTTACTGCAACATTATCTAATGTCACTGCTTATTCACTGTGATCCTCATTTGGGATGTACAATTCATGTCACTGTAATGGGAGGTAAAAATATAAGTGCTAAAGTGTCAACTGCTGTAAATCAGCAAATTTAAGTGCTTTGTTAAACATATCCAGGTCTCTGGGTTTTGTTCCTCCAAGAACTATGCAAGACTCTGCTGTCCTGAAACAATATAAAGCAGTTTGTCTCACTACCTCATACCTTGATCCATATGTGTGTTACACCAGCCTATGTCATCCTCAGACCTCTCCATTTCCCTTGGTCGGGACAACATGTCCCACTTATTCTTCACCTTACAGAAGCAAGGCTGTCAATTCTGACTGGCCTTGTATGTACCAGATATGAAAAGAAAGTTTCTTATTAGTGTTAAGATGACTCTGCTGCAGCATCTAGGTCTGTTTTGTGTGTATCTCCTTATGAATTTCTGCATCACGTCTGTCCGCTATACACAGTTCTGAAACATGGAATTCAGGTCCAAAAGATTTATCTTGCCAAAGAAATATCACATCTAAGGGTACCACCGATCACACGATGCAGTTGTCAAACCAGTAGCCATGGATGGTAACATTCTCTGCAGAACTTATCTCTAGAACTGTATTTCATGGAAGGAAAGAGAATAAGTAAGATGAAGAGCAATGAAAGTCAGACTGTGCAGACACACTCACTGCCATGAACTTAGCTGAAAGCTTGTTTCAAGTTTCCCATATACCATTTTAGAAAGTTAAGCTGTCAGATCTACTTGTGAGCAACATGCTAATCTATGAAACACATTTCTCTCTTCTCCAGAATAACACATTTCACCAAATCTCTCTTCTATTATTTCTTTAACAGTGTTATCACTCTTTGAGTAAGAGCTATCTTAGCTGAGTGGGATTTTGAGGTGTAACAGTTTACAGGTACTGTTAGAGTTGTAGCTTTGAAAGATGCCATCAGAGTTTTTTGCTATATATTATTCTCAAATTTAGAGAAAAATGTGGAAAAAGAAGCACTTTTGACATCCAGTCTAACTGAGGTTTCATAGTTAACAAATCACTGCCACCAAAAGGGCATCCTCTTCCTTTGATTTTGTTACACAAGAGCATTTGTGCTGCTTTCCCTGCACAAGCACTTGCTCACCGAGGCTGTTCAACCAGTTGAGACAGGAAGAAACTCACCTGGAAAAAAAGTGATTATTTTTGTGCTTTAGGGAGCTGATCTGGCTTGCTGAGTGGTTTGGTGGGAAGCTGAACCTGCGTTAGGATTGCAGAGACAGCAAAGCAATGAAAGAGAGGTCCTCTCTGGTGACAGCAAGAGGTTAGCTTGAGTCAGCCACCTTGTAAACCTCATCGTGGAATAGCTTAGGCATTAGGTTGAGTCATCCACCTTGAAAGCCTCATCGTGGTCTAGCTCAAATGGGATGTATCTGGGCCTAAATCTAGTAATGAAGGCAAAACAAACCTGTGTGTTGGTGTCTCTGGGGATGTTGCCCTTGCACTGTCAGCTAACTGTGCAATATACTGTCCGACCAACTGCAATGCTGCAGCTTTCTGTTTTGCACATCCATAAATAATGAGCAGAAAAATTCCCACAAGTGTCCTTCCTGCATCTGTAGGAACCCCAAACATAAACCCCAAAGAGATCTGCCAGTGCCAGTGGGAATCTTTCCACTGATCTCAAATGACTACAGCTTGGCGAGGAGGAGGAAGGTCTA
This sequence comes from Crypturellus undulatus, assembly GCA_013389825.1. Classification (NCBI taxonomy): domain Eukaryota; kingdom Metazoa; phylum Chordata; class Aves; order Tinamiformes; family Tinamidae; genus Crypturellus; species Crypturellus undulatus. The sequence continues at coordinate 106,907 of VWPW01032549.1, forward strand.
ACTTTGTCTAATTTGTAGTTTAGTACACTACACTAAAATACATATAGCTCAGTACATCTTCCTATGAGTATGATTTTATTTCAGCTCAACAACATGTATGAAAATTTACCTAGAGCTCTATTTTATCATTCCAATGAGATGAAAATTATTATGCCAGCTCTGACTTCCTTCTTCCTTCTTATCAGGAAGCTAATGAAATTAGGCAGTCTACAATGTAACATGTAAAGGGTTGTCAATGAAGCACTTAAAAGACATTTGTGCTGAGAGAATTTTAGTGTCAAAGGGAGTAACTTGTGGAGCAGACGGGATGGCAGGAAGGGTAGGACAGAAGCATTTGGACTGTGCTGGAATATCAGATTACTCTGCAAATGTATTTTGAGATCTAACAACTGTGAATGTGCTGAATATCTGAGAACGTTTAAAGAAATTTATCATGAATAATTCTGTATCACTTAATTGATCTTTACTCTCCTCTCTTTTAAAGAGGGAAAATGAAATGATCACTGCAGTATATCAGGGATGACAGCATTTTTAGGGTCAGGTTCTCCACTAGACCCGTCCTGTGGCCACAGGAGGATGAATGATGGGACCTGGGCAACTTGGAAACAACCAATCAGCTAAAGTTAGCAAGAACTGTTTGCTGAATAATTGGGCATAAATAATACACGACTGCAGGCAAGGCCAGACCATGGTGTCCTGACCATGGCCAGCTTCCACCTGGCAAGATGCTGAACAGAGATCTCTGCAGGGTTTGGCACCAGAAACCTCATAGGAGCTGGTGGACGTTCACTGATCAGGTCNTCACTGCAGCATATCAGGGAAGACAGCATTTTTAGGGTCAGTTTCTCCACTGGTCTATAATAGATACGGTCTATAAATGCATCTCCTGTGGCCACAGGACCTGGGCAACTTGGAAACAATCACCCAGCTAAAGTTAGCAAGAACTGTTTGCTGAATAATTGGGCATAAATAATACACGACTGCAGGCAAGGCCAGACCATGGTGTCCTGACCATGGCCAGCTTCCACCTGGCAAGATGCTGAACAGAGATCTCTGCAGGGTTTGGCACCAGAAACCTCATAGGAGCTGGTGGACGTTCACTGATCAGGTCAGCAGCCCCTATGCACTAACCTTGGAAAGAGCAACCCGGTGATGAAACAACTCCACCGCTGATAATGGGCAAAGCTCTGAAGAAGGGAAGGTTCTCTTACTTGTCAACGTGCCATAGAGACATCCTCACTAAGGACTCAAAGCAGGGACAGGTCAACAGGCAACACCGAGTGCTTTGGAAATGCCTCCCTCCTGAACACCTTGATGCAGCACCCAGCCAAGTGCTGGAACTGGCAAGCACTAAACTCATAGCGGGATGGGAAGGTTTTTGCCAAATCTTTTTGCTATTAATATATAATTTACCTTGGGAAAATGTCTCAGGACTTGCTATTAGCAATGTACAGATCAGATTATGAACAATCTGTAGACACAGAAGAAAAGAAGTAGAATGTTCACAGTCCATGGACAGCATTACTTTTAAAGGCAGTGAGCTTCATTTTCTGGATTTTTCTAACGAGAAAATAATCTTGATAACAAATAATCTTTTTATGCTTTTATTTTTTTGGTTCAGAGACCACTGAGACATCTGCTGAAATGAAGCTTGCAGAGAAGTGCATAATGAATTGGAGGGACTGTGGCCTGTTTTTAATGCCTCTAGGCACATGGAGATAGGAGCATTTTAGGCTTTTACTCTTATCTGTAATCCTCTGAGCGCTCTCTGCCAGGAAGTATTTGCAGTTAGTTGATGATGTGTGAATGATTAATAAGACAGAAAACATTCAAACTAAACACACATTTTGGGAAGGAAGCATTAGATTTTAGCCACCACTGATTCAGACAGAAAAAAAAAAGCTTATATTTCCTTTTGTTCCCATACCTAGCCCAAAGCTCTCTGAAATCTGGGTGAATATTCCCATTACTTCAGTGGCTTGTGGATCAGCCCCATAATTTCTAGACCTAATGTATGAAGTATTTGTGAAGACACAGGCTTACTCTTGAGTCTTCCTTTAAAACACTTTTCCATGGCTTTGAGAGGCTGGAGTGCTTGCTAGTCCACCTTGCTGAAGAGGAAGGGCTAGAAGGTATCCCAGCTTTTCCCATACTCTTCCTTTATGTTAAGGAAAACTGCTGAGTCCAGGTGGTGGGAGAATGAGACCATGTGTGGCTGAACACTGCTCGGCTCATGCTGGGCTACACTGGGAATCATCAGGGTAAGGGTAAAATTCCTCCTATTCTGTGTCACAAAGACATCCTGTTAGATGCTCAGGGTCTGCATTGAGGCGCTGCTGTAATTATAATCATTATGTAGAACACACAGAGGGATTATTAAATAGTCATACTGTTTAAGTATGCACTAATTATATACAGCACAGGACAAGGACGGCACAGAATGTCTCCTAGAAGAGTAGCCTGCATCTCCGGCATCCATCTAAATTAAAAACTTCCGCAGAATGATAACCTTAAGTAACTGTGCACTTCAGAGACAGCTGTGGAAGAGTTAGAACTAACTCAATCAACTAAATTATGTGTAAATGGGTTCACTTTTATTAGTGGTCTCCAATGTATACAAATTTCAGCAGTAAAGCAGCCACAACAAATGGATTAGTCCATTATCTGTTATCATCGGCTTCCTCTCTGTCGAAATATTTTTCTGACCCTAAAGACTATCTTATAAATTAAAAAAACAACCAAACAACAACAGCAGAAAACCAAACAGAAAAAAACCCTGCTTAAAATTCCATCCCTTACACGGCTTTCCTGAAGATAAAAGATGAACTCTGTGCTGAGGTGTTTGTACGCGCTGTGGAAAGAGAAGCAAAAGGCCATTTTTGCTAGACACTTTGGTAAAAGCACTCCAGACAATTATGATACTTTTAAATGTAATCTACTCCAAACACAGCTTGCACAAAAATACACGGGAGATAGAAATCCCTTGCTAGATGTTTTTTCTCCCTCTGAATATCGGCTGCTGTGCCTCCTGGCAGAAATGAAAGACTCAGTACAAAAGAAATCCTTGTTGATTCAGCAGTGAGAAGGGACCTTCAGCTGCTTGGGGAGATCTGCCACATGATGTAGTTTGCAGCGTGGCCAAGGATGGACAACGACAAGGCTGATAGTCCAGGCACTGACAGGCAGAATATGATGGACGAGATGCAACATACGACTCATCCAAACAATTTTTCATTAAGAAAAGAGAAGAAGAAAGGTGTCTGCCAAACTCAGTACCAAAATGCAGCTACAGTGGATCAGTAGATCCCTGAACCAGAGGCCAGCCCTGTGTTGTAGGTTTGCAATATTGATTGCCTTTTATCAGTAAAGATTTAAAGACAAGCCAAACCGGCAACATATCTGGAGCACTGTTGTACAGGTATGGCAAGTGGAAGGTGTTTCTTGTTATAACTAATTCCTTAAAAGCCAAATTTCACTCCTGTATACTCAGGTGTTCTGACCAGGGGATGCATCAGCACAACCATGGTTTTTGGCCTGCATTTTTTTTGGTGTTCCAGGGGAAACTCATTTGACATGTCCCAGACGTGAGCGTCTGGTACGGGAGAGAGGCCACAGTTCAGTTCTCTGGGCACGTGTGTGCGCCTGTAATGGAAGATGTCATAAATGTCCTTGAATAAATAAACGTCCTATCTTTGCCTGGAAGAATATATTTGCATACACAAAAGTATATTCATAGCTGTTTCCTCCACAGCTTCCACTGCCAACAGAGATCAAAGGCCTGAAGTTGTAAATTAAGGCAGTCTAGGAAAAGCCAGCAAGGAATGCAAGCTCTAGTCCTAGGCTGACTTGGTTTGCTGCATTTATAAATGCTTCTTCTTTTTTACTCTCCATAACACACCAGTCCCTCTGAGAGCTTCTGCCCATTTTTCAACACAACAAAAATGTGCAAGGAGTCAGTAAAAAAGGAGCTACTGTCTGGTTATATAAGACAGAAGGGACAGAAAAGAAAGGAGCATTGGTTTTGCTGATGGGGTATGGGAGGGAGAGATCAAAGACTTCTTGGCCACAGAGAAAATCTTCCACTGGGTCCACTGAGTCTATTATTCCTCAACAGTTAAGAAGGGAAAGCTGCAGATATCACTTATGTGTCAAAATTCAAGGTGTAGATAAACTCCATCCCTCCATTAAGTCTTGTCTCCTGGCTATCTGTAGGTCATTGCCTGCTGAGGGCCATGTTCAAACGACCTGAACTAGACCCAGTAACCCTGAACCTTCTCTTCCTCACTGGTTTAACTAGAAACTATAACGAAAAACACTAGGAACATGGACGTGGGATATAGGCTGTCTGAATACGGCTCCGAAAACACTTGTTTCAGGTGGTTCCCTGCTCAGCCTGCTCAGCTAAGTTTTCTATTTTGAGGCCCCCATACCATATGAAGGCCGAATACGGAACACAGTGCAACTTTCCACTCAAGACACCTAAGCCCTTTCTTGGAATTATGCCTCACTTACATGACTACTTGGGAATGTACAGGGAAAACGTAATGGCTTTCAGTGTAAGTTATCAGAATGTAGTTTCAAGATTTAAGCTACAAAGTTTGCATAAGGCTTGATAGTATTTTGGTTTTATTACATTTGCATAGCTTTTTTTTTTCTCCAGAGCTTTACAACATGGATTTGTCAGTGACTCTGTCATTATGTAATGTAGGCCTTTAGTGAAATACCATCCTAGAAACATGGATATTGCCCCTGAAGCCTCTGAGAGCCATCGAGCCACTCCTCTGAGTATACAGAACCAAGCTGGAGATAAGTTAATTTTCCAGAAAAAAAGGACAAGTAGATGGAGTCTTCCCTTCATGATAGTCTCTGTCTTTAGGAACTGCCTTCACATTCGGGCACAACTAGGAATACACAGTGCTGAACCTCCCCGGTCACTTGGTGAAGATTTGGCAGTAGCAGGTACTTTCTATGTCTCTAAAACTTGTTCACTACTTCTTTAATGAGACACTTCCAGTCTGCTACTGTCTTATGAAAGCTTTCTTTTTACGTGTCGCCGTGGCTTCACCTGGACTTCTACCTGCAGAAATCTCCCAAGTTGGACTATAAATGACATTATGCAGTAGGAAGGGTATGTCCTCTCATTTTGGGAGCATACCATGGGAAGGAAGGAACTCTGCTTTGCCAAAGACTCACTCTATGACCTTGGACAGGGCCTTTCAGTGCTATCTCCACCTGTAAAATACAGATAATTCTTTCTTTGCTGTAAATCATAAGGTTGTTGTGGTGCTTAATTACAGTATTTAGAAAGTCTCTCAGGAGCTGTACTACATAAATGCTAAATGAAGCTGTTCTTCTTCTTCCTTGGCTACTGTCAATTGTCTTATCGATCTAGTCCATTATAGACTCAGAAAAAAAGCTGTTTATTACAACGAGAACTGAGAGCTGAAATATTTTTCTCCTCCTCACTAGACTCCTAACTTGCTCCCAAAGACATTTTTAGTACTCAAACACGTTGACTTGAATCTATAGAAAGGGGAATAAAAATACTGGACATCATTCTGCGCTAAGTAAACAGCTTTATCAGAGCTTTCCATAACTGACATGTTCAGTTTACTGGTAAATATTGCAACTTTTATATGAAAGAACTGCCACAGAAAATGTATCTTTTCTCTTCATCTAAGTCTGAATGGAAAAATCACTGGAATCAATAGGAGGCTTCTTCCAAATACAGAGGGATTTGAAGCAGATTATTAGTGTTTTGCAGGTTGAAGGTATACAAAAATCTGCAATGATTTCACTGGGAGTTTTTTGTACAAAAAAATGCAAAATCATCCCCAGTATTTAAATAGTTTTAGGACCAATGAATTGATGCTAGTGTAAAGAAATGATTTATTGCAACAGCTAAAAGAAATGACAAGTTGTCTTGCACGTTAACATGAACATGTATTTAGGCAAATACATTCAAAACATAATGTACTAGCCCCATCCAAAACCAGCATTTCCAAGATGTCCAACTATCTTGGCAATAACATTACTCCTTGTAAAATCCCGAAGAAGCCTACATCATTGTATTATTCAAAGAACTATTTTTAATTAGTTCACAAGTTAGGCGGCCGTTGATAACATAACATTTAACATTACAGCGAAGGCTGAGCAATAAGCAGGTGCTTCGCTGCTGCGCTCCCTTCTTTTTCAATTATGGAGAGAATAATGTTTTTACAAGGAATCAGGCAAAGGTTAATTTGCAATTAGAGCTTATGATGGGAAGTGGCTCTGTTAGGGAGTCCTGTGACTCACAAGCCCATCACTGAGACATGAAAATGAAATGGAGGTCAAAAAGTATCCCATGACAGCACAAAAGATATTCCACAAGCATATTCTGATGCCTTTCCACTGGTGGGCAGTTCCCAGCTCATATGAGGTCCTTTCAGCGAGGCACTAATCAAGCATGTCAGAAGTGGACTCTGCAGATCAAAGTTGAAAATTTAGCTACATAAAGTAGAGGTTAGGAGAAAATGTTACCGTCCCTTGACAGAGAAGGGGAACCGACAGATTAGAAGATCTACCAAAAGTGAGTAATGCCAAGTCATTCCTGAAAATGACATGGGTATGGGGGAAGAGGGAGGTTATCCCTGGAAAGAAGAAGTCTGGAAGGAAGCAAGCTGCAGCAGAGCCTCAGGGACCCTTTATTTGCAGTGGGAGCCTGAGCTTTGCACCGTCCTTGGCCATCGCCAGGGCAAATTTTGAACGTTTTTTTCCCCCCGCAGCGAACTGTTGAAATTCCTGAACAAGGATGCTCAGCAGAGCACTGCCTGTCCTAAGTATCATCAGGGTATGGCCGCACACGGCAAACAGCCCAGCTACACTGCAGGAGGATATACAAGCCCAAGGATGGAAGGTTTCTACCATGCAAAAGGCTGCCTGTGTTCCAGATATTCTGGAAGTTTATGATTATTTATGCATATCCTAACTTGACCCTTAAAATTCATTATAAGTAGGGAAAAAGTAGTCCATGAAAAATAAAAATTAAATCTCTACCTTCCATCTGACTTTTAAACCTGTAATAATCCCTTGGGTCTTGTAGTTAAGCTTCCTCTGGCAGTCAGGAAAGCTAACATTTACTTTAAAAAGAAATCTGGCAGGCAGCTTCCAGTATAACCCGACTTCAGGAGCTAAAGATCTAAAAATAATTCCAATAACATAAGGTTCATTCCAAAAATTATGGGAGTTGGCAACTGCAATCTGATAAATTGACATTTTCAAGTTCTTAGCAGGATGTAGAGGAAAAATAGAAAAGAAAAAAAATAAAAACCAACAGTCTGGCTCCAGAATAATGTATGCTGACCTAATATCCACCTACCTATTCCTTGCATATACTTGTTCACCTGAAAAGGAATTGCTCGAGCTCATTGCTCATGCATGCTTATTCCTCGCCCTTCTGAACCAAGGAGTTTGAAGAACGCAGGGAAATAACTTCTTCTGCTTGGATGTATAATGCAAGAGATGCGTAGATATGATCAGCCTATGGCAGCATAACAAATTCCTGAGCACTGCAAGGGCGCATGAGTGCTAGAAACTCACCCCACCGCCCAAGTGGCAAAATCTGATGGAAGAGGGTCAAGCCAAGTCACTCACCGAGGACTATCAAAAAGCCCGTAGAGGGATCACCACAGCCCTGGCTGAGTGCCATGAGTCAATCCTATTTCCAGACCCTTAGTTCGTATTTCTGTGCAAATTCCCAATGAGTTTTAGGCATCATCCCAGTCACCCGATCCCACTCCTCGGGGGCTCTGGAAGGGTTCGGAGCACGTCCTGGGTGGCCGCAGCACCTTTGTGCCCATCAGCACCTGCATCCCTGTGCTGACAGGATGCCGGTGGTGATGGATGCTCCCGGCTCCAGGGCTGGGCAGCCAGCACAGGAGGGCTCACCACACCGGAGCACCTTAAATCAACCTGTCTTCCTCTGCATTTAAAACTCCCCTTGATTAATGGTGCCGAAAGCCTGATAAATGAGAATCAGGCACGTTGTGCATACAGATATCTGGGCAGATTAAATAATTAATCATCCTGTAATTAATAAAGACAGTTACTGGCGTTTTTGAACTTTCCCTCCTCCATTCCTTGCCGGCTTTCAAAAGATTTTTGACAAAAATAACTACAGACACGAGGAGCTAATCCTGCTTTGTGGGGGAGGGGGGACCCGCTGCTTCGTTAATGTGGCAAAAGCTGCGCATACATTTGAGCAGTAATGAGATCTCCAGGGCAAAGTATGACATCTGCTCCAGAACTTCTAAAATACAGGTTAATTTACACCAGCCAAACCTCTTTGAAGCCAGGCAGTTTGATTTTCGCTTGTAGACTTAATGTAGCAGCATCTGACAAGCATCCGGGCCTCAAAGGCCCTGCCATTACTTAGCTCCTGGTAAACGCGCCTATCAAAGCCCTCTATAAATAATACAACCAAATAATCCGCTGGTGGAGGAGCAGCCTGGCTCCTTGGGCATCATGATGCGCGTGGTCAAAAGGACAGAAGTGGCCCTGGACACAGGGCCTTCCTGAACGCCCCCAGCACCAGTGTTGTCCTTAGACTGAGAAACCCAAGCGTATGAGAGCTGTGCTCAAGAAATGGGATAAGAAGGATCCAGTTGAAATGGGAATGAAGAAAAAAGGTAAAGTTATGCCTATGAGCAGTAATTGGTGGCAATATGTCTTTCTGCAGGGTAGATCTATTCCTCTAACATTCCTGGTCAAAAGTTGCCTTTATTTCTTCTTTTATTTTTCTTTTTTTTTTTTTTTTATGAAACAGGAAAATAGCAAAGATATTATGACATTGTTAAAACATTTAAAGACTTTTCATACATTTTGGAAAATGAATCGAACAAGAAAGTTTGTCTTAAAAGGGATGAATTGTGTTGGGAGATGGACGAACTTGGGATATTTGTTCAAGTGCTTTAACTAAACTCTATTAAGTCTGTGCCTAGTGGTCCCTTCACTACCTGCACCTTCTTTTAGGAGTATTCTTTTTTGGGACCCTGCAGTCCATGTGTGTCCAGACTAGAAATGGTCCTTGAATGAAACATAGGCTAGCAGCTTACAAGAGTCAAACTAGAGTGCAGCAGGCTTACAAGAACTCAGGTATATGCTCCCCAGCAGAACTTTTCACTTGTGTTAAGCCAATTTATCTAACGGTGTCCTAGGTAAGGCTGGGAGATAACTCCATTATGACCTACAAGTACTTGCATGAGGAGATTTCATGTAGGACTTAGTGCTTTGAGCTAAAGCAAAAGTCATAATGAGATAAGGGTTGAGGTTAAGCAAATTTGAACTACAAGAAGGATCTCAGCTTTTACCTTACTGTTTCATTTTATATTTTTGTTGTTTAAGAAAAACGACTATTAAAATCTAGAACAATTCACGCAGCAATTTCCCCTTCATGTGCAGTTTTCCAAGTAACTCTTTCTAAAAATATATGTTAAGGCACATTCAGAAGTTATGGACTGGATACAGAAATTACTGGATGAGTTTCTAACACATAATGTTCATAATGTTCTGACATTTAAAATCTATGAATCCACAGATTTGAATAAGATAAAGCACAGGCCACTAGGACAAACAGAGAATGAGTCAGGACCAGATGTATCTTAGGCAAATCAATTTATTTCCCCTGTCTGAAAAGCCATTCCAACAAATTATTTAATGAGATTATTCTAAATCTTTTTCACAAAAGTCACTTTTAAATCTGATTTCAGAGATTACCTGCTGTAATAATCCTGACATAATTCCTAAACACAGGCAGGAATTCTGTGGGCTGTATAGGACACATCTAGGTTGCAGGAGAAGAACAAATACCCCAGGAGGTCCTGCTCCCTACGGGCTCTGGGAAAAGGAGCTGCATATTCTACACACTTGCCAGACACACGTGAGATCTCACAAAAAAAAAGGGAGCAAAATTAATGAAGCAATATGGACACTATCACAAATGCAGCAGGAAGCAATCAAGCACGAGCTCACGTTGCTTGTGTGGCTGTTGCCATGACATTCAAAAAGCACTTACTATTATCACAGACTATGAATATTCTGTTGGCTGATTGATAGTCTGTTGCTTTTCTTTTCTTGTAAGCAAATGCAATGACAATATTAAGCAATTACTGATAATGTTACCCAGCTGCTTTCCTGCTGCCTGGGTGCCGATATTTCTGAACTGCAGAAATAGTAGGGAATTTGTTAAAGTGTGGTGTGTCCTCTCTGCTTCTCTGTTCTGCTCTGGCGTTGTGTGTTGACCGGTGGCAGCACAACAGAAGGTTTCATTAGAGCAAATTGAAGAAACACGTCCTCGGTAAACTTTACTATAGTAAATACCATGGGGCTTATTTAGCTCTGATTAGATCAATGAGACTCTCTAAACACAGCAATTAAAAATACAATTGGTTACAATGTGGCCTGCTTAAAGGCATCTGCATGCCTGTGAGGTTCATACAGGAATAAACTTGCTAATGTGCATGTCCTGATTAGTAAATAATCAATATGCAAGGTACGTGGCACATCCACGCAGAACACTTGTTAGGACGAAATTTTCCTCAATTAAGCGTTGCATTAGCAACCTGCCAAGAGCCGTTGTGCTGGGCTTAATTTATGTGCGGTTGACCAGATTGTGACCATCTTTTCAGTTAATCATCCAGCAAGGACTGCAGGTCCCAGCATGCAATGTCTCACCATGAGCCAAGCAGAAATTTGGGCTTGGATCAGAGTAAAAATTGCACGTTGGCTCCTGCTGTTATCAGGGGGGATGGATCCACCCGGAGCATAAGGGGAAGGTCTGCAGCCAACCTTGGTGCAGAATTTGGGGTGATTCTTGACATCAGGCTAGACCTATGTACGTCTTGTGGTCAAATCTTGATCCACCTGGTGTAATTGGTCCTGGTAGTCCCAGGAGCTGTAATTCCTATAGCATGGGACAAACACTAAAGGCCGGTTCCTCACTTGGTGTAAATCTTCATGGTCATAGTGAAGCAGATATGGTAAATTACGCAAACTGAAGATTTAGCCCTAAATTCATTGGACTCTGTTGGAAATTGCTCTAAAACCCTATAAAATGAAACAGAGAAGAATATTTTGCCCAGAGAGTTTTAAAGTGCTTTACAACCGGGCTTTTATTTTGTATTAATTTTTATAGGATGGTTAAGGTAGCTTGTAGCAATAGTAATATTTTCTGTTAAATTTTATACCATTCCGCCAATAAAAAGTGGCATTTGGATATGCGCAGAGTGAAAAATATTGGATGCCAGCAAATTAGACAAGATAAAAAAGGTTCAATAACAATAAAAGCAGCACTTTATCTGTTGTATAAGTTTCTCTACCATGTGGAATATAATTTAGATTATAGCACTTTGAATCCCACACTGTATATGCATCATCAACATGATGCTATATTGCAATAATAAGAAGAATAATAAAATTAATAATGAGGGGGAGCTTGGAGCTTATTGAAGGAACGTATTCCAGTAGTACCAAAACATCTTTATGAGTTGGAGAACTGTGCCCAAACTGGACACCATCTCCTAAAAAAGTAGAGGAAAACTTCTGGGAGAGGACAGCAAGAATGATTAGAGCTTAGAAAACCTGACCTGAGGAGTTTGTAAAGCAGTTTGTGATAAAAAGGTTGTAGAAAGGGCAGTGATTAATTACAAGAAAAGGACGATACGGCTTACTTTGCAGCAAGGAATGAAGTTGGCATTAGGAAACCCTCTTTAATTTAAGATTAGTTTGCACTGGGGCAGGAGCAGATGTCCAGGGAGACTGTGAAGTCTCACGTGCTGGATGCATTATGAACAGCTGGGATAAACTCCTTCTGCAAACAGTGTAAATGTGCCTGTTTTGCCTCTGAGACACAGTTCCTTCCTGCCCTATTTTTTACAATTTCACTGATACTTGACTTACGCTATTTCCCAAGCAGTTTACATACAAGCAGAGTGGAATATTTTTGCAAAAGGTGAGTAGGTGGCCAGGTATTACAACTTTAATTTATAAGACTGAAGGGAGATAAAGACAGAGAGATTTAAACAACCTCCCTAAGGCTGAGGAAGCAGCTAGCTCGTGAGATGAGGTTCAGCTACAAGTGTTTCTGAGCCAGTAATCCCCAGGAGCTTGCACCCATCCTTCCCCTCTCAGAGCACCTGCCTTTCTGAGTGCACTTTTCATCTGTTTCTATTTTTATATGATTGCCTGATAGCTTCTTTGCTTTTTTTTTTCCCTTTTCTTTCTTTCTTGCAAATTCTGCTAGTAACCACAATAATTGCATGCCATAACTTTGTAGCTGCCTTATTACCCGCTCAGTAACCAGCCTGGGAAACTCTCTGCTGAAGCTCTGGACATCTGTACAAAGCGCCGAGTGACCCACTCTCTGAAAGGTAACGTTCAAAGGGGAGAGAAGGTCCAAACTACGTGTGGATCTGTTAGCATCCACGGCCTCGGGGGATTAGGAGCAATCACATTNATTTTTATACGATTGCCTGATAGCTTCTGTGCTTTTTTTTTTCCCTTTTTCTTTCTTTCTTGCAAATTCTGCTAGTAACCACAATAATTGCATGCCATAACTTTGTAGCTGCCTTATTACCCGCTCAGTAACCAGCCTGGGAAACTCTCTGCTGAAGCTCTGGACATCTGTACAAAGCGCCGAGTGACCCACTCTCTGAAAGGTAACGTTCAAAGGGGAGAGAAGGTCCAAACTACGTGTGGATCTGTTAGCATCCACGGCCTCGGGGGATTAGGAGCAATCACATTACGAATAACACAAGCCTAATTCATTCGTTTCCACTCATTCTCTCATAGGTTCTTCCTCATCCACCAAAACATCTTTCCATTTTTCTTCTACCTTTCTACAGAAGGCATGGAACATATTCACAATGTGCTATGTATTAATTAATCTGCCATAATCTGCTGGCTGGGGGAGCCTATTATTACCATGATTTCTTCTGCATTAGTGTCAGGCCAGAAAATCCTAATGCCTGGTGCCTGAGGATTAATACCAAACCACAGTGGACTTTTCTCCAGACTTCTCTGTCATATTTGCATTAATACCAGCAGAAATCTTCCTGAGCAGTTCTACCACCATGCACACCGGCAATCACAGCTAATTTGTACGTTTGCTTCCATTGGACAGAAGCCATGCAATTAAGAGGACACCCTCAAGGCATTAACATTTCTCGTCTCACGGTAAATGCAGCGGGAGAAGGCAGCAGAAGTTTATAGGGTGTTATCCTCGGGAGTGTGTTATTTCAACAGTATTTCTATGAATCTGTGAAGAAGAGTCGGAGCTGGGCAGGGAGCCAGTGCAAAGAGCCTTCCAAGGCCGTGTTGGAAATCTCTAAGCCGCTGTTTGCTGTAAGAGGGAGGTATAAGTCACTGATGGTGCTGGACCAGAAAATGTCTAGTTCTCTACTGGGCTGTTCCATCTAGGACCAAAGTGCCAGGAGTTTTCCCACTCCCTACATGGTATTTGCATTCTCCCATTTTCCTTCTAGTCACAGGAAAATGCCCATCAGTCACATCCCTGTGAAGCCACCAGGACCCACCAAATCTGGTGTTTGGCAGGAATTAACATCTGTGTTGGGTTCCTACCAAGCTTCAGAGCTTGAAAACACCCTCGATACCTGCAAGGTTGATGTACCACAACCCAGGCACCAGTTAGACAAGAAAAGTGTGGGTGCGAAAATACTGTAAGCACAAGGGTCAGTCCTCACGTACTGCTGGTGGACATCTGAGTCATAGTGAGGGTGAAGAGCAGACAGAAAGACCAACTCCATGGGGCTTCTGGGACTCCAAAATGAGGTTTGCCACATGGGGCTCCAAAAATACCTGTCTCTGCTCTTGTGAGCTCTGAGTGTCAGCTTTGTGTTAAGGAATCTGGAAATTACAGCAGGAAGGATATCAGGGTCTCCATCCCGCCCAAGGCCATCCCGAGGTCCTGACCTTGCCATCCTCATTCTCCAATCCTAAATCTTTCCATTAGGGATCTGCTTGGGTCCAGGGAGCCTGTGAGTTTCTTGGACAGTCTAAGAGCCCCTGCTCCTAGGGAAGTCTCTGGGGTGCTACCAAAATTGTAGATTTAGGCAAAGTCCAAACCTAAGAAATTTGGAAAAATTTGCTTTGGGAACAAAAAATCTGAAAAAAGATTTTCTGTATGGTTCTCAGATTCAGTGAATTCCACTACTATCTGGGAGAGACTTCCTGGAGTCATGGTCTATCCCAAGCTGTGTGCAGATGGTCCATTCCTGGGACCATTACGAAATAGTAAAACTCTTTGCGTTGGCAAGTCTGGCTTTGGCAGGACTGTGTCTATCCTCTATATCAGCTTCTTATGGAGAGGAAAGCACTGTTGTTCTCTTTTCCTCTCTCCCCATTGCAAATTGGGGGAGACTAAGGAAAAAAAAAAAAAAAAAANACTACAAATTGGGGGAGACTAAGAAAAAAAGAAAAAAAAAAAAGGAAAAAGGGCAACCCAGATGGAACAAATTTATTCAAAATGCTGCCCTTTTAGCTGCACTGACTTTAAAGGAATGACATCCCCCTACACCATCAGCAGATTTGACCCCACGTGCTAAAATGATGTATGTTGAAGCTTCAGTACCACTGGCTAATTTAGGAGCGCTCCCATCATCACAAGAGGAAGAAAATCAATCCAAACGACTCAAATCAAAAACCCACAACAAACTATGACCTTATTCAAATCGTGAAAAAACAATCCCCACCTCCGCGGTGGCGTGTCAGGGAAGCCGCGAAGCCGTGCAAAGATGCTCCGTATTGATTGCTCTGAAATAATGATTTCCCTTCAGCCTGCAGCTTCATTCTGCATTCCAGAGCGCGTCCCCAAGTACCGCCCGGGCTGGCAAGTATCACAGCCAGACACTGCTGGGGGTTGCAGGTTAAGTACTGCACTTACGTTTTATGGAGCACAGGAGTAGATAAATTCTGTCAAATGAATGTAAATGCTCGGCATTAATTTTTGCTTCTGGGAATCTTTAACCGTTTCCTTATGTTTTCAGAAGTATTTCTAAGATTCCCCATTTTCATGAAGAGCCATGAGTCTCTTCCTGGTTCTGAGTTTTGATTTGGTTGGATTTGTTTCTTTGTTGATAGCAATGGAAATATTCCCAATTCTTTGATAAAAATGTCTATGGCTTATTCAATAAAGAAATCATCTCTGATATGGATTTTCCAGTATATCTGCAGAATTGGACTCTGTTCATATTTTTTGAAGAATTTCTAATTTTTGTTCTTTATTCTGTTTTCCCTGGAACATCACATACACAAAGGAAAGGCTCAATTCCTAATTTAATGGTAGCTGGCTTAGCACCCTCAATGTTAGTAGTGCAACATGCCCTCACAAAGCCAAGTCTCTGCCCTGTATTTCACTCCCTTTTGGTTTGTTCCTTTCCCAGCCAACACTAATTCTCCCCAACATGTGTAATAGGCAACACAGCTTTATTTCATCCCCCTGTTAACAGCACTGGGGAAGACATCTCCCAGGGAAGATTAACAGGGAAAGCTGATTTGTAGTGTACCCAATCTAAAATAAAATAAAAATAATAAAAAAATACTATTTTCTGTCCAGATTAAAAAATATTACCTTTTCTAATTTCTTTTTCATTTGTATTTTTTCATCCTTTGATGACCTCCCTAATAACTTTACCATCTTTCCGTGCATTTGTGATGTTCCCATATTAATGTGAGTCATTCTCACAAATAAGCCTAGGACTCGGTTGTACGTGCAGGAGTTTTGCCAGCAGAGACTCTGAATCTGTGCAGTGTAATCTCAGTCACTCTCTTGTGCTGCCACTTCTCTCTTTTCTTTTTTTTGCTGCATCCGAGGGAAATGTCAGCTCACTTTGGGAAATGCATTTGTGAACTGGCTGACATTTCCCCTTGAATTTGCTGAAGCACCGGAATACTGTTATCACCAACTTAAGAGCATCTTCAAAAAAACCTCAAACTCAGACGTATTCCTCAGTGACAAATCNCGTGCAGGAAATTATAGCTTATCGGCACCGAGTTCCAGGAGTTTTGCCAGCAGAGACTCTGACTCTGTGCAGTGTAATCTCAGTCACTCTCTTGTGCTGCCACTTCTCTCTTTTCTTTTTTTTGCTGCATCCGAGGGAAATGTCAGCTCACTTTGGGAAATGCATTTGTGAACTGGCTGACATTTCCCCTTGAATTTGCTGAAGCACCGGAATACTGTTATCACCAACTTAAGAGCATCTTCAAAAAAACCTCAAACTCAGACGTATTCCTCAGTGACAAATCTGTGGTCTAAGCAAAAAAGATATTTAGAACCTGAAAAACGCTGATTGCAGGTTAAGCAAACACCCCCCAAATCCCATTTTGTGCTTAATCTACCTGAAAATCTACCTTGATAACAAAACTGTATTTGCAGTTTATAAAACCTACCCTCAACAAGAAAGCAAACATCAGGAGTGAATGTGCATGAGTGATATAAGACAGCGTAGCTACTGCCATGTACAAATAGCCCCGCATTTGAATTGCAACACACGATAAAAGTCACACCCATTTTATAAAGCTTTCCTCTTTACTACTCTATCAAATGAATGCAAATAGTCAGGCAGAGCTTTTCCAATGTGATATGCAAAGACATTTATTCCGAGGAGAGATGGCACGGATAGATGCAACTGGAGGAACACAAATTCGCACCCCGCGCTCGGCATACGGTGTCGTCATGCTGCCATATTTCAGCTGGGGCTTCCACAAGCTGCCTGGCCTTTTTGTACAGTAAATTTGGCTCTGCTCACATCTACTCACACAACTCTCTGTGCTGTCAGGTCGGCTTACTCAGTAAAGGTGCAGCTAGGAAAGATGAACTGCAGTCAGTTTATCTTGTGCTCTTCGCAGAAATTAATAAGGTGAGAGTAAGTAAAAAATAACCACGTGACAAGTGCTGTGTGCTTATTGGTATTATATGGATGGAAAATGTGTTGGGCGAATATGAGAGTGAAAAAATAGAGAATTCCAGAAATGAGTGGATGTTTTAGTGTGCAATATTTATTTGTATGATTGTACGCTCTCTTAGCCCAGACTCTGCCCCAGTGGTTTCCTTCTTCCTTGTGCAGGGTGAAGTTTTCTTTCAAATGAATCAGAGAACGTGTCTGCTTCACCTAGGGCATTTACAGGGCTGTGGAAGATGGAAAGTGCCCAGTGGATGAAGCTGAGGAGCACCATAGATGATGAAATAGTCTTTGGGTGAAGTCAGCTGATGATGGATGATTCATATGTCCCAAACTTTTGCTAATGATCCCTGACATATCAGCTTCATTTTTAGATTTGAGCCAGAAACCCTGGGCACACGACACGCAGAAAGTTCATGCTCAGCCAGAGGCAAATGGGGAGAGGCACACTGGGAATACAGGAAGGATAATTGTAAGGATGAGGAAAAGTCAGAAATGGCCCCAAACGACTACTCAGAACTGGAGGAAACCTTTAGCAATTCCTTCATAGTGTGGTTAAATGGAGATAAATCTAGCATTTTTTTGAAGATTTTGCTGAACTTTGTTGCTATCATGATTAGTGCTACAGAAAAAAAATACATGAGAAGATGAATAATTGTGTTTTCAGGGCAGTTTGCAGTAAATAAGACCTAAGGTTATTCACTGAGATATGAAGAGAATGTAAAACAAGGAAGAGCCACTCATTATCCTCGTACCGTCTGTCCTATGTGTTAGATGAGAAGCCCATGGAAAATCAGCAAGGGATGGCATAATTAGGCAGGAGGAGGCTGCAGGGATGCCCCTTGCTCAGGTATTTCCTGACTTTGCAGCTTGATGGTGCTTCGTCTTTATAAAGCAGGGCTGCAAGTGGGTATTTTCCCACCAGTGCTTGGCTGGTCTACCCCAGGAGCTGGGCTCTGGGTCCAAGTTGGTTCCCAGCAGAGCGGCGGGTGTCCTCTGCCATCCCCTGCCCTCCCTCACCCCTGTAGTCCGGCTTTCCACGTCTCAAATTCCTCATCCCCATCCTATTCTCCCGCTCGTGTCCTCCCCAAGCTCCTGTCCCCACTAAGGGTCCCCCAGGCTATTTACTCCCATTTGGGTCTTGTTTCCCCTGTGTTTGTGTCAGATTGTTGCCCTGTTTTCCATGCCAGCAGCAGGGATCCCTGGGGATGCAAAGCAGGCAGGCTTCATCTATGCCATTTGGGCAGCTGGACTAGGAGAGAGACACATGCCCTGGCACAAAACACAAGAAAATGGGCTTCACCCTGTGGCTGTTTTGCACCTACTTGGTCCCCACTGGTACCTGAACCTGCTGCCCCAAGCAGGGGAAGCACAACTTTGGGAAAGGGTGTTATGGGGAGGTATCTGACAGTATGACAATATTTTGACCTCCCATCTCAACTGATCTCTCTCTAAAGACTGCAATTNGCTGCCCCAGCCAGGGGAAGCACAAGCTTTGGGAAAGGGTGTTATGGGTGTTATGTATCTGACAGTATGACAATATTTTGACCTCCCATCTCAACTGATCTCTCTCTAAAGACTGCAATTTGTTAGGGGAGGGGTTCTGCCAGCCTTAATGAGGTTGATTATTGCCTTATTTGTATATTATATTCCTTGGGTCAGATCACAAAATATTTACTGAAAAGATTAGTCCTGTAAGTAATTAGTCTTGCTGGAAAGGAGTTATAGTGGCACCAGATAAGACTCCAATTCTTTCTATCCAAAATAATTTAATCTCTTCTAAACAAAATCCATTTTTCTAAAGAAAATGATTTCCACAGCATTATTCCAAACCTGGCCACTGAAAGATCCAGCTTTAGATGAAACACTAATGACTTCAGCTAACTTCTTCTTCCAGCTCTTAAGCTACCAGAATTAATTGAGCGTGTAATTAAGGAAGAGTTTTCTTACCAATATGATCATGCCTATAATTAAAATCTCATACAAATCTGTATGTGGAAGGATAGGGCAGGGCACAGGGCCCAAAGATGAGACCAAAGTGTCTGACAGGTTCACATCAAAGCACCTCAGGTCCTGCAGTTTTACCCCAGAGGGAGGGGAGGAAGGGAAGACAGGGCTGCCTGATAACGACCTTGATACGCTGCATTTTACCTCCCGTCTGTAAAGCTCCAAGTAGTTTGGATGCTCTTACCCAGGAGATCGTTTCTACCTTCAAGGCAGCTTCAACAGATTCAAGCTTTGCAAACATTTTTGCTACCAATCCCCACGTGAGCAGTGATATTTGGGTGTTTTCCATGAGACTGAAATGCATTCAGTTGCTGTTTCCAACTTTGCTTTATGAGCACTGGAGCCACAGGGCTCCCGTGATGTTCCGTGAGTCCTCTCTTTCCTCGAGTTTTTGTTTCATGGGAGACCCAAAAACAAAATTTGGTAAAAGGAGAAGTGATGAATCTTTATTATTATTATTCATTACCATTAAATCAGCCTTTAATAGCAGTGTTTGGGCTGGCGAGGGGTGCATTTCTGGAAGTTTTGTCACTCTGCCTGTGACGAGAGGCTGGGTATTGCCAGCGTGAAACAGTGCAAAAGCCAACCTCCTTCCCAGAGTTAAAAGGGATTTCCCTATAAAAAAAAAAAAAAAAAAAAAA